>JABTXL010006025.1:861203-907993 GCA_025134845.1 Neodon shergylaensis
GCAGGAGTCTGTTCCCTCCTTCTGCTCTGTGGGTGCTGGGGATGCAGAACCATCTAGCCAGCCCATTCACTTATTTTTGATCTCGTGGTAAAGCTTTTAATGTTTTGCCATGAATGGGTAGATTTTCTTGTAGGCGCTTTTTTACAAGATCAGGCAACTTATTCAAATAATGAGCACCTCTTTCATTGGAGGTGTTTTTATAAGAGCTATTCATTTTATTATAAGAGCTATTACTTACCAAGTATTTCTTACAGAAGCTATTAATTTTGTCTAATACTTTTCTGTTTCTAAGGTAGCTTTATCTTCCTTCCACTTCATAGTTTTAAATTGTATTTTAAGTGTTTTAAATAGTATATTCCAGCTTGGATTCATGAAATTACCTTATTGTGACAGGCAGTATTTTTTATATTTCTTAAATTTTAATTTATTAATATTTTTTATGATTTCACTATCCCTAGGAGAGAAAATAATCAAGTCTGTCTTTTCAGTGACTTTTCATATTTTAGTATATTACAGCTGGAGGGAATTTCTCTTCCTATTTCCTGAAAGAGTTTATTGAACATGACCTTATTTACCTTCTATTTATTCAGTAAACCATTAAAATTAGACCGTAAAGAGGTATGGGCTGGGAGGTTGCTTCTTGGTGTGTGTATATGCTTGTGGATGAGTTGGTTGCTTTATAAATAGGCTTCTAATCATGTATAAAATTTCGCCAGGCATGTGACTGTCTATGTCCTTCACTGTCCCTTCTATTCAGTTAAGCTTTCCTACAAATTTTTTGATTCTAATTTTTGAATGTTTGAGCACAGATTCATACATTTAAAACAGATAGAATAACTACTTACTATCTTTTTATTCTTGGTACTGGTGATTAATGGCTGGCGTGCATGCGTGTACATGGCAGGTCCCCAGTCCACAGTCAGCCTCTGCTCCACGACAGTGGTTCTCAGCCTTCCTAACGCTGAGACCCTTCAACACAGTTCCTCATGTTGTGGTGACCTCCAACCGTAAAGAGTTATTTTCACTGTTACTTCATAACTGTAATTTTACTATTGTTACTAAATCATAATGTAAATGTTTTTGGAGATAGACGTTTGCTGAAGGGGTCGCGAACCACAGGTTGAGAACCCACTGCACTAGAAGGGTTTGCAGCAACGGGGAAACCGGTCTGTTCGTGCTTGTAATTTGTTGCAGTGAAAGATGATGCTACAAAAACTACCCAGAGGAAAATGTACAGGGGGTCAAGTCGAGGAGGGAGCCTGTGCACGTGTCAAGGTAGTAGACACCCCTTTCTGGTATAGGGGTTTGAGGAAAAACAAGCAGTTGAAGTCAGTCATACAAGCATAGCTACCCGGCTGTGCAGCTACCCACAGAGAGGACCCTGCAGGGGTACTTCCCCAGTAATTGTTCTGGCTGTCAGGCTCAGATGGGCTTCCCTGGTTGAAGACACCTTGCATATATTGTCAAGCGTAAGAGCTGGAACAATTAAAGGCACTTGGGTGACTCCATTGACTAAGGTGATTCAGTTTCATAATGTATCTTAATAGGGACATTCAGTTTAAGGGGGACATTTAGTCTGACTAAATCTAATGATATTTTTGCTTGAAATTGCAATCTTATTTTTTCTATTTCCAATAGGGTTTTCTCTTCCATGTTGCCTGTTTTTTTTGTTTTAATATATTAGACTATCTAATTTTCTACGAATTATTGGATATAGATAATTTCATTGTGATAACCAGATATTACAATATAAATCCTTAATTTTTCTAGAGTACAATAAAGGTCAGTATTCTCACTGATGTCTGCTCAATGCAAAACCATAGACAATTTTGAGTTTTTAATCTGCATTTAGGTACTGTCTTAGTTTATTTTCTATTGCGGCGATAAATACCATGACCAAATGCAGTTTGGGGAGGAGAGGGTTTATTTCAACTTATAGGCTCACAGCTCCTCATGGAGGGAAGGCAAAGAAGAAATTCAAGAGAGGGCCCCCATATCAAACACGAATCAAGAAAATGCCCCCACAGACCTGCCGGCAAAGTAATATCATGGAGACGATTCAATTAAGATTCCTCTGTCCCAATAAGTCAGGTTCAAGACAAGTCAACAAAAATTAGCCAGAACTCTATGCATAAACTTTTCTTTCAGTCTGTATTTTAAACCTGAGACACCACTGTGTGGTACTGCTTAGATTTGCTGATCTTTACCTCATATTGTTGCTGGTGATTTCTGCTATGCTTATGTTCCTGTCTGCAACAAGCTAATGCTTGCCCCGCCCTCCTACACTGACCATCCACTAATTTTTGATATACGGATCTACTGCTACAGTATGATTTCATATTCTTTTGGCCGGGAAGTACCATTTTCTTCTTTTGCTTTCGAGGTGGTATTTTCACTCGGCTCAGAATTTTAAGCTGGCAGTCATGTTCTCCGAGCCATTTGAATGTCTTCCTTTGTCATCTGACTTCCATTGTCTGCACTGGAAAGTTTCTGTCAGTCTTATGACTTCGAGGCTGGCGATGCATTTTCAGTTCTCACCCCTTCCTCTGAACAGCAGCCTCATGATTTCTCTTTGTTTCTGCTTTTGGTTCTAGAGTGCTATGTGGTTGTGTGTGTATATGCGTGTGTATGTGTGTGTGTGTGTGTATCACCAGTCCTACACTGGAATGCCAAAATGTTTTTTGTTTGTTTTGTTTTGTTTTGTTTTCACTCTTTGGGCTCTTTTGGGGACCTGCCACCCAGCTCCCAAATAAGTCACACATGGAGGCTTAGTCTTACTTATAAGTGCCCAGGCAGCCTTAGCTTGGCTTGTTTCTAGCCAGCTTTCCTTAACCTCAATTAGCCCATCTACCCATTTCTTCTGGGCTTTCCCCTCCCTTCTTAGTCTCCCTTTCACTCTTGCTCCGTGGCTGGCTGTGTAGCAGGGTACTGGCCTCTTTTATTCCACCTCCCAGATTTCTCCTATTTATTTATATTCTCTGCCTGCCAGTCCCACCTATCCTTTCTCCTGCCTTGCTATTGGCTGGTCAGCTCTTTATTAGATCAATCAGATGTTTTAGGCAGGCAAAGTATCACAGTTTCACAGAGTTAAACATATGTCACATAAACGAATGCAACACATCTTGGCATCATTGTTTAATGATCTTAATTTTAATGTCTAATATTTGTTTAAATATTCCACAGCATAAACAAGTGTAACACATCTTAAAATAATATTCCACAGTAGTGCTGGTTTAGCTATTTTGGAGAACTGAGCCTGTGGCCCTTGCATATTCTAACTGAGCTCTCTTCCCTACCGCATCTCTAGCCTCTCATTTTGAGATTTACCCACTTTGGGGTTAAGACCTTAATAATCTACAGAGTGAGGAGTCCTTCAGTTTGAGGGAAATTCTTGTTGCTCTCTCTTAAGTAATTTTGTTACATTGCTTCTGTTCTAAAGAGTAAAGTGTCAAGAATATATAATAGACTTCATATGTGTTCCCCATTTCAGGTGTCCTTCCATGTGTGTGTATGTTCTATGACTTGCCTTCCTTTTCGCTAATTCTTTCTCCAGATCACTTAATCAGCCATTCTGTATTTCTAGTGAGTCCTTCATTTTCATTATTTTGCAGTAACAGAATCTCCATTTGATTTTAATGGAGATTCAGCTCTCTGGTGACACTTCTGTTCTCTGTTTTGTTGAACATGATAATGACATGTTTAGAATCTGTGTACGGACATAGCATGTGGTATATTCCTTGTGCACTGTGTGATGCTGTGTCATTGTGATTGGTTTAACAAAGAGCTCAATGGCCCATAGCCAGGCAGGAAGAAGCTAGGTGGGACTTCAGAGTGGAGTTGTCAGCCAAATGCAGGGGGAACAAGACATGTGGGGGGAGAGGTAAAAGCCACAAGCCACGTGGCAACACACAGACAGATAGAAATGGGTTAATTTATGTTATAAGAGCTAGTGGGACAAGTCTAAGCTATCGGTTGAGTTTTTATTATTTATGATAAGATTACATATTGTTATTTGTGAGCAGGCTTTTTCTTTTGGCTTCCAACTCACAAAAAGCAACATGGAGAGTTATTATTAATTATGAAAGTTCTGCCTTAGCTTAGGCTTGTTCCTAACTAGTTCTTATAACTTAAACTAACTCATATTTTTAAATCCATGTCCTTTTATACAGCTTGGGTGCCCATCGTATTTTCTCCAAGTCTGACTGGTGTCTCCCCATTTCTTTTTCCCAGAGTTCTCTGCCCTCAGAAGTCCTGCCTAACCTCTTCCTGTTCAACTCATGGCTATTCGGCTCCTTATTAAACCCATCCCAGTGGCACATCTTCCCACAGCGTAAAGGAATATTCCACAACAGCAACAATATATGGGTGATGTTAACCACATCTTTAGAGGTTCTGCTTCACCTTGGCAGATAGAACAGCATCTTAGCCCAGTCCTGATTGGAGTAGACCAAAAGCGCATCCGCTACTGAGCTGCCAGCACCACAGGGGTTGACAGCCTGATAAATCCAGGAAGGTTTACATAAATGCCTTCTTCACCTGGCAGCTTTCAGACCCTGTCTTTATTTTCAGGGTCTCAATATGTAACTGAGGCTGACCTCCAACTTGAAATCCTCCTACCTCTGCCTCCTGAGGGCTGAGATTACAGGCTTGTACCACATGGTTTGTTCCCCATCCACAAGATGCACCTAACATGTAAGACTCTGAACTGATGACTCCAAACTGTCAATCCTTCAACTAAATAAATGGATTTTGTCCTCTACTGTGTTTGGTTTTTGCATCAGCTTGTCAGAAATTAGAATCACCTGAGTAGGAAGCTCTACTTGAAGAGCCGTCCTGATTGTCTTGGTTGATGCAGAGACACACCCTGACTGTGGGCTGCACCTTTGGTAGTAGCCCACATTAAAAGGACACAGTAGAAGGAACATCATCTTCCCTCTCTTCTGGCCTTGTCTTCCCTCTTGTGGCCTGGTTGGTTGACCCTGTTGCTTCTGCTGCTGCTGATTCCTTCACTGATATCATCATCAATGTTGTTTCCAAGATTTCATCATGGACGGGGGACCAGAGTCTCTCCAGGAACCATCCAGGCTTCCAGAATCAGATTGGAACTTCTAAAGGTCCCAGCCTTGTGGACTGAGTAACTACTGACTGTCAGCTCCCGTCGTCTGCCACTGCAGTGAGATGCAGCCACTGCGGAAGGACTCTGGCTTCTGAGGCGCTCAAAGGCTGAGTAACTACAGGGTTCTCGGGTAAGAGAGATGATTCTGCTATTGTGATTGTTTTAAACCTGACTTAATAAATGCATTAACACACACACACACGTGAATTTATTGGTTTTGTTCCTCTAGAGAACCCTGACTAATACATCGTTCCAAAGTCTGGCTGCCTTGCAAGTAACAAGTTTCAATTTTTATCTACCTATGTACCAAAGGTTTTGATTAACTTCTTCCTTTAACTGACATTTTATAAGTTGTCTTCCTTCTGACACCACAATCCCCAGATCCTTACTAGAACCTTACACAGAACTAGATCTGTGCAGTGTTTGCATAGATCATGTGCACACCCTCCTGTAGGCTTTACCAATGAAAATCACATGTGGATACATTTATGTGTCATTGTTAGCTACCCTCGGCCAAAAATGGTCACTCCTTTTAGTTTTTATTTTTTGGAAAATCCCTTGTACACTAGACCACATCCCAATTTGAATGATTTAAAGGTTCTTTTTGAATACCATTCAAAAAAATATTTCTACTTGGACTAACAGCAGACTTGCAATCCATGATTCTTTACTTTCTAAAATTTACCAGAAGTAATGACTTAAAATGAACAGAATCTGAGGAGAAATATTAGTGAAGAAAAATATTAGCTCAGTGACTGGACTAAGCACACACACAAGGCCCTGGGTTCCACTCCTAGACGGCTAGGGTACAGAAAAGGAGACCCACAGATGCAGACTGTGCTTGGGTCAATCTCTCAGCCTCACGAACCAGCTCTTGTGATTGTAATTACAGCTAATATATGGGAGGGATGGACAGGGATGAACAGATGTTGGAGCCAAATGAGAACATACAGGGCACAGCGGTGTGGTATAAAACCCTGAGTTTATATGGCACAGCTGGCTGCTTCGCAAGGTCTTTTTTTATTATTATTTATTTACAAGGTGTGGCATCTGGCCTTCTATTGTCATGACTTGATTTGTCTTGTGGTTAATTTCCTTCTGCTACAAAGGACCATGGAAAATACTGTTGAGAAACTTAACTAAAAATTCTCCCTGAAAAAAAAAAAGAAAAGAAAAGAAAAAAGTTTGAGAATAAGAAGGAAGTGTGATCTGAGTTTTTATCAGAGGTAAACAGGCAGCGTGTCCATGGTCTTCATCTCCGATCCAGCTGTTAGGCTCCTAGGGTTGGTTATTGAGAAAGTGGAGATGCAGAAGTCGAGGTCCCTTTTGCCTGTGCTGTCGTCTTGTGTTGGTGGAGTGGGTTAATGGCTCTCCCCCCTCCCCCCACCCTGAGACACCACTGAAGCGCTGCGTATAGAGAAAGACAGGAAAGCAGAGGATGCAGGAGTAGATGTTATCAACGAGGATGAAGGTGGACCTGAAGAAGCACCCAGCACACATTCTCCCTGAGCCTCTTAAAACTATCCTGTCCTGGTAGTTCTGCCCCTGCTGCTGTGAGCTCATCGTCCCAGAATCGCAGTGACTCAGTGACTTGGCTGCCTCTAGGAGATGGTCACCAAAGCTCCCAGACTTCCTACAGCCACGGGCTAAACTGCATTTAATGTCAGCTAGCTGATAAAGCCTTCAGGGTGAGGAACCCATGCACCTTCCTTTCTCATCAGTTTCTTCTTACGTTTGCTTATCCACTTGAAAGACAGTAGAGCGTCTAGGTTGAGCAAAAGGCTGTACGTGGGAATGGCTTTAGTTCAAATCCTCTACCTAGCAAACCATGCTGACTAGGAGAGTAGATTAACATCAAAGAACCCTAGGTTCTTCACCATACCAGGGAAGACTACAGTGACCTTCACAGTGTTGTTTAAGTATTAGTTGGAACATCTAGAAAACAACTGACCTAGGATGCCAAGCGTCGTGTTTACAAAGTGGCATCTGATCAGCCTAACGCCTGCCTTTTCGGTCAGCTGTAAGAGAGTGGCAGGTGTAAGCTTGCTCACAGCGCTCATTTTCAAATTGACTATCCTCTGAACCAGCATCTTCCTCCTTGAAAACCCACCTTTCAACTTCCGAACCTTGTGCTTCTCTTTCTGTAAAACTCTCTTTGGCTTCCTGCCCATCTTCCTGATGCCACCACTTTCTCTGGATCATCATGGCTGGGTCTTTCCCCCAGGAGCATTCCAGTAGAGCTTGCCCTTGGGGTTTGAGTGCCTATGAACCTCCTCCCTGGTAAACCCACATCCTACAGCCATCATCT
Source organism: Neodon shergylaensis (assembly GCA_025134845.1). NCBI lineage: Eukaryota > Metazoa > Chordata > Mammalia > Rodentia > Cricetidae > Neodon > Neodon shergylaensis. The sequence continues at coordinate 868,628 of JABTXL010006025.1, forward strand.
CTTGCCTTTGAATGTTGTGTTCCAAGACAACGCCCAAGTCCACAAAGGCTGTAATGTGAGCTAGGATGGAAGCAGTAGGCCTCCAGGACCTGGAGAGACCCCTGGCTGCTCCAGGAATTCATGCTTTTGGTGGAATTGTAGATTCTCGTTGCCCATTCCCATCTCTCCTCTTGCTGTGTCTCCCTTGTTGTCTTTAAGATTCCTATTTCCTCAGTGCCAGGCATCTGGGATCCTGCAGTGGCCCGCAGCCTTGAGGAACTCGGCCTGCTTACCAAGAATGCTGTTTTTCCATGAAGGAAATATTTTCCAAGTCAATTAGAAGTGTCTGTGACCTACACCAATTTAGGAAATTAGCAAATGTTCCCTGTTCCTTCCACAGACCATATTTTATTATTGGATTAATGTGCAAAAAGCCCCTATTTGGTAGCACCAAATATTTACTTTGGAGACATTCTCTGGTTTTATCAAGGATTTGCCTTGCACTGTCAACAAATTACTGCAGACTGCATAAAGATCTATGGAATTAAAGAAAATACACAGGGGGCTAGACCCATTTGGAAACATATATTTTGCATTCAGGGAGGGGAATCGGCGAAGAGTTGACATCCGGTCACCCACTGATAGAGGTCTTGTGACCCGTTCTCATAAATAACGTGGAATTTTTATTTTTATTTCAACATATGGGCCACTTTAACAGTTCCAGCCAGATGTCTATGCCCAGAGTTCAATTTTGGGGCTTAGTTCTATATCATAAAAAGCTATTCTAATCCCTCCACTGAGCCAGGTAAAACATAGTAAATTGACAACTGTTGGGGGGCGGGATGAAGCGGCTATAGGAATGGTCAGGAGGCTCTGAGAACTGCTTTCAAGGGCTACATAAATTTTCCACACTAGCGAAAATATTTGGAGGACGGAAGTGCAGCATTTTTTGGGTTCATTCGTGGATGCTTTTGGGTCTATTTGGACAAGAGGACAGAGCAACCTGCCCTAAGTGCAGGATACTTTCTGGTACCCATTCCTACTCCATCTCTGAAATGGGAGTCGCTGTGAAGACTATCCATGGGACCATTCAACATGGCAGCTCCTGGTGTGGTGGCTGCTAACACGCTCAGTTTAAGAGCATCTGTCCATCCCTGATGATGATAAAGTAACTTTCTGTAACTGCTGAGCATCCCTCTGAACGTCTTCTCTCCTCCGCTGCCATAAGACTCTGCACCGCATCCTAGTCTGTGTCTCTGTGTTACATGGGCAAGGAATTGTCTTTTCGCTGTGCCCTAAGTGCGCATGTGCAGTCTTCTGGTCTCTACTCTGCTTCAAAGTGTTGCTTTGATATGCAAATCTAGTTTTGCTGATCTGTAGAGATAATGGTAACCCTTAACCTGCCACAGCCAACCAGACTTTTTAAACTTAGGAGTCTAACCAGGCTTCTGTACCCCGGAATGTCTTCCACCACCTTTTCTTTCTGCAACTCAGCTGCTACCCATGCTGTGCACTCTAGCTAAAATGCACTTCCTATGCACACTGCTGGACCTAACATACCTCCTTCCTTTGAGAACAGATCCAAGCCCTCTCCCAGCACTAGGCACACTTGGAATTTTACATTTATGGGGTGCTGCTTTCTCAGAAAGTGCCCGCCCCACCCTGTACAGATGCTCTCTAAGGACCAGGGAGGCATCTGGTCCCTGTCTTCTTGACATTGCACCAGCAGCACAGAGCACAGTGCCTTCGCATCACTGACATAATGGTGGATGTGCTGGGATGAGCTTATGATTACCCCAAACGGGAAGCTGTGACGTAAGAGCAGACTGATGTAACTCAGGAAACATCTTGTACATGGACGGTGAAAGCAGACACTGAGATTCCGATCTCACTATTCCTCTGAGATGATTTTTCAAAGGATAAGATATTCTGATTTTGAAACTGCCAATTATCATAGACAGAGCTGAGTTGGAGGCCAAAGAAAGAAAAGGACAGAAGTCCCCTTTCTGTAGGGATTTGTCAGCGTTCAGATGACAAACAACCATTAGGTTATAAAATAAGAACAAAATGTGCTTCCTCAGAAGGAAGAGCCAAACCCTTGGCCATGACACCCTTCCCACCCCTTCCCATTGGCTATGAAAGTATGTCATCAACAGAAAGCAGGACATGCATAAGATACTGAGTGACCATCGGACGTATTGGAAGCATTCTGTCCATCCCTCACCAGTATACTCTCTCCAGAGAGTCTTCTCTGCAGAATATTAAACACTGAAAACATTGCACCAGTCTTTCAACAATCATCTATCCCCTTTATTAATGCATTCATGTTGGTGAGACTCAGGACTGAACTGGCATCATCAGAGTTTCCAGACACATCTTCCCCACTATGAATATTGGAGCCACTGCATCTTTGGAAGAATATGACACTCCCGTGTGAATCTGGAATGATTCACAGCTTACTTAGGGGCGGGGCATTGATAAGAAATAATGCCTCACTGTAGAGTCCTTGTGACAATCTGCTGCCCCAACCCTTGGTGTCTTCTCCTCATTTCATCCTAGGAGGCCACTGATTATACACGAAAAGACTGAGGTTTGGGAATGGTGTGCTTTGGTTAAATGATAACAATAAATCAGTAACACACACACAGAGACAGAGAGAGATACAGAGACAGAGATAGAGACACAGAGAGACAGAGAGACAGACACATACACACACAGAGAGAGAGAGAGAAAGAGAGAGAGGGAGAGAAAGAGAGAGAGAGAGAGAGAGAGAGAGAGAGAGAGAGAGAGATTGCCTGATTCTTGGAATTCAGGTTACTGAGCCACCAAACCCCCATAATAATCTCTGTGGCTATTACAAAAACTTAGTTGGTTTTGGGGTCAGACACTTGCTCACGATCTCTTTCAGCCCTCTGAATTACTAAATGGGAAAGACTTTATTATCTTTTTTCTACTCATGAGGAAACCGTGAGTGTACTGAATTTCAAAAGAAATATGGCCAGGGTCACAAGCTAATGAACCTCTTGCCGAGGCCGGTGTGAGTCTGAAGTCCGCACAGTTTCCTCCGTTCTGTCTCCCACAGGGAGAAGCAGACATCACAAAGATGAGCAGTAGGTGTTTTCCTACAGGTCCCATTCAGCCCAGCAAATCAAACTACGAATGCCAAAGGATGAGTGTGGTCAAGTTTCACTTCTAAAAGCAAAGCAAATGAGGACATGAAGCATCTCTACCTCTCCAGCAAGCAGCTTCTTTAGGTTTATTTAGTTTATCTTAAGACATATTCCTGGCTTTGTGGAAATCGAGATTAACAAGGAGGGATCTGAGAGCTATTTGAAAAAAAAAGAGGGATAATGTAGGAATGGAAGAGGTTTTAGTGATTTGTTTGGTTGTACGGACTTAGAAAGGATGGAAAGAGCTGATGTGAACACTGAGTTGCTAAGATCGGGTTCAGCAGCACTGATCGTATGGTACCTGCTTCCCAAGAAGAAACCAATTCCATCATGATGTCTGCTTCCTGATAGGGCAAGTAAACTGTTCCCCAGCTAACACAGTGAATTAATGTAGGTGTAGAGCTTTGCTCATTCTCTGACACCATTCGTCATTGTGTGTGTCCCTGGTGCCTGTGTGTGGGCGACCATGGGCATACAGGTGCTCACAGAGGTCAAGGGAGGGTGTGGGATCCCTCAAGCTGGAGTTACAGATGATTCTAAGACGTTCAACATTCGTGCCAGAATTGAACTTAGGTTCCCCTAAAGGCGGTACATGTTCTTAACCCCTGAACCATGTTTCCAGACCAGCTTGGCTCAATGGGAGCATTAGCCCCACAGATGGGCCAGAAATTTTTAAGTAATGTTATAAAATACAGACTGTTTTCCAGCAGATATAAGTCTCATATATCTAGTCATAGGTACCTAGACCCACTTCTGGATCAAAACGCATCTTTCTTTTTATCTAATGGCCACATAACAGGCAACATACCATTTATCTAAAAAAGAGATTTTATTCTCACACTTTTGCAACCATTCAAACACAACCCCCAAGTCTATGCTGCACAGTATTAAAAATAGATTGGGCAGTGTGGTTCTATTTTTTTTTTTTTTGAGAATCTCACAGACTCATGTTTATTTTCATGTTTGTGAAATTTACATCAGTGGGGGGGGGGTCTAATGCTACTCTGTAATGGATGCATTTTGTCAATTCCTTTGAAATCATAGATAATAAATATATAAGTATAAAATAAATTTCTTCACAAGTATAGAAACACATGCAGTCATAAAATGTCAAGGAGTGAACACTTTTAGATCCAAATGTGTTCTGGATCTAAATCCATTTCCGTGTGTTCTCTCACAGTTCTCTCTGTGTGTGTCTCTGTCCTCTCTCTCTCTCTCTCTCTCTCTCTCTCTCTCTCTCTCTCTCTCTCTGCTATGTAGGAAAGAAGGATGTAAGCTTGTATAAAGTTCCTGGAGCACCGAGTAAGTGAAATGATGAGAATTTAAAATTCACGATTGCGAAGTGAACATCTGGAATGCATTCAAATAAGGGAACGTTATGCATCAAGAACATTATTAATAGTTAGCATCTTGCAAGAAATGAATCAACTGACAACCTGCTTCCGAGATTCTTTTATGGAGGAATTTGTTTCAAGGGACAATGTGCAAGGCAGGGAACACAGCGGAGAGGGAAACTTGACTCATAGCATCACCTCTCAGAGGGAAACTTCTTTAAAATGCTGATAACGCCAGTGCACAGCTCTTTCTTCCTACTTTATGTGTTGCTGAGGGAAGATCTTCGTACTTAACATTAACGAGGAGCTTTTTCTTCACCAGAGAAGTGGGATTTTCACACTTGTGCTTTGCAGTAGCGACTCTCAGCCCTGTGGTTTATTTTTGTCATAATTAATAAAGGGTCACACTTCCTGGCTTCGTCGCCCCGCCTAGAGAAGAGTTTGCTACCACCTTCTCGGTGCTGCTGTAGGAAGGTGAAGGGATGGGACCCAAGCTCCCAGCTTCAGGAAGGAGAGCAGGGCGCTGTCCTCATGCTCCAGCCGAGGACACCTGCATTGGTGTGACTTCTATGGGCCACCCAATGTGTGAGGCTGTCAGGCTGGAGACTGCTATTTATAGCTTGGTGTCAAATGCTTAAAGTATCTGTCGCATAAGAGAAAAACCATCTTGTTGCCTTATATTAGGGGAAAGGAAGAGGAACTCGCTTAGCTCCAAGGAACTTGGTGAATAAATAGTTGGGGCGGGGTTATTTATTCATGACTATACATATCCTGGGTGCCAGAGGTCCTTTGCATACTCTTCCTAGCACCGGTGAGGTGGTTAAGGAGCAGGTAGGCCCTACTAAGAGGAAGAAACTAATATACACTTTTTAGGGAGATCTTTGGTTACCACCTAGACTTGAGTCACCTTAAGGATATGCATTATCAACCTCAAGGGGATCTGCGTACGGTGCACCACACTCCCAGCCTGTCCTGTGAACCACCACACACATCTGTGGTAATTCTCCACCATCCTCATGGTGGTTATTAACCTGTCAACTTGGCAGACTCTAGACTCACTCAGAGACAAGCGTGGTCATTTTGTTGATTAGGTAAACTGAGGTGGAATGTTGCACCATTTCTTGAGCAGGGACCCTAGACGTCATAAAAAGGAGAGGGGAACTAACTCAACACCAGCATTCATCTCCCCAGCTCCAAGATTGTGGGTGCTCCAGCTCCAAGATTGTGGGTGCTGGGTGACCGACTGCCCCCGACTGTGTGCCGAAATAAGCGTCCTTCCTTGGGTTGCTTTCATCAGAATATCATGTCATGGTGAAATGACAAGTACCCAGCATAGTCCTGTTGCTCACCATTGTTTCCCCCAGCTGCGGCTGGGCTCTGTCACCTTCCTCTGAGTTCTCGAGGGACCCAGCAATGTGTCCAGTGATCAACGAGCCTTCATTAGTAACTCTTCTCAATGATCTCAATAGTTAATTGTATCATCTTACTTTCTAAGTTGAAGTTAAAAAAAATACTTTTTATAAGCTTTTTGAAGCTTATTCTCAATTTTTGACATTTAAATGGACTATAAGCAATGTATTATAATCATACACAGACACACACACATACACACACACACACACTCACACTTAGGGTTGGTTTTAATGCCAACCTGCCAAAAATTACGATCACCTGAGCAAAAAGCCCCACCTGAAGAGTTGTCCTGGTTGCTTTGATTGAGGTGGGAAGTCCCGCCCTGCTTTTGGGTGCTACCTTCAGGTAGCAGCCTGAATTTGAAGAGGTGTTTCAGAAGGAAGTTTGTCTTGGCCGTAGCTCCCTTGGCCTCCCTCTCACCATTGAATGGCTTTGCCCATTGCTGCTGCTTCCTCCACTAACGGCAGAACCAGTGTTTCCATCCTTTCGTGTGATAGGGACCAATGACTCTCCAGGAACTCTCTGGCTTCAAATGCTACTGAAGCACTGTCTTGTGGGCTGAGTAACTACAGCTTGTCACCCTCCCTGCCAGTGACAACAGCAGTTCTGGGACCACTTGGACTCTTGAGGCAATGAGCCTCAAGGACTGAGTAACTACTGGGCTCTCATGTCTCATGCGTGATTTGGCTGCCATTACCATTTTAAATAAATCAATATATTTATCTGAATATGTTTAATATATTCATATATATTTGAATATATATGTATATATATACACATATATATTCTTCCACTTGGTTCTGTTTCTCTAGAGAACCCTCTTATCTATTACCCCTCTTATCCCCTCTTCATTTCTGCCGACCTTTTCTTCTCACCAACTTTAGTTCCCCTCCTACCATCAAATGTTCCTGTTTTGGAGAGAACAGTCTGTGCAGATGGCCACAGCTGTTCCATGGTCTTGTTTGCAATGGTCTTATCACAGCTAGAAGGCAGTGTTCCACAGCCCCTTTCCCCATCCTGTGGTTCTTACGAGCTTTGCACTCTCTCTTTCGTGATATTCCCTGGACCTACTGGGTAATGTCGATGTTCTTTTTAGTATTTATTACCAGCATTTTGACTAGCTTATGAATCTCTGCATTCGCTGTCACCCACAGCCAAGAGAGGTTTCTCTGATCAAGGCTGAGAGCTGCACTAGTCTACGGTTATAAATATTTAGAAAGCAGTTTAAGTACATGTCCATTTAGCAAAACACCAGTGATAAATCCCCCTACTCTCATGGACTAAGGCCTCTCTAGCCAAAAGACCAGCTTTACAGAATCAGCCATGCATTCACTACCATAGAGCAGGCCTCTGGTCCTAGCAGAAAGTGGTTGGTTACCCCCAGAATAGTCATGCCACTGTTGCGCCGCCGGGCATGTATTGCTGGGAAGTGGACACTGTAGTATAAGCGCTCTACAGCTGAATGGGGTTGTTGATGACTTTTGTGCCCTACGTACGACCTTCTGGTACAAGGAGTACTAGCCAACAGGTGGGAAGCTTTGTGCTCAGTTCCTGCTTCATTGCTCAGTGTGCTTTATCCAAAGCACATGATGTCTTCAGCAAGAGAGTTTGACTGCTTAGGTCTTATCCCCATGTTACAAATGGAGGCAGACATACATTGGCCACGAGAAAGTGTGTGAGAAGGCCAGCATGGCAATACAAGCAACTGGGCTTCCGAGTTACTAGCATTTTCTCATTCTACATTCACACTGCTCCAGATCCTCACACAACAGGGCAGTCCCAAAGACCCGTGTGTTTTCCTGGTCCTTTGTGAGAGTCCACCCTGGTTTCCCTTCTAAACCACACGTGTTAGGTGCTTCTGTATATCTATAACCATGACACATCAAAGGACAAGTTGAAGGAGGAAAGATTTGTTTTGACTCTAATTTCAGAGACTTTGCTCCATGGCCACCTAGGACAAACTTCATGGTGATTTAGGCCTGTGTGGAGGGGTTTCCCCATATCAATGGAGTACAGGAAGCAGAGAAAACAAGGCATAGAAGGGCCCGGGATAAAAAAGCATGCCAAGGTCTTTCCCTCAGTGAATAGCCCTGACCTCCTAGAGTTTCTAGACTCCTTCAGAATGCTACTACCAGCTAGGACCCGGCCATCCAACATGGGAGCTTATGGCACATGTCCCTTTTACAAGCTATGGCAGTCTACGACCCTTTCTTGTACTACTGGGATGGGACATCTCCGATTGGACCCAAGATCAAATAAGCACATTCCATTCCGGATTCATGTTACCCTGTTAGATTACACCACAGAAAGGTTGAGAAGAACCTGTGTAGTTCTCAAAGGGTTGTCTAAATGAATGACTTGAACAGGAAGTTCAAGGTGGCCTTCAAAGAGAAAGACTAGGCAGTGGGAAAGAGCACACATGAAGTTGTTTTGGCTAATTTAACTAACATTTGAGCACCATATGCTGACCGGGAAGGAAAGTCACAGCACAACTGTTTGAGAAGTTTGTGGCTTTAGAGGGGGAGGCTAGGTGTTTATCAAACCAGGACTTCCATCATCATGCATTTGACGATCCTTTTTAGCACTGTCAGAAGCATTACTGGGCATACAGTTCAAGCTTACTGGTGATAAAGGAAGGACATCTATCTCATCGCTCGACCCATGGGGAAGCTGAGAAAAGAAAAGGAAATTGATAAAGACACTAGAACTCATTTCCTGATTCTTTGGGGTCCTTGCTCACTCTGGAAGTCACCTCAGATTGACTTCCCTGAGGCCAGATCATCAGCCATCTTTTGAAAGCACCAGCACCTTGGCTTCAGGTCAAGTTGCAACCAGGGTGTCCATGAATATTTCTTCTGCTCCATCCTCAGTGGTCTCTTTAAAGCTAAGACTGCAGTGAGGCAGTGAGGCCCAGTGTAACACTGAACTACACTCATATGCTGCTTTTAGGCATTGCACAAGTCCTGGCAGCTGGACTTTTATCATTTATTCACGTTAATGCACTTGGCAATCACACAGAAGGGCTTTTAAATCTAATGGCGCAGACAATAACAAAGAAGATTCCGTGAGCATTGTAAAATGATGGGGCTGTGACCCTCTTAGGTACACCATGCTGCCTCATCCATGGAGTATGCTGGAACTGAGACATGTCACACACTCATAGGGTATGTCATCTTCAGGCTGTTCTTTCTGCCCAAGTATAGAAGTAGGGGTCAGTAAGTGAATAATTCATACAGCATCAGCTCCTAACGATGTAATTGAGCCAATGTGTGTGTGTGTGTGTGTGTGTGTGTGTGTACTGTATCCATGTGTCCCCACCTACTCACGTACCTCAGGCCAACCCTGGCTTGAGATTAGCCTGTGGGTACTCAGTTTCAGTAGAGCTGATCATGAGGGATCATCAAGCCGAGTCACCTTAGAAGGGGGACTTCAGGAGCTTTCATTGTTCTCTGCTTATCAGAAGCTCCAAGGTCACTTTATTCTCTATCAGAAATTATCAAGAAGGTTCCCTATTCTGTATTTATATCATCTATCTATCTATCTATCTATCTATCTATCTATCTATCTATCATCTATCATCTAACTAATATATGTACGCACATGCATGCGCACACAACACACACATACACGTATTATAAAATCAAGCAGTAAATGGTGTTTTTCTCCGGGCCACAGTTCAGTCCATAATGTTTTGCTGTATACATCTATGAAGAGCTGAGCTCAGATCTCTAGTACACACATAGGTAGCCAGGCATGGTAGAGAATATCAGTGATCCTAGTGCTGGAAGTCAGAGTTGGAAAGGTCACTGCAGCTCAGTGGTCAGCTAGTCTTGCTGAACTGGTGAGCTGCCAGTTCGATGAGAGACCCCGTCTCAAAAACTAAGGTGGAGAATGAACGATTGAAGGAGATGTGCAACACTGATCTCTGGTCTTTGCCTTCATGTGCACACAACCGCATGCATACAGACACCTCAAATATGTACACATGGACCTAACACATACTTTCTGACTCTATACAAAAATAAAAGTTGATGAGGCAAATCAAGATGATTTCCGTTCACTTTGGGTTTTATAAAAGCATTTAGCTAGTGTATCAAATATCTGCTATAAAGAAAACTCATGAAAACCACTCAGGTTGTCCATATATATTGAGTTTTTTTTTTCCTTTTTTGTTCCTTCAGTGCTGCATATACTCCATTTCCAGGTGATGCCATCCGTGGTCCTCTTATCAGTGTCAATAATTCCATTTGGCAGGCAGCAGCTAATTCTTTTCATGTGCTAATGATTAATCAGACAGGCCTATTTACTAATGTATCAGAATCCATTAGAAACATAAGGTAACGGCGGACAGAACATCAATTCAAATATAAATGAACTACATTTCCATTGGATACCTATTGACTCATGTCACAGAATGAAGTAGAAAATGCAATTTACTTGTAAACCATTAAAATGAATGAAAATAGAATTTCAAACTCTATCTTCAAACATAACTTTATTGACTTGGCTCTGAGCCTTAAGGGAGGGTCTAACTAAGTTTAAAATATATAAATAACACACTAATTCATTCTGCCATAAAAGAGAGCGTGTCCTACTAGCTAAATACGATAGAATTTACTGAAGTTGGAACCTGAACAAAATACAGCAAGGTCACAAGAGTGTGGTGTAGGACATAATAAAGTTCTCACATTGGACTTTCTGCATTGAACTCTACTCTAACCTGTTCTTTCTAAAATCTGCTGTCAGTGCCTATGTCCCAAGGGCATCCCACCATTTCTTAGAAACCAAAAATGCCAAATGAAGGCTGTTGTGAGGGAGAAGCGTAAAATGGGGGGCAGGGGTTAGGTTAGGTATGTTTTTTAACAGCAATCCTTATCGAGACAAAAAAACAAAACAAGCGGACTGTCCATGCTCAACACAGGACTGCCCCACCTGGAGGTGATATTGTAAGATATTCACAGGCAGGGATGGGGCTCAAATCACTTTGTGGGAGAACCATCTGTGTCCCTGGTATCAACATCTCGACAACCCATCTAGATGTGGGTGAAATGCAGATGAGTTTGTGCAGATTTTCTCAAGTCCACCCGAATACAACAAATCTGATGGCTTTGGAAACTGTCAAAGGAATTGAATATTTTCTCCAAATTTGGGTTTCTCTAAATTTGAGTTGAACAAAAAAGGTATTGAAAAAATTGCTCAAAAATTTCATCCACATGCAACATCTTCAGACTTCTCCTTGTTCTCAGACAGCATGCTATAACAATGGTTTGTAGGGGGGTGTGTGGGGTGTGTGTGTGTTGGGGGGCAGGATCTTTGCATTGTAGAGGTATTCGATGTATCAGGGATGGTTGACGGGATATGAGAGGGTAAGCTCTGGTTACGTGTGTACGCTAGCTACATGTACAAACGTAAGGGACTTGAGCATCTGCAGATGTCTGTGATGGGGCTGGAGCCATCTCCCACGGACACAGAGATGCTTGACTCACCGGAAGCCTAAGGTCTTGTTTGGATCTAGTACTGTTAAATCTAGCCAGTGGCTGATGGCTTCTAAGTCAAAGACTCGAGCGTTGGCTGCGTTTTTGCAGATGTGATCTCGAGAAAGCCCAGGGAAGACTGGAGAGAGGAGCTGGGCAGAATTCTAGCCCACCTGTTGCTTTTTCTTCGGCCCAAATGGCAAGGTTCTCGGGTGTTGTGTGGTCCACACAAACCAGCGTTTGCCAAAGCACACTGCCCAGTTAGTGAGGAGAATCAGGATGCTTTTCATGACCCCGATGTTTCGGGAATTCAGCCTTAGCTTCTCTCCTTAGAGTCCTGTGGTAAAGAAACCTCTAGAAAGAGGGCTGGCAGCGTTTCTCAGGTTTAATTAGCTCCAGGGATGCTTCCTTCCCATAAACAGAAGATCCGCCTTCTGTGGAGCTCCACTGTAGAAATGTTAGTGATAGTTAGCATACTGGGAATAAAGAAGCAGAACACACAGGCAAGCAAACTCTTCCTTGTTCTAAAGGAACACAGGCAAGAATTCCGTGCTGGTAGATTTCAAAGGGGATGAGTGAATGGGCGCTCCTGCCCTTATTACCTCAGAAGACAGTCGTTTACAGTCCTTGCTCTTGATCTTAAGACTCCTTTTTCTCCTGCACCAGAACCCTGGCACCCAAAGTTGTGTCTATCACTCACAGCATTTCAGAATCTGTGCTGTTGCTATTAATTATTGCTGTCTGAATTCTGCTGTCTTGTAAACAACCAATATCCTTCGCACTGAAGCGTCCGTGCGACAGGAACCCAGTTGTGGGTGCCTTCAAGCAGGAAAAGTCTCCCTCACAAATGAGGCCCCTTAGAGGGCCTCTGGGCAGGTGCTACTGCTGTCAGGAGCTAAAATCCCATAGCAGCTTCATCTGTTCCCTAAAAACACAAAGATCGCCGGGTGGCACTTGGGAGGCAGAGGGAGGCAAATCTCTGTGAGTTCGAAACCATCCTGGTCTATAAGAGCTAGTTCCAGTACAGGCTCAAAAACAAACAAAAACTACAGAGAAACCCTGTCTCAAAAAACCAAGCCCAAACAATCAAACAACAAGAAAAAAACACAAAGATTCATCCGGTTAACTCACCGCATCAAATCTATCAGGAAAATGGTGAGAACGGTAAATTGGAAATAATCTGACCTTTGCTAATAATATAGCAATTTTGAAAATGCAGTTTTAGTCAACGGGAACATTTTCCAGAATTTGACAGTCTTTTCCATCTTCCTGATACAGACTGCATAAAAAAAAAAAAAACTAACCCTGTCTAATGCTGCCTCTTAGGTGGTGTTCAATAGGAACCTGTCTATAATGCAATGCACTCTCTTTATGTGATGTTTAGATATGAGATTGATCTTAGTGGACACCCTGGAGTTCTGAAAGTAGGATTATTGGATTTTGTGGCTTTCTCAGATGTCAAAGATCTTTAAACAGCGTCTTGCAAAGTTGCTACATTTCGTCTGTCTGAGAAACACTTATGAACTCATCAAAGAGGGTAGACTCCATGTTAATTATCTGGGTGGACTGGGTTAGGGGGAGGCAAGCCCCCTTTCTTCCCACCTTGAGCTGAGTGCCAGGACTAAGTCCACTTTCATACCTTGAAAAGAAAACTGAGTTCCTCCATCTGTGGATCAATAGGCCTTAACAGGAAGCTTGCTGACACGGGATGGCATCTTGAATTCAAAATAGCAGGGGGCACAAAAAGACCTGGATGCTAAGGCTAAAGTCTCCAGTTGCCTCTGGATGACTCCAATAGACTTAGTATTTAGATGAATCAGATTGGCGCAGTGAATTTGGTCTCATGGGTTACGCTTACATTTCAGAAAAACAAGGATATCACGATTCCTCTGACTTAGAAGGTACCGTCACAGCCCCCTCTCTGCCCATGCTTTTGTTCCTGCTATGAGCATCAGCCATGTCGGACATCAGGTTTGCAAGCCAGCTGGGTATGACTCTCTAGACAAGGATTCTTGGGACCCAGCCACCTGTGAACGAGGGCTCCACAAGCCAGGCAGGGCTCTTCTGGTTGCCATTAAGAGACATGGCAGCCCTCCTTCCCAGACCTGTTGCCAGGAGCTAAGACTTTAGCTACCCACCAAGCAGTAGGAATAAGCAACAAGGTTTCACATTCCAAGGCTTCCCTCCAAGTGCCTGTTTAAAACCAATGGCATTCATATGCATGCCTATATGCAAACATGGCATAAAATTATATCTGACATGGCCCAATATTCTTTACATACTCTTGCTTTTCATCTATGTCTAAGTAGCACAGGTCTTTTGAACATTGCCAAGGGGTTGTGTTGGCTTTGCTATCTTTTCTTTAATATCTGGAGGCAGCAAATTTTGCCTGATTTCCCACTCTCTTTAGCTGTCTGCTTTTATCTGTGCCCACAGACCTTCTTCTCGTCTTCTGCACTTGGGACTCTTGATGTGGAACTCCTTTTGTCTCCAGATTTCTCTCCATTCTTGAAAAGTGGGCGCATTTGTCCTACATGAATGAGTAGGCAAAGGCTCAAGAGGAAAAGTGACTGTCCAAGATGTCTTCAAGCATCCCAGCCCCTTGTCATAGCATTTCACAAAGTGCCCCGTGACTTCTAGGGACTGTCGCTCTTGAACATATTTTAAAGATCAGAAATAGTCTCAAGACAGAGCTTCCTGCTTGATGAACAAAGCAGTATAGGAAGACAGTGACAATGGGACCAGGAGCTGTAGTGACTGCATATTGAAGTCCCAACCCCAACACACACCCAGAGATACGTGGGAGTTTCTTCTCACACACATTGACATTGCTCTTGTGTGATTTGTGTCGGAGTGATTGGCTTCTAAGCTAGGAGAAAGACAAAAGGCTTTAGATTTCAGCAAGCGAAGGAATTGGATTTAGGATTAAATATTCTGGACCGAAGACTTGCTAAGCCCTTAGGAAGTGTGCAACACTGAGCCAGCATCTGCCGTTCTGCAACCCCAGTCTTCCCACCTGGTACACACAAACCGTCACTGCTTCCCCCAACTGCTAACTCCATAATCGATCGTGAACAGAGACACATCCTAGAAATAATGAGATGTTATTCTGTCCCCAAAGTTCTCATCCAGGAAGAACTCTTAGAAGAACTAACATTACGGGGAGAAAGGGAGCAGAACCACACCTGCAAACAGAAAGGAAGCGGCTGCAGATGGCACCATTCAGCCTCCAGGTGGAGTTTGGTATCCCCACCATGCTCCAGGCTTTCAGAATGTAGCATGGAGTCAGGGGAGCATGGTGTCGCCTGCAGAGTCCACATCCCTGAACAAAAGACAAACATGGCTTCACCCCTGCTTCCTGGATGTGTTTCCACACTGCTTTGCTTCTAGGAGAGGGATATAATTCAGACTGAGTCAGACAAGTGCCTCCATTTCCTATGCATACCATCCACAGCTATACCTCCAAATGTGTGTCAGGCTCGCGCAGAAACAGTAGCAATGCTGTTTCAAAGGCAGCTCCCTCTCCTCTACCTCCGTGAGAGCCATGGACTGTGTGTACAGCCCATAAACCAGCATTTTGAATAAGTATGCATACTAAAATATGGAGGCCTGAGTTTGAAGGTGGTAACAAAGACAACTGTAACTTTTTGAGGTCATTAAAACCACTCTTAACACGTGGGAAGGCTTCCTAGAGTGTCAGTTGTGCTTTTGGAGATTCAAATCCACCATTGCTATATGACGTATGCACCGTGTCCATCTCCCAACTTACACATGCTCTATTCAATTAATCACACCCAATCAGGCCTCTGGGCAACACACAGAAGGAAACAAGAACCCATGGTATCCCGGTCCTAGGCAGGATCTACCCCAAGTTTGCAGCTCACTGTGCTGGCCGCTGCTCAGGCACTGCACGGAGACAAGGCTTTTCTTCTTTTTCTTCCATTATGTTTTTCTGCTTGAGATGCATTTGGGATGTTTAATTTATACCCCCTGATCATAAAGTGATCACACCCCGAAGAAGGCTGCGCTGCTGATTTATAAGATCGTTGTCTGTGTCTGTTAATTAGAGAAATATCATTTGGCTTCCGACGGAAGAAAAACAATAAATTACGGAGGAGGAGGGAGAGGCAATTGGCCCCTAAACCTATGTGAGTTCCTAGTCTTGAATCTTATTTATGATCCTAACTGATTTTGCTCCATTTATATCAACAACCATTAGAAAAAAAAATGGGACTCAGGCTGAAGAGGAAAGAGAAAGAAACAGAAAGGCGGGAAAATAAATGCAGAAACAATGTCTCCCTGCCTGCTGCTACATAAAACTCTCTTCTGATGGGAGAATGACAGGACCCAGGTGCTGAAGGGCTTGATACAGAATTGCAAACTTGCTGTGAGCTATAAAAAACAGGTATAAGGGACCACAAGAGGCTTCTGGGAGATAGTGAGTTTAAGGTTAAGGCTGAATTAACTTGACTAAGACAGGGAAATGTGTTCCGAGAAGAAGGGAGAGCGACAAGGAGGTGGCACAAGGGAGGAGAAGAGTGAATTCAGAGAACTGAGCGCGGTGAGCACACAGTGAGGCTGAGGGATGCGGGAGCCCTCTCAGAGCCCACAGGCCACTGTATCCAGGAACTGAGACAGATTTTTAAACTCCAGTCTCGATGCTATGAATGACTTTGCATTTCTAAAGGGTTGTTGTTTGTTTTTTGTTTTGTTTTGTTTTGTTGTTGTTTTATCTTGAAAAGGCTTTGAGTTTTCTGGGCTCAAAAATATTCCCATATCAAGCCAGGTCAGTGGAGCTGCCTGTGGAATCTCTGGGTTAGAGGACAAGGCGAAGACAGAAATGCTCAATGGCCAGCGTTCATGCTGAGCAGCAGGTGACTCCGGCTCTCTTTCTTGGGGTCTTAGAAAGATACTGCTGTGTTGTAGACATGGTGCCTCCTCTGGGCACTGATCCAGTACAGGGCATCTTCACAGAGCTTATCGAAGAAAATTTCTGAGAGGAGGAGGCAAAGATAGAAAAGGCAGCATGGGCAGGGCTGTCCCTGCGAGGTGAGGTATACCCTGGAGGCACACAGAGAAAGCAGCAGAAAAGAGAACCAATGCTTCAGAGCTTTGACAGAGTCATGAGGGTAGAGGGACAAAGGTCTTTTGTTACCATCTACTGAGAAGACCTTGTACCGTGGGGAAAAATTCCCAAGCTGTTTCTTCCTACAGAGGAATAAGATATAGCTTCTGATATGGTTCTTAGATTGGTGGTGCCATTTCCTTACCTCACATCCTTCTGGAAAGTTCTTATAGGGTGCTGGGCATGAAAAACAACTCAAGAAGTGAAACCACCTCAGTCCATCTTGAGAGCCCTGGGGTGGGGATGGAGACGGAACTTTTGATAGCCTTATTTGGCCCAAGGCAATGTCTCTGAAGGCTCCCAACCACAAGGAACTGACCCCAGCCTCTCTGGATTTGAGAAGCTCAGGTGTGAGGCCCTGTGTCATCCTGGCTCCCAGAGAAAGTCATCTGCCCAGTGCCTCGGGATTATGTTTCCATCACTGTAGTTTTGCTTCTAAGGAAGCACAGCCCTTTCTCGCCACCCCCACGTCCCTGCCCCAGCAAGGCCCTCTGGCACAGCAGCCACACCTCCCCAAATTCTCGGTGTTCTTTTGTATTTGGCAACAATGCCGAAATCACCACAGAAAACGGCCTTACTGATCAGAAAGAGAGAGAGCAAGGTGAAGGTGCTTCTGTTTGTGAGTTCTAAGTAGTATTCCTGATGTGCTAGTGACCTCTGAACTCTCATCGGGCTCCTCGTCCTCACTTGAGCTGTAAACACCTCTTCCCATCGTCTCCCTCTTTCTGAATCTCAGTGGAACAACTATGAACCATGCTGTGCAGATTCCAGACAAACAGACACACACACACACACATGCAAGCATGCACACATGCACGCACACACACACATATCACCACCACCGTGCATAATACACAACACTCACTCCACATTCTTCCACTGGATCCATTCAGGCCTTCTGACTAGAGGTGGGGAAAGATAACGCCCACGAAGAAGGCTTGATCAGAGTGGCAAGAGCGTAGACGGGCAAGTACCACACAACACAAGTCTGCGTGAAGCACCGTTTCGTGCTGCTCATGTTTTACTTGCAGACGCACATTCCGAGGGTCTCAAGCCTCACACCGTATGAGAGCGCTCTTTGGATGCTTTGGTGCCCAGGGCTTGGTGCTTCCCACCTGACGAGTGCTCAGTGTACGCTGTGGAATCCCACGGAGACGTTTACACACCGAATACACTATCCTGTGAGCTGCTGAAGCTGGAAGCTTCTCCGACATTTTACAAAGCTTTTATAGCAGGGGACTTGAGCAAAATGGAACACAGGCGAGTTGCAATAGATTGCCACAGATAATCCCACTGCACCCCACCCCTTGGTGCCCACACTTCAAATTCCATTCCCAGGGATTCTCCAGCTTGGCCACATGACCAACTTGTGAGACGAACAGTGAGTGTGAGGTAAGCAGAGCTTTGGGGAGCACAACCGAATTTAAGGCGAGCCACAGAAGATGTCCAATACTACAACAGCCGCATTTCCAAAGCAAACATGCAGGATTTATTTTAACAGTATATAGTATTTTACCACACTATTTCAATACCTCATAAATATTTGACATTGTACTGGTGATGTTTCATCTCTTAATTTTTATGCTGTGTTTACAAATCTGGTGTCTATGTTACAATTAAAATGAGCACGTATTTCAGTTTGGGAGAGACACCTCCACTCCTAGACTGCCACACCCTTTTGGCAGTGTAGTCCTGGGCATGGAGGCATGTTGTTAGAACGTGTTCTCTTAGGATGCTGTAAGAAGCCCAGGCCAGCCCTGTGAATCCACCCCACGGAGGAGGAAGGAGACACAACTCCTTCCAGTGCTGAACTCACAGGGGTGGCAGTGCTGCTTCCTCAGACCTGTGTAATGTGGCTTCTGCAGCGACCGTGGAACCCTGTGGGCTGAGGCCATCCAGAACAGGGATGTGCGCTTGCTTTGAAGCACTGCTCAAACTGTATAATGCTGTTGCTAGGTTAAGCCATCAACTTATCTGCTGGCTTGCTCCATAGCAACACGCGACACAAACAGGTGTTACATAGAACACAGGTGGATGGAGCAGGAGTGATTGTTTTCTCTCTCCCTGAAGCCCATGTTCATTTTCATGTTGACTACATCACATGTTCTATTGTAGCTGACAGAAGGCACAAAAATAAGGATCTCAGCTGCCATTGTGGGGCCTTCAGGATGCTTGGAAGACACTGTGTTTGGTGACAGTATTACCCAGGAGCCTAGAGCTGGGCCCCAATCCTGGCCTTGCTACTAATTTGCAAGGGTATCTCATCCCATCCATATCTCCTCTCGGCATCTTTTTTATAACAGTTCTGAGAGGATTAAGAAGATGAGTAGGAGGGGTGGAGGTGGCTACACTCAGGGATTCCACCTGTGTAGGTGATGAATTCACCTGAGCAAAGATGAGGACCAAGGGGAGCTGGATGCTGATGCTCTGTGAGCAGTGTTATGTTCCAAAGAGCATGCAAGAGAGGAATTCTATTTGCATTTGTATAGTTACCAAGGCAACACTATGATCCTCCAAAGTGGGCAACGTTAGTTTAGAACTCAACAAAGATACCAAGTCAATCAGAAGAGATTTGAGTAGGAGAGACAACAAGGAGACTGACTTTAAGGAAGATTCTGTTCAGCTGGGCAGTGGCTCATGTCTTTAATCACAGCACTCTGGAGGTACGGGTAGGCAGATCTCTGTGAGTTGGAGGCCAGCCTGATCTACAGAGTGAGTTCCAGGACAGCCAGTTACACAGAAGAACCCTGTCTTGAAAAAACAAAAAATTAAAAAGAATAACATTCTGTTCAACAGATGAGTGCGAGGTTAAAGACAAAACAAAACAAAAACAAAAACAAACAAAGAACAGACATTGGGCTTGGAGAAAAATGAAGGCAGGAGGCAAGGCAAGAGACTTGCGTGATGTCTTGGGGAGGAAGAGTAGGAAGAAGGAGAAAAGGAAAGGTACATTAAAATGGAGAAAGAAAAAAGAGAGAAGAAACATAAGAGCAACAGTGTTTGTGGTCTTAGCACAGGCAGAGCTGACAGAGCTGGCATCAAGGGTGTGTGACAGAGCAGGTTCCCATGTCCCTGTACTTAGAAGCTCTGTGCTTGGTTTGATCATCTGCTGTCTCCACTTAAGGTTTTAATTCTTCGTCAAGGAGCCCCAGGCTTGGGCACCCAATCCTGATACAGGATGCTCAGGGGTGAGGAAGCTCCTGTGCACTGAGCTTCACTCTGAAGCATGTGGAGATCACCGTGTCATGTGATCTCACGTTTGTGAGAGGATGGATGAAAAGGAGAGTTGTGAGCACAGCCAAGATCCACAACCAAGGCTGGAGAAGTAGCAGAAATAAACCTGGGAGGACTAGAGAGGAATAGTGCAAACCTCCTTTGAGCACAGCCCTCGTGGGATGTCTGTCTACACACACACACACCACACACATACACACATGCACATACACGCATGCACACACACACACACCTTTGAAGCATCTATTGATCCAGTCATTCACTCATCTAGTGTTTTATTAATGTTCTGGGAATACCATGTACCATCACATCTTAAGGATTTAACAAAAATAAGTAAACCCATGACTTCTTTTGGGACTCTCTCAGTGGTCTCAAAAAGCAAGATGTTTCAAAAATACAATTCAAGAAAGAAACTATTGTGCTAGAGACAAGAGGCCTTCTCCCCTGGGTCTGCGTGGTGGGTGGGAGACAGAGAGTAGGGACTTGGCTTCTTACTGGTCTTCATTGATGCTGTAAGTTGCGCTGCTTCTGGGCATCTCAAAACATAGCCATCTGTCCTAGCTAGTGGGATCAATACCCTTGTTCCCTGCTACAATGCAGCATCGCTTCCCCTCAAACTCTAGAAGCCTAGGAGGGACCCCCTCAGCCCACCACACACAGGCCTTCCAGGCCATCTTCAGTGGAGATGTGAGGAGAAGGCACAGTGAGTACAGCTAACAAAGTGTAAGTCCCGCTACAGGTAGAAGCAATCAAGATGGCGACTCTACCAGACACTCTAGGACCGGGACCAGAAAAGCCCTTCTTGGAAATAAAAAGGAAAAAAGCCAAATCAAAGAAAAACAGGCCATTCTGTTCTTCAAAGAGCATTCCTAAAAGTTGTGGTAAGAGACTCCATGAAAGGGTCGGCCACTCTGTTAGAACTCCTGACTCCCCGTGCCTTCATAAACACGGTTTCATGAAGGTTACAGCTTTACACGATCCCTAAGCTGCCAAAACTGTACAGTGCACACAGACAGCCCCCCACCCCGCCCCAACATGTTTTATAAACATAACAAGCTATAGCAGCCACCCCAGATGTTTTCACGACTTACTTTTTTTCATAATTTAAAATCTGTTCGACCTGATGTTTTTTTTTTGCTCCGTGTGCATTTCAACTGTAAAAGAGGAAACTGAAATATTATTCATGTGGTGCTATACGCTGTTACACCTAATTTCTTCTCAAGTTCACACTAAACCGAACCGTCTCTAGGAACCTTAAAAAAGGCAACAGCCGAGAAGGTGAGGAAATATGTCGAGAGCTTGTAAATAAACAGCTGGCTCCCGACATATGGATTTTTCTTCTATATTTTTCAGGTGCCACAGTCCCCCATCCGTATCTGCCAGCCCTGCGGCCCACGGCATAACTCAACTGTAATTGATAATGTAAGGGCAGATGGAGGGACTGGCAGCTCCTCCCTCCAGTCTCTGGGGACTCTGCAGAAATCAAAGCAGATGGCCCAATCGCGTCTTCTTTATGTGTTGCTGCGAGCTTCTCTGTCGGTGGGATAATGGATCATTATGGCCCTGCTGTGTACAAACACCAATATGCTTTTAAATCTGGTTCTCGGGCTTATGAAAAAGCACTATATTTCATATTAATTTGTGGAGCTGCACTTAACAAGGTCCACTGTTGGTTAATTTACGATCGGGAAGGGTGGGAAGGAGAGGTTCCCATGGAGCTCCCTGCCCTGGCACCTCCCCTCACCCCGCCTGGAACCCCCTCATCTAGCCTGGCCTCCCCTCCAAGCCAGTGGTGATCAAGCACCATGGTCACAGAAGGCTCAATGCAGGTTGTTAGGGAACTCCGTGCCCAGCCTGCCCAGGCAGAGCTTCCACTGGGAAGAGGCTCGTGAAGTAACTAAGCAGCCAGACAGCATGGCAAGAACACCTGGGTATCTGCTTTGAATGGGCCATTTCTTTTCTATTATTAAACACTGTGGCATGCCCACTGCATGGTAGGAAGTGCTCCCTGGATAGAGAGGAGCCAAGGAGATATGAATGACATCCCTCTCTAGCATCCTGTGGCCGCAGAAAACTCAACGGAAAGTTCCTAAAGAATACACTTGGGCTACCCCCTGACAATTATGAAACATGCACACAGAATAAGTAGGTCCTGCTCAGAGATTGAGACGTTAAGACCCAGGGGCCAACAAGGACTTGGCTAGGTAACAAAATATGCAGGAGATGTTGGAGCCTTGTGTGTTTTCATGCCATGGAAGGGACGACTGTGTGGAAACATGAACTGGACGGAGTAAGTATTGCATTCCTCTGCTCCTGGCTGGGGGCCCCCACGCTTCCCCTCGGTCCTATTACCACAGGTCCTCAGGCCAGCTGCGCACACAGTCTTTTCCCTATGATGCTAGGAACCAGGGGCTCAAAGAAGGAGCTATCACTCAAGTGACTACAGCATCTGGCAGGTAGGTAGTAAGACCCTGGGCAGGGGTCCACTGCTCGATAAAAGGGATTTGTGGGAGGCCAGGAAGCTGGGGAGGTTGCTGTGCCAGCCAGGATAGGCCTTCCCGCTAGTCAGGGAGAGCAGAGGCCACAAGTTTGTAGTTCCTACCCTGGGTATTAAAAGTGCATATGTCATCTCATTTTTTTTATGCAGCACCTCAAAAAAAATCACTGAATTTCTAGAGGAGAGCCATAGGCTTACCTTACATGGCTCCCTATAAGACAATAATATGAAAAATAGCAATGACCGACACAGTGTAGGCACTGGGAACTGTAGGCTTGAGTTTCATCCTCAATACTTTTAACAAAGGAAAAGGAAGGCAGAAAGTAGCAAATGCGATATATAAAGTCAGATTTCTAGAATCTCCTAAATTTTCAGATCTGATAATACAGAGATGTGTCACTATGGCAACTGTGACTGAGAACTGAGGATACTAGGGACTGCTCACAGGCTACTGCTTGTGTGGTTGTTATCTAGAACCATCCATCGGGATGGCTTCCATTTTGCTTAGCTCTGGGATCTACAGCTCCCTGGGTGAGGGGCACCTGAGCATCATAAAGCTAAAGCTTATTCATCAACCTTCAGATGGTAAAGAACACAAACAGAATTCCTCTTACAGATCAACCACGAGAGGAAAACCAGTCCCCACATGACAGTCCCTAGGTGCATTTTTACCTGACTCACAGGAATTAATTATATATCAGTCATAAACGAGATGTGGTGTCTCTCAGCCATCACTTCAGTAGATGAGGGTTTTGATTCTGTTCTGATGAAGGGAAGAATCGTTCGTGGTTTGTCACGAAGGGAGATTGAGCTATGAGTAACCCCCCCCCACCCTGTAGCCCAGAGCCAGGGTCATGTGCAGGCTTTATCCAGAACTGCAGCTCTAGAAAAGACTAGAAGAAAACTGGCTTATTTAGAGTGTCAGACAACGGCAGGAGAAATAAGATTCAACAGTTAAGATTCCCAGGACTTTTTAATCTTTTCCAAAACTTGCACGCTCCCCTTCAATGACGACAGCAACTTGTGGTGGCCAGTCACCCTCACCGGCTCTGTCATTCACGTGTTGCGTATAGGGCATCCCATTCATTTTGTGGGGCTCAAAAGTTATCAATACGCTGACCTCTTAATTTGTTCAACTTCTCTGTAGGGAATGTTCACTATGAGCCCCCAGACTCCTGTTGGTTGTTGTTGTTACAGGGTGACAATAAATGTACCTGATTTTAATATTTGTTCCTAGACAGACAGCTTTCTCCTCCCTTCCCCCGACTCTAGCTTTGGAACTAAGAAAACATCTCTCTTAAGCGGTGGGAAACACGGCTGCAGCTAAGGAGGACCCTGGAGTGAAGTATAAAGGCAGATTTGGGGACCACTTGGTGGCATCTTCTCACCGAGTTCTAAGGGAATGGAGCCATTGTAGGCTGGCTGCCGTAAGGCAAGGGCTGGCTTACCTGTTTATCTTCCAGGGTGCAGCGGGCACTTTAAAGTTCTTACGGTTGCATGTGATGAGCACTGCTCTTATGGTCAGGGGCACCTGAGCGTAAATTTTGGGTGTGTACTAACCTGCTGTGCAATCTTGGGTTTCTCTGGAGACTTTGTCCCATGGACAAACTCCAATTATTACCCAAGTTATTTATGACAAAACAGGGTAAGGTTGAAAGCAGGTCCTCAATATAGAACACAGAACATGCTGTGTGCGACCGTTCCCCATCTTCACAGGCAGACTCACTCAGTGGTCCCTAGTCCCACATCCACACTGTTTAGTCTTAAACTTGCTCCTTTTAAAGCTGGAGCCTTGGACTGAGCCAGTGGTTGAGAACAATTGCTGCTCTTGCAAAGGATTTGGATTTGTTTCCCGGCACCCACATGGTGACCATAACCACATCATAACCACATCTGTGACTTTGGTTCCAGGGTTCCCAATGCTTCCTCTGGTCTCTTCAGGTACTGGGCACACATGTTTGTTCTCTCTCTCTCTCTCTCTCTCTCTCTCTCTCTCTCTCTCTCTCTCTCATATTTCATCAAACCAGCAATTCGCCACCTGTCTACCGTCATCCTGGTACCCAAAAGGTTGATAACATTCCACAGATGGGTTCTCAATGAACATTGGCCAAATGCTTACTTTCCCCCAAACGAAGTTCCATACAAACTATAGGGTTGCTGTTGCTGGACTCATCTGTGTCTCCCAAGAGCCCAGGGAGGCACTTAGAAATTGAGGCAGCGAGAGATGAAGGGAATTCACACAGGCAACACCAAGAAGTTCTGTGGCTGCATCTTGCTTTGAATCCTAGAAAGTCACCAAAGCTGAGACCCAGACTTCCAGGCCCTTCCCACCCCCACCCCCAGGACCATGGGCATCAATCGCAGTCAGACCTTGACCCACCCTCCTAGTGTGTGGACAAGCTGAGCCACTTTGCCTTTCTTTGTCACATCCAAGAGTGTCCTGCCTTTCTTGATAAGCTTTTCCGTGTCAGGATGCTTTTAGAAAGAACATCGTAACAGCACCAGAACACTGGGGCTTGTACATCTCTTCTCTCAGCCTTTGGAGCTCTTCTTAACTCGCCCTCATTGTCTGTTCTTGGGTTCAATAGAAATTATTAAGGCAATCCTACTTGCAGGCGAATTGGTATAGAAGCAATGACTTTAATAGACAAGAATCTTTTCTTCCTTTTCAAGTCGCCTGATAGAGTGGTCATTTCCTTAACAGGCGCCAATTCCGTCCTTTCTGAATAGAGGATCGGGATATTGCTTGAAGGCATCTTAGATCAGAAGAAAAAGCAGCAGCACTCTTGACGTGAAAAGGACCGTGGGTTAAAGAGACACTGTCATCACTGGGAAATCCTCCTTGAGCATGGGTGCAGACTGGCCTGGCTTGAACACTCCTCACTGGGGACAACGCCAAAAGCTGGGCTCCCATTACTCAACTTAAGGGTTTCCTATCAGGGAACTGGGAAGGGTAGGAGTACCTAATTCAAACCCAATAGCACCCATGAAGGCTCAGTTGGCATGCGAACTATAGCACATGCTCCAAAGGAGAGTCCCCCTTTCCTAGCTGTCATGGCAGTACAAACCAGGGGTCACCGGGCATGGGCAGATTCAGATGTAGACTGAAAATACTCTAGGAGTCCCCACGGCATGGTCATCTAAGGATCCTCTATTGCTATCTAAGAGGGGGTTTGTTCTATGGCTAAGCATAATGAAATGAGACCAGAGTCAGCCTGGCGTGGGGGTATACATCCACAATCTCTGCACTCAAACTGATCGGGGAGGATCTAGAGACCGGGCCAATCTCAGCTACATGCAGATACCATCATATTACAAATAAAACAAGAGAAAAAGAGAAGTTTCTCTCTGTGCTGGCTTTTCCATCTGGGATGTGGGACTCTTATAAGGGTGTACTGCCCCCATTTAAAATTACATTTTATTTATTTATTTTATGTGTGCATGAATGCATATGGGTGTGGATGTGGATGTGTGCACCTTAACATGTATGTGCAGAGGTCAGAAAGTGACATTTGGGAATCAGTGTTTTGTTTGTTTTATTGTTTTTTGTTTTGTTTTGCTTTGTCTTACCACATGGGTCCAGGAATCACGCCCAGGTCCTTAGGCTTGGCAGAGAGCATCTTTACCCTCTGAACCATCTTATCTACCCAAGATTGCCCAATTTAATAATGTTTGTGTGCTAAGTCAGAAACTTAAGTCTCTGAACATTCAAGGATATTTCTTTTGAGAAAGTCCTTTCCTTGGAAAAGCAGAAGCAGTTTAACTCTCTTAGGGAAAACCAAAAACCAAACCACAGAGAGAAGCGTGCCTCTACCATCCAAATCCAGCGAGGCTCTGCATTAATAGAACTCAAGTGGCAGGCAGCTACCCTCTGCAAGCTGCTATGTGCTACACACGCTGGGGGCGTGTCACAGTCTCTCAGAGCTCATGTGGCATCGTATTCCTCCAGAGTTCCATCCCTAACTCCCTGCCGTTTGTGTTGGTCAGTTCACAGTGATGACAAGGGTAGTTCTGAACAGCCATGGTTTTCAGCAGTCTTCAATGCCTAGTCGTCAGGAGAGCTACTACCTCTGCGTTCCACGGTTCTGAAGTGCTTTTCTACCAAGAAGCTTCAAATCCATCACCCAGGAGTTCCTATTAAAATCCAAGCAAGGTAGAGATGGATGAGGACTAGCCGTCTTCTTTCCCAGGTGGGGTAGCTAAGATCCAGAAAGGTCTCCATCACTCCACGGACTAAGGTACAGTGAGTTAGGGAAGCAGGAGGTGCGGCTGGGTAAGACCACATCACAAATCCAGCACTAACAAATAAGATGGACTGGCTGTTCATTTTCTAATGTAAATGCTAGAAAGGACTCAGAGAAGCAGGGACACGGGGTTGAGAGAGCAAACTGGACATAATCAGAATCAGATTCAAGGCAAACTATTCATAGTTAATAGGTCAGCCACCCAAGCAGCAGCTAGACCTGGAATTTTCCACCCTCATTTCACTAGAGCACAGGTGTGTGTTCATGGGTCAGGACAGTGCCCAAGAAGGAAGAGGAGTCTCTTAGCCACTTCCTCCCCAAAAAGCGTGGAATTCCAGTTGATTTTCTCTGGTATGTCGGGGGAGCCTATAGCAAAGAGGTGTTGAGAAGAGCAGCTATGGACAATCAAACCCCTCCCTCCACCAGCTCCACTCTGTGTGGTGCTCCAGATAAAGGACTTTAAGCATATGATATGACACCATAATCATCCACAGCACCACTTTTGAAACAAATAATCCCTCCTTCTTCTCTCTGAGAGACTTGCGGTCTGGCTACATGGACCAGGCAACTGACCTTGCCTGATCCTCCTGCCTCAGCCTCCCAGGTCCTGGGACCACAGGCGTGCAGTACCAAGGGCTGGCTAATCATTCTCATTTTAGAAAAAAATCTAGAGCCTAAGAAGGCGAGACATGAACCTGAAGGAGACGAGCATGCACCTGAAGATTCTAAGCCCAGCCTTGTCATGCAATAGATCAACATATATTTAGAAGACTTTAAAGAAACTATTCTTAAGTTGATTTTCATCCGCTCTGCATAAGCCACATAGGTTACATATAACTTTCAGATATTAGCATCCCTAGGTCAAGATGGGGAGGATAAAATCAAAGGCAACCCAGTTCACGGCCAGAAGCACAAACAGAAAAGCAAAGAAGGATGTAGGTTCAGCCCCTTTCTAGCTTCCTGTTACAGCCCCTGCCCCAGTGCCCGTAACACCTGTCTGGGAAGTCAGGAAAGCACGGGTTAGTGGGTAAAAGCACCATGCCCAAGGATTCTCTAAGTTTATGTACATCTTATATGGGGTGGCTTCGGCTCTGGACTGGGAAAAGGACAGGAGGAGGGAGGAGGGTCAGGAAGAAAAGTGTCAGCATGGTTGCCCAGATCCTTATTCTTGGCCCAGCACCTAACAGGTCCCAGTTTCCTGACTGGGATATGAAGTGTTCTTTGCAGGCTCCTGTGTCAAACACTTGAACAACTATGTAGACAAGCCATCTGTTGGAATTATTTTAGAAGGTGCTGGAAACTTCAGAAGGTGGGGCCTAGCTGAGGAAGTGGGTTACTCAGAGGGGACCCTTGGGGGCCATATCTAGCCTAGCCCCCCCTTCTTCCTCCTCTCTCTCTCTCTCTCTGCTTCCTGCCAACATGGGGTAAGCAGCCTCTTCCACAGGCCCCCAGCATAATGATGCTGCTGTGTCTCAGGCTCAAAGCCATGAATCCGGTCACACTTGGACAAAAGTCCTTGAAATGAGGAGTCAACAAAAACAAATCTTCCTTTCTTTAAGTCATTTCCGGTGAAATGGCAAGAAGAAGCTAGAACACGGTCCTGTCACTGCAAAGCTCACACCTGGACAGCCTCAGGCAGCTCATTTCACATTCTCCCAGTCGTCCCCCAAAGTTAATATAAAAACCTTCCCGCTTGCCTGTATTGCACTTCTCTGTGGAAATGAAGAGATTCTCTTTGAATACTGTCACGATGGCAAAGGCTCTTTCTTGAAGCTCCATCAGGGTCCTCTCGTCCCTGGAGTTGCGATGGAATTCTTACAACTTAACGTCACAGCAGAAGGCATGCAGAAGACATGCAGAAAAAGGCAGAGGCGAAGAGCCAGAAGAAGTAGGCAAGGCTTTTTATTTTTTAATTAATAAGATGCCATATTTGAAATCAGACTGCATAATAGAACCCTAGATGTCAGCAACTTGGACAAAGGGGGACCAGCTACAAAATATATTGGACGAAACGCATTGTGTTTATTTTCTACCGAAAGGTGGGAGCTGTCAAACACCTCAGGGAAAAGTCTGCCTCTATCTTGAGTCCGAGGTTGTTACCCTGCAGCCAACAGAAGCAGCCAGCATGCTTCATTATAGGGCAGGTCTTAAACTGAGTGACACTGGGCAGAGCTGCAGATCTTACACACGGTGGTGCCATGAACATATCCCTCATCTCCATGACTGGTTGAGGTGGTCAGATGCTTCTTGAGGTCCCAGACAGGAGGAGGGAAGGCAGCTGCCGAATTCACAACGGCTACCACAGGAATCACCATTGAACACGCATCTGAGCTTCCACATCGAGCTAGAGAGCTGGGTGGAAATCTTGCCTCTCCTGCTTGCCTGCGATGATTAAAGGTTCTTTTCAGTTTTCTTTTTTAAAAAACTATCTAGTCATTTTTATTTACATGTATGTATGTATGCCCTCATGTGTTTATACGCATCGTATGCATGCAGGTGGACCCCAGGAGCCAGGGGAGGGCATTGGAACTGGAGTGACAGGCAGTTATGAGATGCCTACTGTGGGTCCTGAGAGCTAAATTCTCTGCAAGAGCAGTCAGAACTCTTAACTACTGAGTCATCTCTCGAAGCCCCCTTTAACGTTCAGTGTTTTGATCCACCAAGGTGGGTATAATAAGTAATCCTATCTCTCAAGGCTGTTCTGCAAAACTCTATAGACAATGGCTAGCAAAATCAGACACTTATAATGGTCAGAGGTTGGTAGCTTAACCTCATCATCCAGGTGGGGCTAGCAACATTTAGAAAAGGGGTGGGTCTTCCTGGACGAAGCAGCCCAGAGAGTTCCTTTCAGGATCGTGCACAGAGCCTTCTTGTGCCCTGGGCTCACCTCACTGCTCAGGTGCCAGTTCCTGCCCTGGTCCCAGACTTAGAGATGCAGAGACAGGAGCTCAGGGAAGCAGAGTGGCCGCCTTGTGTGGTATCTTCCTACTCCAATAACAGGCAGGGCCTAGATTCACACCTGTTTATCCCACGACTGAAGACGACCACAGCATGCTCCCCAGAAAGAGAGATTGCTAGAAATCAGCTGTCCGTTTCCAAGTTGAGGTTCCCTGTGTCAGCATTGAGAGCAAACCCCCCACCGGATCTAATGAAGACATTGCTTGGACAGAGAGGGTTTTCGCTGGGTCCAAGAAAACAGAGCTTTCTGCCAACAAGACCCTCCCTGCCGGGCCTCCTCCACGGCTTGATTTTGGTGCTGAATAATGCAGGCTTGCGCTTGAGTGTGGCTGAGAGTGATGGGAACTGCACCTCGCTGGTCCAAGAGGGGGAAAGAGATACACGATCCTCAAACAGAACGGTCCTTATCAGCTCTGTTGGAGAAGGCTAAGAAAACAGGAAGAATAAATGACAGAAACAGAAGCAGCATCAATCAGCTCCTGGCACCTGCCAGCCTGCCTGCAGCCACAGCCCAGCGGCCATATTTCGGCTCCGGAAGCCGAGCCCTCTCCTGGAGCCCAGCAGTAGTAAGGGAGGACGAGGTGTGGGCCTGGCTGGCTCTGGCATGTAGCCCTTCCGCATGTTTTTCTGCACCTTTAGCTAACTTCCAGATGCCTCTGAGGTTCCTGGTGCCTACGCCAAGCCATTTCACAGATCTTTGCAGACTGCTTCGCCTGTTTCAAATGCTCCAGTCCCTATACACAACACATTGCCAGAGCAGAAAAAGCGTTTTCGGTGTGCTCTCCCCTCATTCCTCTAGCAAAGGGAAAACTTTCTAGGCTGATATCATCAGATGTCTGAAAATTGCTATCTGCGCATGTGTTGGCCGGGGGTGGGAGTGGCCAATGAAAGTAAATGATCAGATAAAATTTGAACAACCGTATTGGGAAATTGTATCCTTTGGCCATAATTTTTCGAGTACCATGATTAATATTAAGATTTTTTTTTTGCCTGTTTTGGTCTTCCAAATTTTATGGTGTTCAGTGTTATTTTTCTGGTCCTTATGACCTCTATTTAAGAATCAAAAAAGCAACTTTAGAATAGCAGAATGGCTTCATACATTCACTCAGCAAGCTATTGGGTGTCTGCTGGGTATCTAACTAGAAGCCTTCAGAAATTCGCAGAGGCCTTAAACACGGACTATCCTGATCGAGACAATGTAGCAAAGTCTTTGAACACATAACTAATTTTAGGCCTCAAGCCAGACCATTCTGAAACTGTTCAAAAGCTCTCTGATCCAGGGTAATTTATTTTGCCTTCCTGTGCCTTGGGTTACTGTTTTATAAAATGGGCACACGACTGTCTGCCGACTGTAGAGTAAGCGAGGCTTCTGGGAGTTAATAATGTCAAGCATTTAGCACAAGATCTGGGACACAAGAACCAGGCAGTAAATAACAGCTGTTATTACAAGCTTCAAGAACATTTTGAGTTGATGGCTGGGCCAAGCGTGGCAAATGGCTATTTTGTTTGATTATTTTTTTTTTTGTTTCTTTTTGCAGAGGGCAGATCACCCACGTGCTGATGAGTTTTGTGGCAGCCAGGGGACACAGAACAGACGCCTGCCTGGTTCTCTGTGGCCTGTGAAGCTGAGCAATTGTGCAGCCTGCCAGCCTCCAGTTCCAGGCTTGGCAATGAACCGAGGGAATATTCCAGCCTCGCAGGAAAAGGCCCCTTTCCTTCCTGAATCAAAGAAAATGCTATATCCTTTGGCAGTCCAAATCTTCTCAGCAACTCCCACGGTGGTTTGGACATCCCACTAAGAAGTGGATGTGTTTCCACGTTCCAGCCAAGGTTTGCCCAGCTCAGAAAGGCTGTCTCAGACCCTGCTCACGCAAAAGGGCTCAGCAGAGTCCAACAGGCCTTTGGGCAGATCAGGCTGGGACAAGATGGAAAAATCATCACCAGGGAAATCCCAGACTCAAGACGCCCTGTCACTGGAGTGAGGAGGACACTCACCAGAGAGGACTGCACTGCGACCCTTGCTGCAGTGGGAACACTGTCCGCGTGCACACTGGCACAGAAGGTTTTGTCATTTGGATCGTAATAAAATCCACTTCCTGAACCCCACTCACCTCTAGGTTTGTGGCTGGGCCACGTCCTCTCCGCAGATGCCCCTACTCCATACAGAGGCCGGTGCACACCTGCAGCAGGAACTTTTTGGACGAGTTGCTGCCGGCCCCAGGAAACGCTCAGGGGTATTAATGAGAACAGGGCTTGGCCACCTTGAAGGGCAGAGGAGTGCTATTGCTAGGGCAGGGGCTTAACATTGGCCGCATGCTGGAATTCCTCAAGAGCCTTTACACTCCTGATGCCAGCCTTTGACCAGACCAATTAAACAGGCACGCTGGGGGAGGGACCCAGGCATCGGTACTGACTTATAGGTTCGCCAGATGACTCCGGTGTGTGACCAAGTTTAAGAATCAGCTTTTAAGGCAGGAGCGAATGCAAGCCAAGACTCCAAGGGGTTTCCCTACACTCATCTTCTCTTCCTCGGTTCCTCTCTGCCAGTTCCTTCCTCCCAGCTTCCCATTCTCCTCACTATTTACGGCTGAACTGTCCTCTACTTAAAGCTGTGGGTCTACAGTTAGGTGGTCCTTAATTACAAATCCCGTCTCTACGGCAACTAATTGTGAGACCCGAGGCAAGTTATTTAGCTTTTCTGAAGCTCGGCTTTCCAATTTTGTATATTGGAAGAAAAATACAATCCTTTACTCTGCACATCTTTATGAGGATTAAATATCACAGATGAATCGTTCAATATGATGCTAAGCGATTAGCATGTGATCAGGAAATGTAGCACTGTTTTTCTAATTAATATGGTGATTATTTGCCATGAACTATGTTAGATGCGAGGCCAAGAAAGAGTGCAGCGTGTAGGTAAGGTACAATCTCTCTCATCACCAGTAATTTCTTTGGTCCTTAAATGGTGAGACGGGGCCGGGCGATGGTGGCGCACGCCTTTAATCCCAGCACTCGGGAGGCAGAGGCAGGTGGATCTCTGTGAGTTCGAGACCAGCCTGGTCTACAAAGCTAGTTCCAGGACAGGCTCCAAAGCCACAGAGAAACCCTGTCTCGAAAAACCAAAAAAAAAAAAAAAAAATGGTGAGACGGGACAGGAGACAGGACAGGACAGACGGAGGTTTCTCTTGCAGCTCACAGCTCTCGGGTCTTCAGCATTCCCAGTGTTGGATCTAGTCGAGGCGCGCCATGAACGTGCTGGGTACCTGCTACGGAAGCGGAAGCGCGGTACTGAACACGGTTCCAGGACCCGCCTTCCACCATAAGCGTGCGGGATGAAATGGCACTGGTATGTTGCAGTCAGAGACTCGGAGGCTCAGCGTAGGTAAGTATTTCATTCAAGGTGGCACAAGCGGATGTGTAACCTAAGGACTGCTCTGTGTAAGTGGGGTGCACTTGGGAGCGATCTGGGCCAGAGAGAGAACGAAACTGTTCCCCAAACTTAAAGTCTGCCTCCAGGGAGGGACAAAATCAAGCGGATGGGGCACAGAAACCAAAGAACCATGGTCAAACCTGGGAAGAAGGGTGAGAGGGTAAAGAAGGAAGGATTCGGGTGAACTTGGATGTGGGGGAACATACAAAGACCACCCAATGGTAAGTGGACAGTGATTTGTTTGCAGGGAGCCTGGGGAAATGGAAAAGTCTCAGTTTCTAGCAAGCCTGCCCAATGGTGTTGATATGACTCAGTTTCCCTGTATGCACTTGATCTTAGCCAAAAGGCTGAGAAGCCATAGTGTCTCCGGATGAAGCTGTACCACCAGCTTCTAAAATTCTAATGAATTGTCTAAAATTCATTAGAAAGTTATCAACCTTAAATCACTTGATGGGTAAGCACCTTGTTTAAATGGCATTGTTAAAATGGTTTGTATTAACTTTGTGAACAGCAGATTCTGTCTTGCACAGTTTGTAAAGGTCTTCATTGCTGTAGGGAACACTTGAGAACTATCATAAGAAGCCAGGAAATTTGAATACTCTAGTATGGGAGACTCTGGGTTTTGTTCAAATTCTGGCTTATATGGAGGTCCCATCACTTACAAGAATATAATAACACTGGTTCTCAGCTTCTGACCTATAAAATGGAGCAAAGGACTCAGCTGGCTCATAGGCTGTGGGGGAGATGTCCCCATGCCCACCGAATGCCTGAGAAGGCTTCACCGAGACTCAGTGCTGGAGAGCCTGCCCACCACTGTCCTGAGCGCTGAGAGAGCTGCCACCGGTTCCGGAATTGCTCCTTTCAGCCTGGCTCTGCTGCTTCCAGAGTCCCTGCTGCCGCCAAGTCAACTTTCCCTCTCCTGCCAGGGCTGGCTACTTGTTATTTGTTTTGTAGGGTATTTGTTTTCCAATATTGTTACTGAGTAGGACAGCTCTATCAATGAGGTCTGCTGCTTTATGGGTTGCTAATTGCGGGGGCATAATTGCCGCGACGTTGCTTGGGGTTTCTATAATTCTCTGCAGCCAATCAAGGTGGCTGGTTCTCTAATTACAGCGCCGCGCATTCTCTGTCACCCGTGTCCAAACACTCAGTGTGATGTGCACTCGAGCTCTTTCCAGTGCTTGCACAGCACAGAGCTTAACCGGAGAGAGAAAGTCACTCTGAAAAATGACCAGCAAAGTCACGTTATAGTTGTCAATGATTATACAAAGGGAATTCTTAACAATCAAGGCAAGGTGCATGTTTTCTTAAAGTAGGCCCTACAGTTAAGTCTCAAATTCAACTCAGGCTCTGAATGAAATGAGCTGGTGTCTGTAATGATCCCAGTTTGGAGGCCCAGGCAGACCCAGGGTGCCTTTGCAGAAAGCATATTATATTAGAAGCTGGACTATCCTTATTCTTCTCCTTCTAGCACTGAGAACATTTCGCCGCACATAAATGTTTTATGGGGCTCATAACCCACCTGTGTTCCCCAACAAGGCAGGAAGTCAAAAGATTCAATCCACTAGAATGACTGTGAGTTCTGGTGGGTTCAAAGTCATGTTGCACACATCGGGTAAAAGAGTTAGCAGTGATAAATCAGTGGCTTTATCTCATGACGTAGTTTCCACTTTTTTATTTTATTTATTTTTTTAATTAATTAATTTATTTATTAAAGATTTCTGCCTCCTCCCCGCCACCGCCTCCCATTTCCCTCCCCCTCCCCCAATCAAGTCCCCCTCCCTCGTCAGCCCAAAGAGCAATCAGGGTTCCCTGCCCTGTTGGAAGTCCAAGGACCACCCACCTTCATCCAGGTCTAGTAAGGTGAGCATCCAAACTGCCTAGGCTCCCACAAAGCCAGTTCGTGCAGTAGGATCGAAACCCATTGCCATTGTTCTTGAGGTCTCAGTAGTCCTCATTGTCCACTATGTTCAGCGAGTCCGGTTTTAACCCAGGCTTTTTCAGACCCAGGCCAGCTGGCCTTGGTGAGTTCCCGATAGAACATCCCCA
Organism: Neodon shergylaensis; assembly: GCA_025134845.1. NCBI lineage: Eukaryota > Metazoa > Chordata > Mammalia > Rodentia > Cricetidae > Neodon > Neodon shergylaensis. The sequence continues at coordinate 903,535 of JABTXL010006025.1, forward strand.
TTGTCTCAGTGTGTGGGTGCACCCCTCACGGTCCTGAGTTCCTTGCTCGTGCTCTCTCTCCTTCTGCTCCTGATTTGGACCTTGAGATTTCAGTTCCCACTTTTTTAAAGAGCAGACTCCAAGGTTGCCCCTTGACTCCACGCCCTAAGAGTCTGGCACTACCCATCTTTAGCCTCTCACTAAGCCACAGCCCCATCAGCGGCTTCAGTTCCTCCAGAAACTAAAATCGCTCCCAACTCATCCTCTCTCTTGTTCTCTGCTCTGGCGCATTTCCCCTCTAGGGTTCACACCTGATGGTTTCTACATGATGAGCTGTCCCCAGAGGCTCTATGAATCATTGCTTTTGTTCCAAATGGTCATCATTATTACCTGATATTATCTTAATGTTCTCATTGCTGCCTCTTTCTCCAGCAGTTAACACATCTATAGTGGCTTGTTCAACCTGGAACATGCAACATCTCTAACAAAGACAACCCGTTATAGGTACCCACAAGACAGTTATTTGATAAAAGACAGTAGTGGATGAACACACAGTTCGTGCTTCTTTGTTCCAACCTTGTCCAGGTGCTCTAATTAATTGGGGACACCCATCTATCCAGAGGTACCCTAGCTGGTATCATGATGTCTGTCTCTACAAAACTCACCTTTTTTTTCTAATTTCTAGAAGCTGAAATGAGACTCTACAGACCCCAACTGTAACAGGTGCCTCCCTTCTGCCACTGCAACCACCTTTCTGACTCTTACAGGCTACCATCCTCACTTTCCTTTACGGATTGTTTACTCCTACCTGTGTATCTTCATGCACAGTGGCTTAATTTTGCCTGCTTAAAATAATTATTCAATAAATACAATCGTGCAGTGTTTGTCCTTTGATGTCTGCTTCCTTTTGCTGATATTTGAACTTCCAGTACACTGGGGTAGCTGTTATTTCAATATGATATAGTATCCAATTGAATAAACATTCTTGGGCTTATTGTTTTCCTATGGATAAGCTCAGGGGTGAAGTAGCAGGTTTATTGTCTGTTTCCTCCTCCTCTTCTTCTTCTCTCTCTCTCTCCATTTCTCTCTCTCCCTCCCTCTCTCTCTCTCTCTGGAAGAGAGAGATGTCAGTATGTGCATGCTCTTTGGAGGTCAGAGGTCAACTCCAGGCATGCTCCATTGCTCTCTACTTTGCTTTTGGGGATAGGGTCTCCCTGCTGTCCCTGAAGCTTGCCCTTTGAGATAAGATGGCTGTCCAGCCAGCACCAGGGACCCTCCTGTCTCTGGGGGTACAGTTATGTTCTGTCGTGCTCGGTTTTCCATGCTAGGGACTGGAACTAGTGTTCTTGTGCTCGTATTGGAAGCACTTTATCACGGGGCCATCTCCCAAGCCTGCCTCTGTGTTTAAAGCAGTGCTGGATTAAGGAGCTAAGGTGATGGGCAATCTCCATTCCATCCCAGCAAGTTCCTGATCCTGGCCCACTTGTCACAGATCAGGCACGAATTTCTGCAACCTGCTTCCTGAAATATCCATCAGCCCTAGATGTCCTAGAGGCCATAGCCTCTTCTATTACACTTTTGGGTCATTTGTTTATTCATTCCACGAGTATTATCAGATTTTTCTGAGGGTCAAGGAACAAGGCCCTATTTGTGGTCCTTGGAGTCTAGCAAATAGTCCAGCATAGCTGGGCCAAGACAGATTTCTGTGTCAGTCATCGGAAAGTAGTAACTAGTCCTTATTGTCCTCATTGGTAGCCTCTTCCAGGAACTCTCTCATCTTCAAGTTTTGAGTTTCAAAATCACCTTCCAAGAAAACTTGAGAAGTTCATGAGATGACCTTTATAACTTGCTCATTTTTACAACAGCTACTTCAAAACTTGTGCTGGAACACTGTGCGCAACAGCCTCAGACTGAGCAATCTAAACACACATCAACAGATGGATGAGCAAACCGAATGCAAGACAGTCACACAAAGGAATGTTGCTGAGTCGTAAAGAAAGCACCAGACCTACTGACACACCACCAAGATGAAGTTTAAAGCTTGGCCCTCAGGAAGCCGGGCGATGGTGGCGCACGCCTTTAATCCCAGCACTCGGGAGGCAGAGGCAGGCGGATCTCTGTGAGTTCGAGACCAGCCTGGTCTACGGAGCTAGTGCCAGGACAGGCTCCAAAGCCACAGAGAAACCCTGTCTCGAAAAACCAAAAAAAAAAAAAAAAAAAAAAAAAAAAGCTTGGCCCTCAGTCACAAGCTTTCAAACGCAACTATCAGTGCCGGGTATGGCTATGAGTAGTTGGCTGACAGACCCAGAAGCTCCCAAAGCAACTCAGGCTATTGCCATTGCTCTTGGTTGCCCGCCAGAACTAGACAGCGAGGCCCCACAGCTGAAGACACCACACACTCAGAATACAGCACATGAAGAAACCAAGCTGGTCACTTCCTCCCTGCCAGTTACATTCATAAAGTCAAAAGGTGCTTTGCAGGATTTTAAGGAACAAGAGTCATCAATACTCACACCTAGCTGTAGACACTGCATGCTACAGTACTGAATTGTCAAGCAAGATATCCTCACTGGTACAATAGTGGCATGAATGTTCTAGAGGCAATCGCAATTATACACAAGTATGATGTCAAATTTTAATTAATTAAATAGATAATGCTCCATGAAAGAACAAGATATAAATGACCTTATGACTCCAACTCTAAATGTCCAGAAAAGGCACCTTCATAGACACAAAGCTGGACTTGAAGAGCAACTGCCAGCACCAATGGCCCTTCTGAACCGATGGAAATGTTCTAGAACAAGATCATGGTTAGCATCACACAATTCTGTGAATTCACTAAAGGGCACTGAATTCTGTCTGGGGCTGTTTATCATATATCTCAAAAAAAGACAGGACGGCAGCTTTCAAAAACATTTGGCATGAAATGTTTTCATCTATTATATTAAACTAATTTGGGAAAGGGGATTTTGAAATTGTCTCAATATTCCATGGTTTGAATGGACACATAAGTATAGATATTCATGGATACATAATAAAACAAATCAGGCCTATTGCCTCTTGTATACATGTGATACTTCATACTGTATACCATGAGACTACTAGGGGATCTGAAGTACGCAAGTGATTAACATAGGGGCCAAGTGCAAGAATTTAGACTGTCTGACAGGCAGGGTGACAGAGACACCGTCCTGAAGGGGCAGAACCTTTGTTGTAGCATAGAGCCCTGGTTTCAGCAGCCTGTGCCCTTATAATAAAAGCTGGCCTTTTTTAAATGTAGATCCCAGCTTCTCAGTCCATACTCCCTGAATGCACCTGTCTCCATGTCCAGGGTTCCTGCACCATGCTGGAGTTTGGGGGTGGCTTCAGGTGGAGATTTTGTCAAAGATAAATGGCCAGGCCCAGCAAGCAGCCCTGAACTGAGGATACCCGGGATGTGGTACCATGAATCAGCCATGTTCCCCCAGGAGAGGCTGTCTGCTTATTACCCTCCCCTTGTCATCGATGGCAACACACAGACATCAGGCTGGGGCCCTCAGGCAGTGGAGCCGAGATTTCAATTTATCTGCAGCAAGTGAAATCCTGGAAACCGCAGAGTAGAAGCAGGCCCACTCTGGACGGGGAAGGGAAGGTTGTGAGCCACTGTCCCTTGTAGCATCTTAGGTGACGATAAAGGCCACCTGAATGGCCTTGTGATTTCTGCCCAGAAATATCTCCAGACCACTGCACTCAGAGAGTCAAGCTGAAGCCCAACAAAAGCTTGCCACCTAACGAGCAAATGAATCACAACAGAAGGATGATATTTCACATAGGGATTTAACTCATTTTGAAACATTTCACGTAGATGTTTTTAAAAAGCTTCCGTCTTGCCGTTATTGAGAGAAATTGATAAATTAATGAATGAGTCACACTATACTGCTTACAGAAAAAAATACCTAACAAGATATTATCTCTTCTGTATGGCCCCATTTTATTGTGCTTTCTATGTATATAACTTTGATAATACTCATAGATATGTTACTGAAATATCAGCCCTTTGTGGCAGTTTGGGTAATTTTCTTCAGTTATGTTCATCTTCTGATTTATCTGTGCTGTGAACTTATTCTGAACAAGGAAATCATCAAAACTGAAGAGTGAAGCTTGGGGCTTTCTCCTCTGCCTGACTCCCATGGTGCTTAGAGGGCTAGCATGGAGAATCCCCAAGATTTGTCAGTGTCTTTATCTTGGCATGCAATTGTCCCAAGCCGGAGAGACACTGAGAGAAGTCGGCATTTAAACAAAAGTCAGCATGGTGTTCCTCGGGGAGTGGGTCCAGAATCCCCATGGATAGCAAACATGAGGGATGTTCACGTACCTTATAAACATTGTGAAGTATCTGTATAACCCCTAGGCACTCCCTTCTTCTGTCTGTCTTTCCTTCCTTCCTTCCTTCTTTCCTTCCTTCCTTCCTTCCTTCCTTCCTTCCTTCCTTCCTTCCTTC
>JABTXL010006025.1:908003-994011 GCA_025134845.1 Neodon shergylaensis
TTCCTTCCTTCCTTCCTTCCTTCCTTCCTTCCTTCCTTCCTTCCTTCCTTCCGATTACAAAATCTGAATGCCGTACAAATGCTTCATGAGCAGTGCACTGTATTATTCAGAGGACAATGACAAAATAAACTTGCACACGTTCAGTGAGCTGCAAGCTTTCCCTCGATATCTTCTGTCTGATTTGGTTGCCTCCATAGCACCTGTGCATACAGAGAGGGGCCCAGGTGACTTACTAGGAATTTTCCCTTCTCATCCAGATGAGGATACTGTCAGGCCTGCAGGGTAGTTCCTGGGAATTTGTGGACACTTCCCACAATTAGGTGTCCATGTCATTCTAGGTATCACTCTGCTGCACATCACAAACTCTGTCCAGGGGATGAATGCCTGCCAGCTTTCCCATTTGAATCCTGGAAGTTGTTTTCTCCAGCTGGAAGGTTAAGCAGTTTGGGGCCACACGCGGCCAGCTTGTTAGACTCTCAGCTGCCAGCGTCAGTGTGGGCTTCAGCCAGCGCTACCAGTGGGGCCACAGGGACCAGTGTGGCGCAGGAGGGTCCTCATGCTGCTAGTGGGTAAATGTATTAGAGCCAGTCACTTTGCATAGCATAGAGTAAGCTGCTTCTGCACTTAGAACAGAATGTAGCTTAGATGTCCAAGTGAAGTAAACACACATACACATGTACACACATACACAAACACACACACACACACTGTTATGATGGGAGGTAAACACCGGAGCCAAAGATGTCCACTCACAGACCAAATGGGCTTTCACCCAAGACATATAAGGCCTTCCTTGTAAGAGAGACTGACAATGAGTCCCTGACACAATGTTAGTATGTCTTCCCTGTCTTTCCATTATAAAAAAAAATCTCTATTTAAATTACAAATATAAATTCATGTCCAAAAGAACAAAAGAGCTAAACTAGAAAAACCCCATTAAAACATCCCATTACAAACTCCAACCACTGCATCTGATCTGGGTTTAATGTCATTTGATGATGACAGAACGGGAAACACAAGCAAAGGAGAACATCTGGACCACTGGACCTCAAAAGGGCACCAGAACTGCTGGGCACCTATCGCAGATTCATGTGTTGCAGAATATTTGTTTTAACTATGCAAAGATGTGCTGCATTTGTTTAACTATGCAAAGATGTGCTGCATTTGTTTATGTTGCAGAATATTTGTTTAATTATGTAGATGTGTATTATATTTAATTTTATAAAGATGTGTTACTGTTTTACCATGCCTGCCTAAGGCATCTGATTGGTCTAATAAAAACCTGAACAGCCAATAATGAGGGAAGAGGTAAAGACAGGAAGAATGAGTAGGAGGAGGAATTTAGGCTTGAGGAAAAACGAAAATAAAGAAAAGGAGATGGACAAGGAGATGCCAGGGAATAACCAGACAGACATGGAGGATGTAGGAAAGTAGGCCATAGAGAATGAAAGAAAGGTAAAATAAAAAATCAAAAACCCTGAGGCAAAACATAGATAAATAGAAACAGGTTAAATTGAGTTAAGAGAGCTAGTGGGACCAGTCTAAGATAAGGCTAATGATTCATAATTAATGAGTCTCTGTGTCTTTATTTGGGAGCTGGTTGGTGGCCCAAAGAAAATGCCAACTACATTCCTATTCAATTCCTAGAGTCCCAGTGTGGAAGGTTGTAGACATCACCGCGGTTCTGCTTGGCCTCTAGGATAAGGTGGGACTGACAGCATCACTCAGCACCTGGAGGTGGAGGCAGCTCCTCCTTCGGCAGAGCGAGACCAGAAAGTTCAGAACCACATTATAACCAGGCCAAAGACCAAATCAGGTAAGAAGTTACACCCAGATTCCCAACTTCACACAAGAAAGGTTATTTCTCTCTTCAAATTTGCTTTGTTTTTAATCAGCATGCATAATGTCTTAGTTAGGGTTCTTATTGCTGTGAAGACACACCATGACCATGGACTCTTAAAAAGGAGATATTTAATTGGGGTGGCTTACTTAAAGTTTCAGAGATTCAGTCCATTATGAGGGGGAGCATGGTGGCATGCAGGCAGACATGGTGTTGGACCTAAGAGTGCTACATCTTGCTAGGCAAGCAACAGGAAGTCCACTGACTGTCGCAGGGAAGCAAAAGAGACCTCAAAGCCCATCCCCACAGTGACATTTCTTCTAACAAGGTCATACCTCCTAATAGTACCACTCCCTTTGGAGTCTATTTTATTTCAAACCACAACATCCTACTCCCTGGCCCTCAAAGGCTTATAACCATATCATAATGCAAAAGATTCATTCAATCCACCTTCCAAAGTCCCCATAGTCTATAAAAGTCTCAAGCTTGTTTCAAAATCCAGTCTCTTCTGAGATGCACGGCAGTGCCTTAACTGTAAAAGTCAACATCAAAAAGCAGATCACATATTTTCAGCTCATAATGGCACAGAATGCACATTATCTTTCCAGAATACAAGGAAGGGAGCATAGTGAGGAAATGCTAGACGAAAGCAAGACTGAAAATTAGATGGATAAACTCTAAACTCCGTAGCTCTGTGTCTGATGTTAAAATGCTCTTCAGATCTCCAACTCTGTTCAGCTTTGTTGATGGCAACACTCTTCTTTCTCTTGGGTTGGTTCCACTCCCTGTTAGCAACTCTCCTTGGCAGGTTTCCCACGGCTCTGGCATCTCTAACATCTTGGGATCTCCAAGACAATCCAAGCTTCAACTTCACAGCTTCATGCAATGACTTCTCTACTAGACCTCCATTCAGGGACACCCCTGGCACATGCCTGGCCTCAGTAGCTTTAGTCCATAACTACTTTCTTTTATCCTTAACTCTAAAACCAGAACCACATGACTAAAGCTGTCGAGTTCTGATGCCTACTGGGGCTGGAACATAATCCCCTCGTACAATTACATCTTCATCAGCTTTCTGTTCTTCACTGGCTATGCTTGGCTGTCCTGAAACTTGATCTCTAGAACAGGCTTGGCCTCAAACTCAGAAACTCTCCAGCCTCTGCTTCCCAGTGCTGGGATTAAAGGTGTGCCCCGCCACATCCAGCTCTGAGGTTTCCTTTAGCTTCTTTTTACAAAATTGGGAACTTTACTGGGTGGGATCTTGCCTTGAGGTCACCACTCCCTTTATTCCATTTCTTAATCCATTTATCTCCTTGAATACAGAATTTAGCTCTGTTTTCCGGGTGCTTTTTTTTTTCTTCTCAAAATTTACATTTTGTAGTTTACCCTGCTCAGCTTGCTCCTTTTCATTATAAATCTTCATTAGAGTTGCCACTAAATACCACATGACAGACTCTATACTAGGCTGTTTTGAGAGTTCTCTGCCAATGGAATTAATCTAAAATTCTTTTCTTTAGCCTCAGGCAGACTCTTTGGACAAGGGCAAAAAGCAGCCACCTTTTTCACCAAAATATCACAAGAATGATCTCTAGACAACATACTAAAATTCTTCTGCTCTGAAATTTCACGACTGAGCTCCCAACAGCTCAAAAAGCTCTTAGCTCCATTGTTTTCGATGCTCCTATTAGTATGTCCTTTAGGCAGTGCTTAAAGCATTTCCTACTTTGCAAACCCCAAATACCAAAGTCCCAGCTCCTTCAAACAAAAACATTGTGAGACCTATCACAGCAATACCCCAGTCCCTGGTACCAACTCCTGTCTTACTTAGGGTTTCTATTGCTGTGAAGAGATACCATGACCATGGCAGGTCCTATAAAAGAAATACATTTAATTGGGGTGGCTCACTTACAGTTTCAGAGGTTCAGTCCATTATCATCACAGCAGGGAGCATGGCAACCAGCATGCAGGCCCACATGGTGCTGGAGGAATAACCAAGAGTCCTACATCCTGCAGGCAACAGGAAGTCAACTGAAATACTGTGGTATCCTGAGCATGGGAAACCTCAAAGCCCACCCCCACAGTGACACACTTCCTCCAACAAGGCCACACCCACTCCAACAAAGTTATGCCACCTTATAGCGCCACTCCCTATGAGATTATAGAGGGCAATTACATTCAAACTACCATACACAGTAACCAGTTTAAGGCTTTTCAGCCTAATTAGTATGGGTCCCCTCCCCCTACCACCACACTCCCATATATCTCTCCCCTATATGTCTCCCCACACTTTCTGCTCATATCTTTTCTCCTTTGATGCTCTGTTTTCCACAATTACATTCTATTACCCTACTCTGCTCCCTTTCTAATTTCCTGACTTCGCCCCCACTCCCTCCCTACAAGCCACTCCCCGCAAGTGAGAGGACAGGAAGAATCTGTCTTTCTGAGAGTATGTCCCCTCATTTACATAGCGTTTTCCTGAAAATTTTGTAATTTCATCCAGAAAAAGCGGAAGACTTAAGGCAGTCTGCTGCTGACCGGGTAATGTTCCGAGCCTGGGTGATCTGCCACAGAATGGGGTAGCATTCCAGTAGCTTCGCCCCTGTAGAACTTCCATGTCACTCCTTGTATGGCCTGCCGCAGAGAAAGAGAAGGTCCTTGGAGACTTCTGACCCCCTGTCAACTGCCGAAGCAAATTGTGTGGGTATGCCTGACTTCAGGAGGCGGGAAAGAAGAGTGCTCTTCCAGGGCTCAAAGACGGAACAGAACACTATCCCTCTGCTAACACTCATCTCTCCAGCACTGACACGTGTGCTCCTTCTCATCTCACTGAATCTTCAGAGAGGCACAGAGCACACATCTGCCCAGCAGGAGACCAAAATGCAGCACATTTCCTGTTTTATTATTTCCATCACTAAAATGCTATATACCATTGTGATTGCCGGCTCATTCAATGACTCCAAACAGAAAAGATAACCTGAAATGTGGTAACACACACAATAAGCATGGGTTAACATAGGGATACTCTAAGGAAGGTCATGTTGTTCCATTTAATTGTATTGCACCATTATTAATCTCTAGGGTTTGATAATATCAACTCAGGTCTTAATACTGGGGCAGTGAGGTTAATATTGCAGGGGAATTTCCTGTGCTATATTTGAAAACTTTATTTGTGAGTATTATATGCATTTCATAAACAAAAGCTGAAAAGATAACAGAGAGAATTCTCCATACAGGTCCTCTGTCTTATATCTGCTGCAAATGTCTCACACAAGCAGTGGGAGAAGATGTCTAAATGAAGTCAACTTTTACCAGAAACCCAGGCAATCCGATCACTGTGCTGGCGAGATGGCCGCACGAGCTCACCTGCCTGTCTCTACCTTCATTCTCAGATGAAATCTCTTTGTCAAGAGTCAGAATAAAGACTCCTCGAGCCCCCCTCGAATGCCCTTTAGTGCAGGTAATAAGTGGAGCCAGGTGAATTGCTACATACTTTCCTTTAAATTCTTGGGCTTCGGTGACAGACCAAGGCTCTCATCTGTCACCAAACTGTTCCAGGCAGACCCATTACTTTAGTACCACAATAAAATGAAGGACGTTGGGATAATCTGTCAAGGAAAGGCAGCTGGGAGTCGCATCACGTACCAGAGGCTGTATGTATTTGCTCAGAACATTTAAAAATCTCTGTCCAAGCTCTTCTCCCCAAAGTCCTTATTCTGCCCAATAAAATAAATTTAAAGTACATAAATGTATATTAAAACATATCTAAGCAAACACTTGCAGCTAAATAATGCTTTCCCAGATGCGCCTACAATTTTTTTATCGTTCGACATGCTTCCCATTCTCCCAAGTAAATATTTCACTGAAAATGCTCCCCAAGCAGTTGTTATCTGGATATCTTCACAGTGGAATATTCTGCGCTCCACGCACATAAATACTGTAAATAACCAGGCACCTTCCCAAAGAGACCTCTGACTTTCTGCAACTTACAAAGGACTCTTCGTAGTACAGAGGCAGAGAGCCAGAGATGCTGACCATGCTGGGACCCAGAATCCGAGTGACAAATCTTTCCTATGAAGTCCCTGGAGCCTGGGCCAGAGGGCTCCCTACAAATTGGTTAGTGTGTTTCACTCAGGGACACTGTGCCATGGGGAAGGGAGTCAAATCTGCGGTCCCACAGATCCTCTTCTTAAAGGCTCTTTCTTTCAGTTGTGTGACTTTGAAGAAATGAACACCGAGTCTTTGATAAGAAAAGATGGTAAGACCTGCTGCCTGCAAGTGTGGAGTGGCACGGTTGCCTAGTAACACAGTTTGATAAGAAACACATTGACTAGCTGGTCCAGGATGCTTTATATGGCTATGACCATTTCTTGAAAGAGTTGTGCTCTATCTTAAAGACCCCAAGTCTACTATTAGTGTGGCACTGTGCTCCATTTGGTGGTCATTCTGCAGTACTCTGTAGAAGTACTTCCTATACTCGGTATACCTAAGATCCACATGTGACAAAGGCTTGGAAAACACTGGTCCCCAAGTCTCACTCACAGAATTTCTGACTCGTATAACTCTGATGTCACATGGGAATAGGCATTTCTCTAACAAATTTCAAGGTAGTATAGTCCCCAATTCAAGAATGCTCCAGGAGTCTCTGCATCTTTTCTGTAAAGCCAAATTAGTCACTGTGATTGACTCTGCAGGCCATACAATTCTATGTCATCCACCCAACTCTGCCATTGTCCCACAAAGAAGCCACGGGACACATATACCATGTTTCAATAAAACTTTACTGATGAACATTGGAGTTTGAATAGTCTTCTTCTGATTTTTTTCTCTAAACTGTTTCAAATGCAAGAGCTGTTCTTGGCTCTTGAGCGACAGGAAGTAGTTCTTTCTCCTATGTTTCCAATTAGAATGAGCCAATCGGTGCATCACACCACACCCCCACCACCGCCTCATAGTCCACCAACACTGGTCTAGTCACAGAGGCCTCGAGAGCTCCTCCTCCTGTCCCTGTCAGCCAGCCCTTCTCTCAGTTTTGTGTCTGCCTTTTTTTTTTTTTTATAGCTTTGCACAGATTTGTCTCTGTGGTGAATTTACAGCAGGCGCTGCTAGTCTGAACTATTTAAAGGCGCAGAATTCTCGGCTGTCCCATAAAGCCTTCCCATTCTGCGTGTGTTAGTTCTCGGTCTGAGGGCTTTCTACGAAATCAGCAGCTAGGCGGAAGGAAATCATTTGCATACTTGGCCCCGTCCACCTGGAATGCCTTAATTTTAGGGATTAGCAAAATGAGTCTAATAAAACGTGGAGGCCCTTGTTAATCATCGCCATAAAGCCCCCTCATTACCCGTTCCTGGTGCCCAATCTGGGGAGACACACATCAGGAAGCCCACAACGTGCAGGTCAGTTATTTCCAATTTTATGAACTGATTTGTAATTTTACGTGACACGGTTTGTGCTGTGAGTGTTTCTGAAAGTTAAATGCCTCTTTTGTGCCCATCCCATTTTCAGGAAGTCACTTGTCTGGGATATCGTAGAAATGTCCCACCGATGATAAGTATAAGGAGCATGAGATTCGTCACAACCCTGGCTGAGAAAGCTGGACTCTCCGAATCTGCGTCTGTATTGTTACTTGAGATAAACTTGATGCAGATAGCTGAGGCTAACAGTGCTTCTGCGCTCTCCCTCCAGAACTTTCTGGGAGCTTCTCAGAACTTCCTAATCCTCCTCATCCCCTTGCTATAGCACAGAAGAAATAACATTCCCCGGCCTCCTACACTTGGAACAATGTGGTGAAGGTCATGCCAACCACGCAGCTGTCAAGGGTGCTTTTCTGGAAGTTCCAGGAAACGCCCCCTCCCATCACTGACTGTTAAACGTGTTTCCAGTTAGCCCGGGGTTCCACGTGCAACTTCTCAAGGAGTTTGCAAGACGTAGACGGGCCCTATGGAGGCAGACAGTTCCCCCTGATTCATGCCGAATATGAAAGAAAACTCTTCTGTGAAAACACCTACTGCGTATTCCCCCAAATCTGACTAGCTCGCCACTCCCCCTAAGAGCAGAGTGCCCACGAATGCCTGGAGTCAGCAGTTAGAATTTGGATCCTTCTGAAAGTGAGTAGTGTAGGCCGGAATGCTGTTTACAGGAAATGAGCAATTGATTTTATTATCCAAATTCTAGGCCCTTTTACAATGCCTCCCAAGAAGATATCTGATTTAGAAAACTGTACAGAACCTGTGAGAAGATGGGGGGGGGCACGGAAGAATTTACCACCACAAAGATCAGATGGGGGGGGCGGGTAGAGGAAACTTTAGAGACAATTTGATCAAAGACCCACAGAATACAGTCACGAGTAAAAGAAAGATGGAGCTGAAATGGCAAGATACAAGATGAATTCCCTGAAGGTAATGAGCTCGTGTGTCCTTTGTTTGTGAGCAATGTGTGTGCACATACACACTGACAAACGCAGAATGTATTTCATAGGATATGACTGGAGGTAGCCAATGTGTGTGTGTGTGGGGGGGATGTTCTTTGCATCTTGCCCTTTCTGGTGTGTTCACATCTTTTAACTGAGCTTGTTCAGCCTTTAGTGTTTGGACCATTAGATTTTGTGCGAATGGCAAATTTTTATTTACAACTACCTATATTTTAGTCTATAGCAAATATAAACAATTTATTCAAGGGCTCTTTTTAAGACCCTCATTTTAAAAAACAATTGTTATATTATTATTGGAGTATGCACTTGCCACAGGACACATGCAGAAGTCAGAGGACAACTTGTGGAAATCAGCTCTGTCCTTCCGTCTGTGTGCCCTAGGGATCGACTGGCTTTTTAAGCCTTGATGGCCAGCACTTTTAGTGACTGAGCCACCCTGCCAGCATGTAAGTCACTCATTGTTTGAGGAGACAGAGGCACACTAATTTATACTTATAGGGAATTTTAGTAGGCTAGCCATGTTTTTACACACATACTATACCTGTATCAGAGAAACATTTATAAAGACACTAGCTTATCAGGGGCATCAAAGCTGCTTAGCCAAACTGCACTGAGGACTGTCTTGGCAATTTATCGGGCTTCTGTCTTCATCCATCAGACAAGAAAAGCTCTATGAAGTGGTGGGAAGAAAAGCCAAACACCAAAGTAGGCACCCAGAACCTGCCTGGGTTGTAAAGAAAACAGGTGGTCTCCATGGCACCCTTTGCTGCTTGAGGCCACTCTCCCTTCTTTCCTTCCTTTCCTCCCTTTCTCTTTCTTTCTTTCTTTCTTTCTTTCTTTCTTTCTTTCTTTCTTTCTTTCCTTCCTTCCTTCCTTCCTTCCTTCCTTCCTTCCTTCTTTTTCTTTCCTTTCTTCCTTTCTTTTTTTTTTTTCTTTCTTTTTTGAGAGATGTTCTCTCACTCTCCCCCCCCCCCCCCCCCAATTTTAAAACCCCCCCCCCCCCGCAACCTCAGCCTTCTGAGCACTGGGATTACTGCTCTAATTCACCACACTGAGCTTTCCCTAGTACCGCTAAAGAGCCTGAGTAGGAAAAGGGGACCAGTGAGCCCTTTCAGCCTTCACCCCTCTGAGTAGAGCATGTGGAGCTGGAAGGAAGAGGGGGTGGGCGTGGCTTCTCCCAGCTAACCCAGCTAGTCAGAGAAGATGCTCCAGAGTTTAGTCTCCCCTACACTGAGAAGCACAGAGAGGCTAGCTGGCCGGCTTACCGGCTTTGTTTAAGGCACGTATATCCTTCATGTATAAAAGAATAAGCAGGATCCGAGAGGAAGCCATGAGGATTGATTCTGGTGGAATTCAAGCATTTATGTTAGCTTATTCCCCTTAGAATCTGGGCCATCGAAGAACATACTGGAAGGGAAATTGTTTAGTGCAGAGCAGGGACAAGCTGGGAGCAAGGCCCAGCTTAGCCAGAGACTGTGGTTATTTCCTCCTGTTTGTGAAGTAGGAGTGATGGACAGTCACTTACAATAAAACATGAGTACCAAGAGCCTAACACACGTGCATATCCCAACACATGGCGCTCCACTTCTGACTAATCCTGAACACACAGCCCGCAGCTGGACTCTCCACACCCACCGGCCTTTCAAACCACTACACGGACCTGGCAAACTACTTACTTCAAACTCTCTGAGCACATACAGAAATTTTGAGAGTGTGGAACCTATTGATTATATTAAGACAAAACAGAAGGCCTCTGGAGAGATGGCTCAAGTAAGAGCATGTACTGATTCTGCAGAGGGCCCTACTTCTATTCCCAGCACCATGACAGATGACTTAACAACCGTCTGTAACTCCTCCAGGAGATCCAATGCTCTCTTCTGGCATCTATGGGAACCAGCATCCAGGTGGTACATATTCACATAAGCACATACACATGCGCATGCAGCGTGCGCACGCACACACACACACACAAAATACAAATCTTTACAAAATGGGAGATTTTGTGCAGAGAAATATGCAGGGCAAGAGAATCAAGGTTCTGAGCCTTTCCTGTGCATGAACTAGGTGCTACCCACACTCAGCACACACTGTGTCCTTAGATGCTGGTATGAAGAATGAACCAAGAATGGCCAGCACCACTGACTTCAGAGGCAGCAGGATTTTAGGGAGTGAAGGGAAGGAAGAGAAAGTTTCCTGGAAGATTCCATTCAACACACCGCGCTCTGACGAGTAGGTTCCCGACTTGAGAAAGATAACAAGCAACCTACTGCTGAAGGACTGGGAAACCTTCAAGACATGGGGTCTAGCTGGGAGTCTTGGGTTCCACTGAGTGGGCTACGGTCATAGACTGGCCCCCTTCTTGCAGGAGCTCTTTGCCTCTTCTCTGTTGGAGGAGGTGTTCTGCCACACACACACCCCACCCCACCCCCGTCAAAGCCACGCCTCCTCCTCCAGGATGGGCTGTATTGCCTCAGACAATCGTGAGTAAAGTATCCCTTCCTCTCCTATCTTGTTTTATCAGGCATTTCCTCACCCGTGCCAGCTGGAATTTTATCAAATCCACCTGCTCGACTACAACACTCACCTAACCTGTAATGCGTGAAACAATCCCACACCAGTTTGGATTTAAAGGGTTATTTGAGGTGAAAAAAACTTACAGAACACCATCCTACATGACAGCCAGGAAAGGAGTCTCATCGCTGAAGAGAGCGATTGGAGGGCTGCCGCTGCTTTTTAAAGAGAAAGAGACCACGCCCCAGTGGGATGGTATCTCAACTGCTATTGGCTGAAGTAGCGGAAGTTTGTCTCCGAAGATTTGCTCATTCTGGTCTTTCAGAACAGAGATAACTGTTTAACTGAGGGAAAAAACATCCCCAAGACACGCTGACCAACCTAAGCTCACATTCCAGCTTCCTCTAAGGTATGAAAGTTCAGCCACTGCTCACACGGAGAGTCACACAGGACACCCTAAGCCCAGGTTAGCAGTCTGGATAGAGTAACAATGGAGAAATGCCCAACAACAACAAAAAATGTTGCTTCTGATCTGCTGGGAACTCAGACGACTCAGTCTCAAAAAGAACTCACTCAAGTAAGACATACCTGCAACACCTGCACTTGGAAAGCTGAGGCAGGAGGATGGTGATGACCAGACTAGGCTATGTAGTGAGAACTTTCCTCAGAGAAGAAAAGGGGAGGAAGAAGGGAGGGGAGGGCCTGGAGGAAAGGAAGAGAAGCTAAAGTAGAAGATGTGAACTGGGGTGTGGCAGAGGCGTGGCCTGAAGCTGGTTTCAAATCTCACAGCAACATCTGTCATCGTGGAACGAGGAGGATTGGCTTTTTTTAAATTTAGATATTCAGAGTTTTTTCTTATTTCATTTTTGAATAAAAAAAAAATCAATACAGTGCCTTGTTTTATCCTAAAGAAGAGGTCATGAACAATTCAATTTTAGTAGCTCTGTCAATCACACGAAGCTTCCGGCTGGTGGTGCTGTGTGGATTAGATTTTGCCCAGTTTCTAGAGCTTGCAGTAGGGGCTCAAGATACTTCTCTCCCATTCTATACATCATCCTGTACATCTTTTCTGTTCTATACATTGTTCCCCAGTACCTGACCTGATCATAAAAGACAAGTCAGGTGTCATGTAACATAGACATTGCAATGAGGTAATGTAATCAGAAGACATATTAGTGAAAGCCGATTATACACCCGTCTTGATGTGTCGTGCTTTGGGTACACTTGTCATCAGCCTACACTGTGGTAGACCCTCAGAATGGAAGGAATGAGGCTTAAGAAATGGCTTAGCGGTTAAGAGCACTTACTGTTCCTGCAGAAGACTTGAATTTGGCTCCCAGAACCTATATCAGGTGGCTCAACGCCCCCCACCCTGTAACTTCAGCTCCAGGGCATCCAGTGTTCTCTGCTAGAGCTTGAGGGAATCTGAATTGATGGGCACATACCCCCACACAAACATACACATAATTTTTTAAAATGTCTTTTTAAAAAAGATATGGAGAGAAAGCTTGTTGTTCCTAAGGGTGAGCGAGCTTCCTGTGTTCAGAGCAGGGGTGTGCCTGTCAGGCTACTGGTTATGTCACTGAATAGATCTGCACCTCAGTCTCTGTGATCACAATGCCTGGATCCTTCCAGAGCTGGCTACTGATACAAGATGCACATGCAACTTTGAAGAGGAGCCCAGTGAAGAGTTTGGGGTTAAAGTATTTTCTCTGTGTGAACCTTTTCCTACAAGGAGGAAGCATTTGT
Source organism: Neodon shergylaensis (assembly GCA_025134845.1). Taxonomy (NCBI): domain Eukaryota; kingdom Metazoa; phylum Chordata; class Mammalia; order Rodentia; family Cricetidae; genus Neodon; species Neodon shergylaensis. Next base: position 920,531 of record JABTXL010006025.1, read on the forward strand.
ATTCCATTCTATGAGAAACAGGGAGATCTACAGCTCAGCCCAAAGTCCAGCTTAGAATATCGGTCCCTTGACAGAAATCACACAGATGTGAGCGAGCAAGCAAACTGCACCAAGCTTCCCAGACGTCATCCCTGCCGGCAGGTGAAGCAGTCACCCGAGGACATTGCCAAGGAGACTTCCTTTAGGAGATTTGATTCAGCAGCCCTTGTTGAGGCTTGTTTGGCTAGTTCTAGCTTCGGTGGAAGCAGCTGAGTGGAGAGAATGCCAGCTGTTGCCAAGTGGCTCTCCTGTGGGCCGAGTTTGCCCCTCCCTTCAAGTGTCTGTTCTCCAAACAGCAGGGCACAGCTATTACACTGCTCTTACATGCACCAAAGTACCATCCCCGGAGCTCATGGCTCAAGCACCTCCTGACTTTAACCCCATTGAGAGCCAGAAGGGAAAAAAAAATATCTGGGTAATGCTTCCTTAGAGCTCTCAATGCAAAATACCAGCCAGGTCCATAAACAGGCATGTCTTCTTGGACTTTAAATGAATCCAGTACACTTGGGATATGTGCAGAGGTATATTCCTTTTCTGAATAAAGGAAGCCATAGGAGCTTTTGCTTTGTTTCGCTTTTAATACTATAATAACATAACTAAAGGAAAATGCTTGCTCTTTGCCTTCTCCAAGTAGGAGACCTGGGGTGTGTTTCATAATGAAGACGAAGCCCACCTAACAAATGTGTGACCCACATGCACGGGGGACACAAATGCAGTGTTACAATCCCACAGGAACTACTTGATTTAGGAATTGATTGAATGCAGTCAGGTAGAGAGTGCGGCTGCTTGTTTTCCATACTTGAACACGAGGGTAGAAAACATCCACCAAGGGGAATTACTCTGTAGATAGTACTAGACATAACGGTTGTTAGAGAAATGCATGACTCCAAAACTCAGGCAGAAATGAAAGCCGCACATGGCCTTTGATGCAGCAATCTCACTTCTGGGAAGCTGTCTTAGGGAAACCATTTAAGAAGTACATAAAGCTCTGTGGAGCCCTGTGATTACTGTGCAAAGTCCAGGCAGCACTGCCAGACTGTGGGTGATGTTATCTTAGACTTTCCAGACAAAGCTGAACATAACTGGAGTTGGATGGCTGAATCTAAAGCAGGGGTGACTGCAGATGCTACCAAACAAACAAACAAACAGACTTGTCTATGGTCCCATTTGTTCACTCTCAAATATCTAGATACACCCTCAGTATAGATGTAGAAAAATTCCTACTTGAATCTAGCCCAGATTGAAACCCCACAGCAAACCGTGCCACATGCTCTATTTCATTTGCCTGTGAAGGTTATGCTGACAGCAGACTCTGTTGTCTACACCCTTGAAGGACTCTGTTGGTCAGTCCGTGGGCTCATTGGAGTGGGGTGTAGCCATGGAGCAACATAAGAGGCAATAAATACAGAGATCAGTTCAGCGGGGAGGCCGTAACCGAGTACCGCAAACTAGGCAGCCAACGGCAGACATCTCTCATCCCGCAGTTGTAGTCTAGAATTCCAGAGTCGATCGGCAGTTGATTCCTTCTGATTGTGGTGAGGGGAGAACCTGGTCCCTGTCTCTTCCCTTTTCTTGTGAGTGACTCTTCCTCTTCATGCCCTGTTATACCAACTATATTCATTGTATGAACTGTATGAATGCGTCTATGCCCTGACGTCCCAATTCCATATACTGGATGGGGTTCTCCTTAACTCTTTTAACTTGATGACCTCTGTCAAGACCTTATCTCTAATAATCTGATAATCTGGAGGTTTGAATTTTAACATATTATTTGGGGAGGATATAATCAAACCTATAATGGTAGCTCCAGCTATTCTAATATAGTGAATCTCAACTCTCCTAATGCTGCGACCCTTTAATACAGTTCTTCATGCTGTGGTGACTCTCATCCATTAAATTATTGTGTTGCTGCTTCATAACTGTTCTTTTGCTACAGCTATGAATCGTAATGGAAACATCTGATATGCAGGATATCTGACATCATGACCTTCAGGTTAAGACCATTGCTCTGAGGTATCTTTTAGGCTCAAAAGTGAGGAAAGAAGGGGCACAGGGCCCGGGTGCCTTTTCTCCTCCACTTGTTCTTTCATCTGTTCCACACAAACTGCGTGCACACACACACACACACACACACACACACACACACGGTGATCCTGCATCACAGCTTCAGAGAAAGATTGTTCTGGAAGCAAAGGAGCCTGGCCCTTTGGAACTCCTCCTTATAGCCTGGAGGTATGTGGTACACAGAAAAGCATCCAACATCAGCCTCCTAGGCCAGCAGCAAGGATAGAGGGAGAAAGGCACCCAATTCTTATAGGATTCCGGCTGTGTCGCTTGCACCAGCTCTGAGTCTTCATTACCGAGATGGTAAAGCCATCTTGCCTCTTGTCTCCCTTCCCACTGAGAAAAGCTCAAAGGCCTTTACACCATGCATTCCCACCATCTCTCCATCTCACCTGGATTCTTCTCTCATCCTTGGCATGGTGACTTTCCATTTATGCCCCCAGTGGATCTTCCTTCAGGAGTATGAATTCAAACATTTCTCTGAGGTTGGACATTTGGCAATGGTAATGCAACCACCACACCGGTGCTGGTAGGACGCTCCTCAGTGCAGCTCTCCTCTGAGCACCGTGAATATGCTAAGATTTCTATTTTTTCACTGACATCGGGAGATGGGCACTGTGCACTGTAGAGATGGAAAGACAAGTCACAGCCTTTAAGGGACTCTTACACCACCATATGAAGGTTAAGTGGATGAGCCAAGATTTAAGTCCAATGCACACAACCAAAGAGTGTAAAAAAAGATGGGCCAGGAAGATGACCCAGTGGTCAAATTGCTTATTGTGCAATCACGAGGGAGGACCTGATGCTGAATCACATAAAAACCCAGATGTAGTCCTGTCTAGGCCTGCAGACCCAATGCTGGGGTTGGGGACATAGACAGGAGGGCCACTGGGACTTAGCTGGCTGCTAGCCTAAGTTCAGTGAGAGATCTTGTCTCGAAGAAATAAGGCAGAGAGTGGCAGGCAAATGTGGGCATGTATCCTCCCATGTATGTGTGTATATATACCACACACACACACACATATGCACATACTAGATAGATAGATAGATAGATAGATAGATAGATAGATAGATAGATAGATAGAAGAGATAGGTAGATATAGATAGATAGATAGATAGATAGATAGATAGATAGATAGATAGATGATAGATAGATCAATAAACACACTTAAAAGGAAGGGAATGCTAAGACAGTTCCCACCTCTCATGGGTTTTAACGTTTTTGAAACATGTCCTATTCTGGACTCACTATAGCTGGGTGGGTAGCACATACCTGTAACCCCAGCACTGGATAGGCAGAAGCATGAAGATTCTTCAAGTTTGAGGCCAGCCTGTGTTATATACAGCAAGTGTTAGACCAAATGAGGCTATAGGTATGCATAATGGGATACTATCTCACTGCACATGAGCCTCCGAGGAGGCACAAAGGTGATGGATGGCCCAGGGGCTCCAGCGAAGCCATCCTTAGCCCTGGGAAGGCACTGCTCCTGCGGTGAGTGTTTGCTTTGTTTTGTGAGCTTTGTGGGCTGCCCTTTTCTTCAGATACAAAACATTGGCAGTCTGGCAGTTGTTAGGGGCCGCTGGTCCTGGGTGTGATGAGTAGACCCTGACAGACAAGGGGGTGATCATCTGGGAGTGCCCCTGTTTGGTTTTGGCCCTTTAAGTGAGCAGAGCCTAGATTGACAATCCTTGGTTTAGTGAATGCCAGCAGACTCCACAGCCATCTCCACCGGAAAATACCCAAGAGGAGACATTGGGTGACATTGGCTTCTTCTTAGTTTAAAAACTGTCCCAGTGTCTCTCATACCACCAACTTCTAACCTTACCATCTGTCACTGTATGTCCTGAATAAGGCTCCCTTCATTGCACCATAAGTTCCTGAATAAGGCTCCCTTTGATGCACCATAAGTTCCTGAATAAGGCTCCCTCCGATGCAATGATCCAAAAGACTGAGAACCCTCAGCGGCACCCATGGTATCTTTCCTCTAAGATACCGAGAATGTGAGGCTCAGCTCCATTTTGTTAATTATTTTATTCTCACCTGTTCCTCTGTGCAGTGAGTAGGATTGAACCGGGGAACTTGGCAAATGTACATCCACCAAGATGCATCCCTTACCCAATGCTAAACTATTTATTAGAAGGCTTGTACCGCTCTCCTGTCTCTGAGACCCTCTGCTGCATACAAGCGAGGTAAGATGGAAGCCAGGATGCCGGGTGAATGGGAGAGAGGGGTAGACATGGCCTTTGGAAGCTGAAAAGGCACAAGGGTGTGGACGAAGATAGCAATACTCGAGCCACGCTTCCTCCCACACGAGGGCACTTTTCTTCTGATGAGGCTTGGGCCATACTATACGTGAAGTGGGAGAGCTGGGTTTCTGCTGCCAGGCGTCTCCAGCCAGCAAGATAGGAAGTGTTCCCTTTAAAAAAAAAAAAACAGTTCGTGCCAGAGTCCAGAAAGAAGTTGATGGTGAAAATGTTGCCTTTTCAGAATTTGAGGAAAGAGAACACAGGCACCGAAACCATTAGGTGATTAACCACAAATGTCCTTCCTGGGTAATGCCAGTCCAGCCTGCTGCCCAGCCTGGAATCTGTTAGGGAATTTGAATCTTTCGTGCTTATTTCATCTTTTAAATTTCTCTCGCTGCTTCTTTTCTCCCACCCTGGCTGGCTTCCTGCCACTGTCTTATTCTGTTCACACCACCCCCTTGCTACTTGGACTGGTACAAAATTGAGCGCATGCATTTTAAAAAATGAACTGGTTAAGCATGTACTCGAGTGTGGGGGGGCACTTCCCAGCATGCAACAGGCCCCAGATTCTATCCTCAGCTCTGCTAAATCAATTATTAATGCAAAATAAATGTCTTTACCATACAAAAAAAATTACAGCTTCATTTTCCCGTCTGTTCAAGGCAAAATCTTGTGTCAGTCTGCTGCTGTTACTGTCGCCACCAAGCCTCCAGTTTCCTTCTCTCTCAAGGTTTCGATATCTATCCCATGTCCCCATCCCTACTCCTAACCTTCTCCATCTCCCCAACCTTCCTGTACCCCCTACTCACACTGCCAGGATAACCAGAGAGATCCCAGGCCTCCCAAAGATCCGATTCCTGCTTGACACCCTGCCTCTCGGCATGCACAGAGATCTCATGCAATCGAGGAACTGAGCAGAGGCTGTGTAGTCGGGGGAGATATGGCACTATCCCCAAGCAGGCTAGCTGTGGAGAAGGCAAGCAGTTAGAAAGTGTGGGGACTTCAGGTGGCAGAGAGAGGAAGATCAGAGACTGGCGTCTCTGTCCCTGCCTCCTTCCCCTTGTTCCTCTGTATGAAAATGAGACCCGGCAGTAATCATATTCATTGTAGCAATTTCCATACACATCCTGGTTTATAAGATCCCCCCACCCCCACCCCGGGGAAGGTAATTAGCACGTTCTGGTCCCCATTCTGTGTCCTTTCTTTCCTTCCTGCTGGAGCTGGAGTCGGGGTGTCCCATGGCTAGGACCTTGGCCCCACTCTTCCCAAGATGTGTAGGTGGTGGGTTCCCTGGTCTTAGCTGCTGTCACCTAGAATGAGACTGCTCTCCTTACTCATGTCCATAAGCCCGCCCTCTTCTGTTTTAGCAGAACCCTCCGCAGTCGCCACTCTCTGGTGTCTGACACACGCTCACCCGGAGCTCACACGAAACATGGCCCTGTCTTTGCTTCACTTCTGAAAGGTGAATTATCCAAGCTAATGGGACAGGGACGGAGGGAAGAGGCTGATGAGGGCAGGTGGATAAGAAGCGGAGTAAAACAAGATTCAGACAACTCATGCCAGCGGGTTATGATAACAAAATCCAACGTTTCCCAGAACGGCCACCACACACGCCAACATCACTCCCCCAAGCCTCAGGATGAACAGGAGGAATCTGTCTGGAGGTCAGGGCTTGTGAACTTGACTTTGAGCACTTGGGTTACAGAGGCTAAGGTTTATGCTAGGCCATGTCTCGGAAGCTGGCTTGACCGTTGACCGGAACTACATCCATGAACACGGCAGAGACTAAATTTCCAAGATGTTTAGGATGAGCCTTTGTTTTCTTCTGAAACTAGAATGGACCCTCCAATCAATGCTGATGTCTGACCTGCAAGTGTTCTTTCTCCCCCGTTGGTCTTCTCACAAGGCTATTATTGACTCAGTTACGTGTCTTACAGTCAGTGGCATCTTAGGATCAAGAAAACAGGGTGAGCGCACTTGTGTGAGGTGTGAACATGGGTGTGCACAGTTATGTCGCTCCTCTTTGCCACTGAACGCACAGCGGTGCAGCACTGGGGTCCTGAGAGAGTCTTTGGTCCAGACTCTGACGGTATCCCGAAGAGAGTCAGGTCCCTACTCAATGACTATGGTAAAGGAAGACACTCACCTAACCCAACTCATAAGATGCTTCAGTGGCTTGGGAAACTCGATGCTCCTTTTGCTTGGGGAAGGGGTAGCTCCGTGGTAGAGGGCTTGCTTAATCTAGCAGGCCCACAACACTGGCTTGGTCCTCGCTTCAGGGAGGGTAGTGAAATAGAAAACAAAATACTATGATTTCTGTGTCTGCAGAAGCTCAGAGGGGACCCGCTGAACTCTGGGAGCTCTTTGTGGTCCCTGGGATACAATGTGTTGCGGTTATTATTAGAGACACCTAGACTGGAAAGTCAACTTACGTATCGAAAGCCGGGAGGGGACTGCACCCTGAAAGCAAGGAAATGCTCATCTTTCAAACAGGGTTTCTTTACAGATTTCTCATTTCGCCTCCCTGAGTTTTACACTGCATTTCGTCAGTTTATAAATTCGCACGGCGTCTCCTCACTGGGAAGAGGGGGCAGATAATCAAACCTACAGGCGTTCTACACACAGACACTGAAAAATAAAGACCATTAGCAAAAAAGTATAATTAAATTAAAATGCCAACTCACCAAAGAAGCTCCACAAACGGGAAATACATCAAGCCGTGATAATACAAATGGGCTATTTCTCAAGGTGCTAGGATGTCAACGGGATAAACTTGGATCATTTGCTGACTTTTCATGCCCAGGGTACAGCAACAGCTTAAAATCAGATCGCCACAATAGTCCACACAGCCCAAGATCCTGCGGACAATATTCTGACCATGGTAATTCTCCAGTCTGGGAGACTCATATTCCGGGGGGTTGGGAGAAAGACAAAGTCACATAAAGCCCAGTTTCTCCTTTTGGGCCCTTTGGCTGGTCCCCAAGCTTCAGAAGAAATTTTTATTAGTCATTGGATCTACTTTCTTAGATCCATGCAGTCTAATTTATTTCGAATGTGTGTTTGCCAGTCCGGTTTAACGTAGCTGAATATTGTCTGTAAGCAATCTCATAATGAGGCCGCAGTTCTTTGTAGAATATTGAAAATTACTTTTGGCATGCAAGTTCGTTTCCTTAATTCCTATTTTAGTGTGCAAATAACCTTTGAAAACCTGCTTCTAGGTGTTTATGTGTCAGGACAGTATCAAAAATTATTCAATTGCCAAATCACATGTCAACACGTCTACTACAAAGCCCGGCAGTATCCCGATTCCCACTACTCTGCTGCCCTCTAGTGGACAGTTAGAAAACTTTGTCTTCGTTCCTTTTTCAGGCAAAGCAGAAGACATTCAGGCTTGTATGATGCCACAAAGGTAAGTGGAACATTAGAAGCTGTAAATATAAAAGACAAGGGGGCAGGAAGCCAGATTAAATCCCTCGGAGGAGTAGTCACTCAAGCACAGTTGTCAACAACTTTCTAAGACTTTTCCTAAGAATCAGCTACAGCTGCTACGTTGCCTTCGGCATAAAAGCCAATGGCTTTTCCGATGTCCAAACATAGTTGATTAGACTATGCTCATAGGAAGTTAGGCGATGGTTCAGACTACTTCCTTCAGAGCTACAAGAATGTCAATGCCACACTGTCAAAGAGAGACAGGGATATTTAGGAATCTAACACGTCCTCATTGTGGTGGAGGGTTTAAGTGACAATAAAAATATGCAAAATTTTAGTTACGTTAGAGAAAAATTGTTACATATGCAACAGCAGAGCAGACGTGAAGTATGACTATGGCATGTGATTGGCATGCAGTCTCACCCCTCACATGCTAAGAAGATAGCTGGTAAGACCTGGACATGAAGTGTCTCCCAAAAGGATCTAATTGTGAGCTGGTGGGCCAATCACTGATAGCTAATTGACTCCTGGAGCCTCTGACGCCTTCAGTGAGCTAACCCATTAGCTGGAGGTGGGATCTGACTGGAGGGGGGCCAAGCAGAACTAACTCCTGACCTTTGATGCCTTTGAAGGACATCTGGCCTCTGATCCCTTAACCACACACCCAGCCATTTTCACAATATCTGCCTCACTCAGACCGAAAGCAAAGAAACAGCCAGTCTTTGAAGCCTCTGCACTCATAAGCCAAAATAGAATTTCCCTGTTTCAAGATATTTCATCCAGGCATTTGTCACAGTGATGGAAACTGAGCAGCACATACACTCAGAGTGGGAGAGGCGCCAGCAGTTAGTAAGCAGCAAAAGAAACCAGATCCATGGCTCTATAAATTACAATCTAGTCCTCTGCCTGATACGATGGGGGGTTGCATTTGCTGCTTTATTTGTGTGTGTGGTGGGCGCATGTGTGCCATGGCTCATGTATGGAAGTCTCAGAGGGCAACTTTTGTGAGTCCATTCTCTCTTCCCTCTATGCAGGTCGTGGCATCAACCTCGGGAGTAACACATGGCAGCTAGTTTCTTTTTTTTTGTTTTTTTTGTTTGTTTTGTTTTGTTTTGTTTTTTGAAACAGGGTTTCTCTGTAGCTTTTGTGCCTGTCCTGGAACTAGCTCTTGTAGACCAGGTTAGCCTCGAACTCACAGAGATCCACCTGCCTCTGCCTCCCGAGTGCTGGGATTAAAGGCATGCACCACCACCACCCGGCGGCAGCTAGCATCTTCATTTATTAAACCATCTTGTCAGCACTGCCCCATACAGTGTTAGAACTGGAATTAAAATATATTTTTCATCATAGCAAAAGCTCTGAGATGCATTTTCACAATCATTTGCAATGTCATCAGTAGGTGAGTCAATAACTGAGAGCCAAATTGTGGACTTTAGAAAGTCCATATTGCTTATAAGTTAATTAGACTGGACCTACATGCCTTCCTCCACTCTGCATGCCGTTACTTGGAGTCTGCCATGCTCCATAAGGTGCCATGCATCATGTAGAAGATAAATGCATGCTGCTTCCAGGTCGTGGCCAGAGATTGATGAGAACAGTTGGTAGGGATGAGACACAGTCATATCTAGGTGTAGGCTGGGCCAGGAGCACAGCAGAGCAGACCTCAGTGAATGAGCGGTACCCTTTGCCACAACTGCACCAAACCAAGCGTGGTGGGAAGGCCCAACATCTAAACTGTGCATCATGGAGTTGCACTAATAGAAGCTGGAGTGGGGGGCTGTTGAACCCCATGATAAAGGTGACATCACTAATTAAAACATTCTATTTTCTGGAGGAAGAAAATGCCTTCATATTCCTCTGATCCATGTCTGGACAGTGCGTCTTGGTCTTGCCCAACAAGCGTAGGCGGGAACAACGGGCGCTCCTGCCAAGCAAGAGCTTTGAAAGCCATGGTCCACCAGATTTTCCTATTCCTGCCAAAAGACCCAGCATGTTCTGGACAAGAGCCTCTTGTTCAGCAGATTCTAAAACGAAGAAGCTCTAAAGCAAAAACAAAGCCGCTCCGGGGATGGCTAGGTCATGCGAGCAGGAGAAACACTTTCCCTGTTCAGTAGGCCGGAAAGAACCGGGCTCCCTCGTGAAAGCACGGCTCAGCCTGAGTTGACTAGCTCGTCTGTCTCAAGGGCCCTCTCAGCTCCCCGGAAGGTGCCCGCTGAGGAGCACCTCCTGAAGAGTTGCAGGATTCGACAAACTCCGAATTTGGAAATGAAGGGGACCAAGTCAGTGAGAGATCCTTCCGAGTAGCAGCACTCCGTACTTCTTGTTGACTGCACAAGGCTGACATCCGGCTACTTACTGACGGGTACTGATGAGTACTGAGTACTGATGGTGGTTATGCACGCTCTCTTCCAGGACTCAGGTCCAAACCTGCTCTACCCCAAGCAAATTCTTCTCATAGTCTTCTGCGAGTGGAATGCTCTAATCAGTTGCTCCTCGGCAACCCATCCTTCTTGAACCCCTCAATGCTTTTATTTTCCCTCCATCCTGCTAGACTCCATATTCCAAGCCAGAGCACATGTTCCTTTCCCTGTGAAAACTTCAGACTTGAATATGAATACACATATGAATATGTACATAAACATGTATGTATATATGTATGTATGTATGTATGTATATGCCCTTCTGTATTGATTGCTTTTGGTTTCCTGGCTTTGTACTCCCCAGCTGCTAGAAGTTGCCTGGCTCACAGTAAGTGTTCAAAACATGCTCATTAAAGGAAATGAATGAATGTAATGTTTCCCAATTAATCACGGAATGAAGACAAGCAGGATCTCCTGTCGGGTGTATCTTAAAATGTAAGCTCCCTGTAGTTTGAAGACCACAGTCTGGGAAAGGTGACTTTTTTTCTTCCTGGAGCAGATTATCTTGCTTGATAACCTGAGACTGGGAGAAAAATAACTATATCGTCCAATAGTATAACTATATGCAAAGTTATAAAGTTCTCTTGGGCTTCTAGCCGTCTTTTTGGTAGAAGTGTTTTAATTTTTTTTTTTAGGAAGAGGAAGTAGGCTGAGCCATTTAGAATTTAGTATAGAATTGCTGGTAAGTCCAGGTCTGGTTTCCTCACACAATCAGATATATACACACACATACATTTGCTAATTTTTATGTGTTTACGTCCTCCGCGCCCACAATCTCTGTCTTATTATTAATAATACACTACTAAGAACTACTTCTAAAATTGCTGTATGTGTCACCCTGCTAAGGGGGCTTTGGATCAGCGCTAGTCAGATGAGGTCAACTCCCCAAGCTCCCATATCCTTGAAATGAGACAACGCATGGCTTATACCATGCTTCTCCATGCCGCCATTAGAGCAGCTGAGAGGAGGCGACAGATGCAGAACCAGGATGAATGAAAAGCCTGCCACAAGCATGGTGTTTGGAGGTGTTTAAATTACACACGCTCAGAGGAACCAAAAGAAGGGGCCCTGGACAGCAGGCAGGTCAGACGCAATGGTAGTAAAAGGCTCCAGAATTCCGTTCCTGAACCAAAGCCACCCTTTGTCCTGCTAGAAGGTGTCTTACTTCTCGCTCTACAACTCCGCCAGTTGTTCATTTGGTTTATTTGGTGACTCAGTGAACCTCTCTTGGGCCTTCAGGCTGACACACAAAAGTTCTACGGCCTCCATATTTAATGCCCTCAATGGGTCTTACCTCAGCAAACGAACCTGCACAAAGCAGACCTCCCCGACCTGCCTTGCCCTGCAAGTCCTGAGGAGAAAGGATTGTCTCTTCTCTCTACCAGGATGGGGAAAGATGATGATCCTCCTGTCAGAAAAACAGTTTCTTTCCAACAGAGAAAACAAAGGAAGGCTCCTGCTACCCCCTGGAAGTTAGCAGCACATAGACTGATACCTTCATCTTCTTACTCACAACAGCTGGCTTCTGAGGAATGGCCTTGGGGGATGACAGAGTGCTGGGGTGTGCTGGGGTGTGCAGGAGTGTGCTGGGGTTGCTAGGGTGTGCAAAAATATACTGGGGACCTAAACGCACTGAAAAGCAGTTGTTTCTCAGGTTTTCTGGATCACACTGTGAAAGTTGGGCTTCAGTACCCTCGTTGGAAGGTGAGGAGTAGGGCAGTGTGCCCACTGAGCTGTAACAGAGTGGCTTTCAAAGCTTACTCTAGAATCTGCTTCAGTTCCACCCCGAAGCATCTGTGCCATGACTCAGGCCTTCAGAAATCAGGTACTCAGAGCTGAGTGTATGCCAAAGTGCTCACGCATAGCGGAGGCCTTGCCTCTGTGGAAGGCTGTACCTGCTCCTGCTAGCTGCTAGCTGCTAGCAAACAGATCATCAGTGGGAGCAAGCACAGCTTAAATTTTGAATCTCCCGTTTATTAAATGCCGTATTTCATGTAGAACTCGGCTAGTCCGTAGTGCTTAGCTAGTTGATGAAACGCGGATGTAAGTAGTCCTAGGAAGGCATTTTGTAGCTGTGGTAATGTGCGCTCATTTCATTTTACTCAGTGGAGATTCCCCTTTGAAAACCGAGAGGGTCTCTCATCTGATCAGTCAAAGGCCTCAGAGAAAAGCACATTCCCCAGAAAAGAAGGAAATATGATCAAAGATGAGAGGATTAGCTCCCGCCTGCTGGCTTGCCCTACAAATGTAGAAATTGTCAGTCCTTATAAATCACAAAAGCCATACATTATAAAATTACAATCACAAACCTGGACAGTAAGCCTCTAATTGTATACACACACACACATACACACACATATATCCATACACACAAACAGAATTCTGCAGAACTACTGTCTTACTTATTGTTCTATTGATGTGAAGAAACACAAGGTAACTTACAGAAATTATTTAATTAGGGGCTGCTTATAGTTCCAGGGCCAAGTCCATGACCATCACTGTGGGGAGCATGGCAGCCGGATGGCAGACACAGCCCTGGGAGAGCTTACCTCTGACCCACAAACAGGGAAGCAATAAAAGAGAGACTGGGAAACATCTGGGCTATTGCAACCTCAGAGTCAACCCCAGTGTCACACCTTCTCCAAGGTCATACCCTGTAGCAATTCTACCACCTGTGTGAGCCTATGCAGGGGGTGGGGGTGTTGTCACCCAAACCACCACACCTAGAAAATTGTACGGTGGTCAGGTGATGCTCTGAAAATTCCGATGGCATTTTCCCTGATCATGAGGTCAAGGGGAGTGGCTAAATTCAAAGGTTAAGGTAGTCTGTGGTTCTCTGCACCACCTGAGGGCCCTTCCTTGTCCTCCATCTGGAGGGCAGGGTGGACTAGCTCCTGTAACACCACTCCTCATAATCAGTTTGACTGATTTGGAATCCCTGAGGAAACAGGGAAGGCTGGACTGTGGTGTACCTGTGAGGTTTTTTCAGAGAGGACTTTTGGAGAAAGGCCTACCCTCAATGTGGAGAGCACCGTCCCCAGGACTGCAGGCCTTGAGAAAATAAAATGGGAAAGAGAAAGGCAGCAAGATGTAGGTATTTGCCTCTTTGCATCCTCTCTGCCATAAAGAAGGTCCCTTTGTCCCATGCTCCTGTCACCATGGCATCCGTCCAACCCACGGGGCTAAGCAGTCATGGGCTGAGCCCTCTAAAACCCTGAGTCACAGCCAATCTTCCATGAGTTTATTCTCTGAGACAGTTTCTCTGAAATTACATAAAAGTAAATAATACGGCACCTGTTGCTTCAAGAGAAGGCCACTAGTGCTCATGGTCACAGTGGGTTTGTGCATTGAACAGAAAGATCCCAGGGTGCCACCAAGACCAGAGTAGTCAAGCAGCCTTCTACAGTCACATCCTGGAAACTAGACGGTGACACTCTGGTTAGGGTGATGGAGATAAAGGATAAAGAAGGCGGAGCAGACTCCTGTGCTATCTTCTCTTCCCTCCCAATCCTGCCCAGAATCTTTCTAGACAAGGGATGCTCTAGAACAGAGGGACTTGGGGATAACTTCTAGGCTACTGGCATAATGGACATGAATTCCATTCAGCAGAGAAATGTCTATTGGAGTCTCTTTCTCTCAGAAGGAATTTGCATGCTAATGTGGGGCTCCCCGCTACACTGTTGACTATGGGGTCAGATTTTTTTTGGAGTGGGGGCTTCCCTCGGCCCTGCAGGATGCTCATCAGCCTTTCTGATTTGTAGCCAGTCTAGAAATACTCTTCATCACCTTTTATCCATTGTGACAGAATATCTCACAGAAGCAATTTAAGGAGGAAGAATTTCTTTGAGTTCGTGATTTCAGAGGTTTCATCTCATGGCCATTTGGCTCTGTTGCTTCTGACCCTGTGCATAGTGGAACACAAATCCTGGGGCAGGGGCTGATGTGGGAGAGCAAAGTGGCTTGCATTAAGATGGGCAGGAGGCAGAGAGAGGGACACACAGGAGGAAGGTAGAAGAAAATACCCTTCAATGACATGCCCTCCTCCCCAGTGACACACTTCCCCCAATAGGGCCCACGTCCTATTTTCCAGTCCTGCAGAAATGTCGTTTTATTATGACACCATCAGGGGATCAATCCACTGACTAGATCAGACCCTCAGAGTCCAACAACTTCTGAAAAGCTTATGTGCTAACAGGAAAGGCCCCATACTACATGATTCTGTGAGTATAGACCGTGTTCAAGTCAGGTGCCTCTAGCAATGTCTGGAGGTGTCTCTCAGCTCTATCCTTTTATATACCATAAGCAGAAAAGTCACCACCATTTCCTGGTGGGGAGGGAGCTGCAAACAGAGGAAAGTATTCTGATAAAAGGACAGAATCTAAATGAATAAAATTTCATAATGTGTTAAAGGCAAGTGGGGAAGGAATAAGTGGTTGATTGATAGATGGACAATCTGTATATGTAATTTTCATCCACCTACTCAGCCGAGGGCTGAAAACCTAGTTAAGCCTATAATGGTTACATCTATATTTAATATACAGATTCCTTTCTGGGCATTATAACTGATAAATATACTATGTCTTAATCACTTTTCTATTGCTGTAATAAGAAGACACCAAGACCAAGGCAATTTATAGAAGCAAGAGTTTCATGGAGTTTCAGAGGATTGGAGTCATGACAGCCATGGTGGGGATCAGGGCAGCAGGCAGGAAGACATGGTACTGGGGCAGTACTGAGAGCTTATGTCATGATCCACAAACATGAGGCAGAAAGAGTGAATGGAGAATGGCCTTAGCTTTTGAAACCTCAAAGCCTACCCCCAGGGACACATCTCCAACAAATCTACACCACCTAATCCTTCTTAAACAGTTCCAACAAGTAGAGACCAAGTATTCAGATATATAAGCCTATGGCGGCCATTCTCATCCATGCCAGCATACCGTGTAACAATTATTTATAGGGCATTTGTCTTGTATTTGATATTATCACTAAGCTCAGGATGATATAATATCTATGTAAAAACCAGTTTATTTTATCTGAGGAACGTAAGCATCTGAGGATTCAGATATCTGTTCTGGTCATGAAAAGTCTCCCCATGGACTCTTACGGGTAGTTCCATTTTGAGAATCCTAAATGAAGTGAGAGGAAGCAAGGCACATGGACGTCTTTGGCACACATCCAGACGAAACAATCAAACACATAAAATAAATTAATCAAAATAATTTTAAAGAAAATATATTTTAAGAGAAATAGCGTTTGTTGAATATACTATGCGTGCTGGGCACTAAGCATACTATCTACTATGTGTTTGTCTTAATTGCCCCCTAATAATATCACTGGGTCTCTTGAGTTTCAGATGCATAAAAACATATTTTAAAAGTGGAGTAGAGCAGATGCTTAAAACCGGATTCAAGTGACTATTACTCCTCATTAGCAATTTGGTTTAACTTTATCAAAAAGATTATAGAGTCTGAGCACCCCATAAAAAGTATGGACTAACTGGCCACAAAATGCACCCAGACAAGGAAGCATGCTCCTCTAACCACGAGGCGAAGGCCTCCCACTGTATGCCCCTCTGAAGCCAAGACTGCAGAAGAAAGAAGCCAGGCCCAGGTGAAACCGACATCAGCCTAGCGCCAGACTCTCCTTAGGCAGAGTTTGTATGAAGACTTTCAGTATGGTTAGTGCCTGAATTCTCCAGCATTGCCCATGTCCATCATTTCCAATGTAATCTGTGGCTGTACCTGCCTCTCTAACAGTGTCATTTTGGCATCACTTTGGAGAGAAAAAGGAGAGAAAGAAAAAGTAGATCCCAGTGAGATTTTTTTTGGCTGTGGTCTCTGAAAAGCTTCCCCACCAATGAAAGAGTTCGAGCACTGTTCCACAATAAACACAGAAGAAGGCCACAGCACCTGTCAGAAGATACAAGATCCTAGCCTGCGGAATGCCAAGAACACCGGCTCACTACAGCATCTCAAGAGTACCATGGGAACACGTGATTCAGGCCGTGTGAAAATCCCCAGTGACAAAGTCAACTGCACTTGGCAAAAAGCCAAGGGGTTATTTCTGTACCATTTCTCTGGTCCTCTGCCAAGGCTCTATACAATGCAGAATCACTGAACACAAGGTGTAGATCCTGCCCATAAATCAGATGATGTCCCAGGGGCTTTGGGGGTTTAAAAAATGGGATATTTGCTACAAAGGGAGATGGAAAGGGAGGGAGATTTGTTTCTGAACTAAGTAAGTTCTGTCTTTCATAATCATTTTTGTTATTACCTCACAGTGAGCTATTTACTTTTATATAAGTATGAAGTATATATATATATATATATATATATAGAGAGAGAGAGAGAGAGAGAGAGAGAGAGAGAAAGAGTATAATACTCCATATATGTAAATATATTTTATATAACATATTTACAACATATAAATATATTCATATAGATAAGTGTTTATATATGTATATATATGTGTGTGTGTGTATATATATATATATATATATATATATATATATATATATATATTATCCCCAGCACTAAGTGTAAGTGAATGACTGTGTATGTGGATATATGTAAGAAAAATACCTTGGTTGGAGCAGTTTCAGATAGGCTTGACACTAGTAGCCTTCTAGAAGAAGACAGGGAACCCAGAGGTGGTCAACCCTGGCTCTGGGTCCTCCATGCAGGGTCATACACTTGCCTTCTTCCTCTGCAGATACCCTAAGTAAATCTCTGAGTAGCTGATGCTTGGGTGCTAAGTTATGTTTGGCTCAGCTCCTTGAGAGGCCCATCCTTAGAACAAGGACTTCATCCCTAAAATTATTTTGTCTGAGGACAGAGTGTGTGCCGGGGGCCTTGTTTTACCATGTGCCCAAACCCAGCCATGTCTCTAGGACACAGACCACTGGGCCATCCTTCCCCTAGGACCCCAGACTTTATAATTCAGTGAAGCTGAGCTTCACCCGGGCTAGCTGTGGCAGTCGGGACTTTCCTGCAGAGCCATCCTATGACCCTGCCTGGCGAAGTGTAGCTGTTCATCACGAGTGGCAGCACCGGCTGCTGTCCCTTTGTCTTTTTATTCGGGGACCATTTGGCCTTTTATTGTCGCCTCTCTTCCCAAGTCTATCCCCTCCTCTCTCTTGGACTCTTTCTTTCTAAGTCTCTCCCCTCTCCCTTCCAGAGTTGATTCAACTGCTGTTTATGATCCAACTTTCCCTGGCTTCACAGCTCCCGGAGCGGGACAGCCAGCTGCACTCTATGTCTTTCATGTTTTGAAAAGAAAGGGACTACTGATTGGCTCAACTTGGGTCAACCCAACCAGCTTTGGCAAACCGCGGGAACAAAGGACATTGTTCAGACTCAAGCCTTTCATCAAGACTGTTAGGGATGTCAGGAAGAGAGGGACATCACAAACTGTCCAAATCCTTACCGTCTCACAAGCCAGGCATATAGCAAGCACCCCCACCGCACCCCAGGACAGAAGCTGAGTATCTGCTTCAGATAACACTGAGTCATTCACTAAGCATAAGCCAGCAAAGCTCTCAGACCTCCAGGGGTGTTTCTTCCACTGTTCTGAGCCTCACCTGGGAAAGTGTCCCAGATAAATCAATGCAGATCCCGGAAAGTGAAAGTGGCCAGAGGGGGGGAAGCAAGTGGAAGCAGATGCCCACTCAACGGAAGGAAGAGCAAGACAGCAGCAGTGGGCTGTCTGTTGTAGTCAGTCTCTTATTGCTGTGAAAAGACACCATGACCACGGCAACTCTTATCAAAATAAACTAATTATTTAATTGGGTCTGGCTTACGGTTCAGAGCTTAGTCCATTGCCATCATGATGGGAAGCAGGGTGGCACACAGGCAGATATGGTGCTGGAGAGGTAGCTAAGAGTTCTACATCTGGATCTGCAGGAAGCAGGAAGAGAGTATGAGACACACTGGGCCTGGCTTGAGCTTCTGAAACTTCAAAACCCAGTGACTTACTTCCTCCAACAAGGCCACACCTACTCCCAAAGACCACACCTCCAGTAAGGCCACTCCCCATGAGTCATTCAGAACACCACAGTATCTATGGAGAAGCCATCACTTCACCTCTAACCTGGGCTTTGATGAATGGGAACTGAGCTTCCTTCAGGACACCAGGGCAGGCACTATGAAGCACCCCTGTTTTTCTTGGTCTTGCTTTGCTCTAAACATTGTGGGAAGATCTAGCATCCCTGTTTCTCTTGGCTTGGCTTTTCTCTAAGCATTGTGGGAAGAGACAACTGCCTCCACACACACTGACAGCAACCACCGGAGCCTCTTCCCCTAAGCCCCTTTCTGCATGTCTCTGAGCATACCTAGCTGTCTAAGCTCCTGCTGTGCTTTTCAACCCCAAATAATGTCCAGACATATTGCTAACATAATGTTAGCTGAGGGGCTGGGGCGAAATAAAGCGTGGGAGCTAGGATAAGATAAGAAACACTCAGGAAGAGACTAGACACAAGCACTATGAACTGTGAGCCACAATTCTCACCTTCTGTGACT
The DNA here is from genome assembly GCA_025134845.1 of Neodon shergylaensis. NCBI lineage: Eukaryota > Metazoa > Chordata > Mammalia > Rodentia > Cricetidae > Neodon > Neodon shergylaensis. The sequence continues at coordinate 939,249 of JABTXL010006025.1, forward strand.
ATCTCAGCACTGAAACTTTATAGCAAAATATAAACATAAAGGACTTGGGTGGTTGGCCTTGATTATGGTATGATATAAATTTGTAATATTGGAGTACAGAATAGAACATGTGTGCATGTGTACACAGTATGCATTCATGTAGAAGTGACGTTGTGATATGATTAAGCAACCATCTGACATTCTTTACTGGGTCCACTTAGGGTTGAAACTTCCAGAAAACCATTCAAACTACTTCATACTCTGTCTAGTTGCCTAAGGCTCCTGAATCCTAGGTTTCTCGCGTCCCTTCTCAGCTCTGACACGGCCATCATGAAGTGACCATGTCACACTGTTTTGTTTTGTTTTGTTTTTCCTGTTCTCAGGAAGGTCGAGGTTTCCCATGTGATTCCAAAGCCATCCACAACAGAGGCATTGCAGACCACACGCTCGGGGATGAGATCCCATGGGGCACCCAGTAAAGCTAGGATGGTATGTCAACAGACACTGCCTGCATCTTGCTGTCTCCCGAAGACTTGCATGGGGAGTTTATTAAATTCAGGGGTCACCCACACAGCAGCCTGTCTGCAGTCCACCTTCCCCAGAGTCCGAGAGCCTTGCCAAGAGAAGCTTACAGAATGCAAATATCGCAATGTCCCCACTAACATCTCCATCCAATGACCAAAACCCTCAGTGGCTTCTCATTGGCCTTCTGGAGTAGAGAAAGAGCGGAACAGAGAAAAGAGCTACCAGTGAAGGAACCTCATATCACCAAGTCTTCCCCTGCTGCCACAATGGAGTGCCCCAATGTAGTAGCCCCATGGCCTTTCCCCAATTCTGAGTGCTCTACCCTGTGCACCACCTTCCCCCACCGTTATTCCCCTTCCCCTGCCTTTGTCCTTCATTCCATACTGCTGCTCTTTCAGGAGTCATATTATTGATGACTTTTTCTTCGGAGCTTTCCCTGACAGTTAGGTAAGAACTGCACTGAAGACTATAAGTGTGCTGGCCCCCTTCCTTGATTCTCATAGTTGGCATTTTCTTTCTTCTTACATGATCAGATGATTCCAGAGGACAAGACCAGAGAGTCTGAGCTGTCTCTTTCTTGTTCTCATGTCCTAAGTGACCAGAATGCCTGGAGCAGGGTGACTCACACGGGGGAGGATGGGGCTGTGATTCTTCCAGAGAAGGTATTGACTAGCTCTAGACCAATAACAGTGGAGAAGGAGACCCAAAAGGGGGCTGTGCCTGTAACCCTATATCATCTAGTAACACCTTTAAAAAAACAAATAGGAAAAGGAAAGTCCATTTTAGCCATAGGGCTTAAATAGTGTTGTCTGTGGCTATATCTCCATAATATTGTCATTTCGGCATGCAGTCACTATAAAACAAAGATGAGTGGGGTCTTTTCCCTCATTTGTTCACATGAATTTGAAGTCTTCAAAATCTGGTATGACAGCCCTCCTCAGTTCGGACCAATCACATTTCAGATGCTCGGCAGCTACAGGAATGAGAGGCATGGAGCTCCCCACGCCATGCGCAGAGGACCTCTGGGAAGGTGGGGAGCCTTCTCCAAGAGGGCTGGATTTTCAAATGTTCCAGAGGAGTGACCAAACAGGACCCTGGGCCAAAGTCAGGCAGCCTAGAGATTTTGTGGAGCCATGATACTTTGGTGTTTTTGAATGATTTGAGGAATTGTTTAAATGTCTGTTTTATATACACGAAAATGTAATATAAATTGTGGCATTACTGAGAGCCGGCCACCACCTATTTGTCTGCTAATACCAAACCTGACTCAGGAGATTCCATTAGAGTTAAGTAGGTATTTCTGGCCTGCAAAACCTAAATTATATGTTAAAGAAATATCAACTCTTGGTTTCAGAGTTTTCTGATAAATATAAAATGATCAATTGAATTTTTACATTAGACAAAAAAAACAAGTAATTTGAATATGTCTCCAAAATTTCATGAAAAAAAAAAACTATGAAAATGAGAAACAGGGCCATCAAGATGGCTCGGTGGGCATAGTACCTTCTGCCAAGCCTGTTAGTCTGAGTTTGGTCTCTACACCCAGAAGGCAAAAGAGAATTGACGCTGGCAAGTTGTTTTCTAATCACCACACGTGTGTCGCAGCACATACAATTAGCTAGTTGATTAAGAACATTTAACAAAGGATATTCTTTTTTTTTTTTTTTGATTTTTTTCGGGACGGGGTTTCTTCATAGCTTTTTGGTTCCTGTTCTGGAACTAGCTCTTCTAGACCAGGCTGGCCTCGAACTCACAGAGATCCGCCTGCCTCTGCTTCCCGGGTGCTGGGATTAAAGGCGTGTGCCACCACCACCCAGCTAACAAAGGATATTCTTAAACTAAAAATATTTTAAAATATGCTTCAGAAAAACAAAGGTAACTAGGCATCCTGTATATTTTAAAATTAATTATACATTTTGTGTGTGTGTGTGTGTGTGCATGTGTGTATGTGCATGTGCACACTTGCAATCAGAGCACCACTTGCAGGAATTCTTTCCTGCTTCCGTGTGGGTGGCAGAGGGGAACCCGGATCTGGTACTCAGTGGCAAAGCCTTCACCAGCATCCTGTATTCTTATTGGCAAGCCTGGCCACCCTATTTAGATTAAAGTACAATCCTTTACTCACAGTAAAGACCCATCAATATCTCATTAACATGGAAGAGCAAGAGACCCAGATTGAAACAATGTATTTCTATCACTGCAAATCATCAGAGATCATTCTAGAAAACTTCACTTTAAATCTGAACTCAGTTGAATGGAACTTGGAGTGACAAAGACTGATTAAATACTTATTGGGAAAATGAGTTAAATTTTATAGTACTAATATTTAAGGAGTTGAAATCAATCAATCTCGGGTTGGAAAATCCCACACAAGTTGCTTTCCTGTTGTGCCCTAAAACACTGAGGAACATATTACAGGCACAGGGCTACATGTGCGTGTATGATACTCTATTAATTTTAATACTTTAGTAAAGTTTGAACCCCGGAGATGGGAAACAGGATCCAAGGAAGGAAATCCAATTTGCAATATTTATACTAGGAATAAAGGGACCCATTTAAAAGAGGTTGGCTTTCAAATATCCTCCCAGAATAAATTGAACTAAAGCCAAAGGTCACCAACAAAAATTAAGTTTAGCTGCTTCAATTCACTGAAAGCTATACAGACTCTTGCCTGGATAGGCTGGAAAAAAAAAAAGCGCCTGTCTGGGTCGAACATGAACAGGCTTATGTAAGACACGGGTAGGCTCTCCATTACCGCCCGGGCCCGGGGCTGTTAATATTTGATGCGTTCCTCATCATCTCTGTTTGTGTAATTTGTCAACGCCCAACAGGTCCTCTGCCAGCTATGCATTAAAACTATTTTCAAAATATGTCATTGTCAGCCCTTGGCATACTCATTACTTATTAAGATAAGAGGCCGACGAGGCCGGCAGGAGGTGGCTTGCTTACTTAAACACACTTGACTCAACGGCAGGGGAATCCGCAATCCCGAATGGAGGTGCGGAATCATACGGTCCCCTCCCCAGCCTGCCCTGAGCAGGTAGGGAAACTGAGGCTCAGGAAGGGGAAGGATTTGGCCACGGTCACACAGGGTTTTAGCAGAGTTCTGAACAAAACCCAAGTTTCTTAGCTTCTCAGTCCAGCTTTCGCACCCAATGGCAGTCCCCACGCTCATTGAAACATTCTCCTACGCACAGGCATTTTTAAAAGGAGCTCGTCTTCTAAGGATGGTATTTTCTAGGTCTTGAGTCCATGCCCCTGTGCTACATGCTGCCTAAGGTGATATAAGAGTTAGGTAAACAAACTGTTTTTTTTTTAAATGTATGTGTCTGTGGGTATATGCACCCACATTTACACATGCCAGAGCATACATGCTGAGGTCAGAATAAATCTTTCAAGATTCAGTTCTCGCCTTCTGTCTTGTTGAGGCAGGGTCCCAGTTGTTTCAGCTGCTGGGTGGCTCACTCTAGCCTAGCACCCTGACCTCCATCTGGCGGTAGGAGTATAGGGATTGTAGATGTTAGCCAATGTATCCAGTTTTATGTAGATTGTTGGGATTGGTCTCAGGTCTCCAAACTTGCATGGCTGGAGGTTTTACCCACTGGGACATCTCTCTGACTGAAATATTTGCTTTTGATGCATTATAAACCCTGTATTTAGGTTGTTTTGTGTGGTTTAACTAAGAATCTCCTCCATAGGCTCTGGTATTTGAACACTTAATTCTGAGTCGGTGGTACAGTCTGGGGAGGTTTAGAAGGTACAACCTTGCTGGAGGAAGGTGCATCATTGGAGAAAAAGCTTTGAGAGTTTAAAGCTTCATGTTACGTCCAGTTTGCCTTCTCTGCTTGATGCTTGCTGTTAGGAATGTATCTTTCAGCTCTGCTCTTACCACAATGCCTGATGCTTGACGCCATGCTTCCTCACCACGATGGCCTCTTATCTCTCCAGAGCCATTAAGTCCAAACAGAGTCTTCCTTCTATAAGTTGTCCTAGCCATGTTTCTTTCACAGCAACCTCAGCAGAAAAGTAACCAAGACAATGGTAATTGGTAGAGAAAGAGTAGCAAACCATGATGTTGTAATACGAGCGGCGGGCTGCGTTCCTGCTGCCCCGGCTCACGGCCGCCTGCACGGCTAGCTTATGCCCCGAAATAATTACACGGAAACTGTATTCTTTTAAACACTGCTTGGCTCATTAGTTCTAGCCTCTTATTGGCTAGCTCTTACATATTGACCTAACCATTTCTAATAATCTGTGTCGCCCACGAGGTGGCTTACCAGGGAAGATCTTAACCTGCATCTGTCTGGAGTGGGAGAAACATGGCGACTCCCAGACTCAGCTTCTTTCTCCCAGCATTCTGTTCTGTTTACTCCGCCTATCTAAATTCTACCCTATCAGAGGCCAAGCAGTTTCTTTATTACTTAACCAATGAAACAAAAGATAGAAAGATGACTCTCCTCCATCATCATGAAGTCTGGAAATGTTGATGCTTACATCAGAGCTGAATCATAAAGGGAGTTATTTAAAGCCAATTTAAGTCAGCAGTGGTTGAACACACCTTTAATTCCAGTATTCCGGTGGCACATCGCTGAGTCCTTCAAAGCCAGCCTGATATACAGAGTGAGTTCTGGGAGATCCAGGGCAACACAGAGAAATCCTGTCTCTAAAAAATCCAAAATCCAAGCTGGTACAGCCCTTTTGGCTATCAGTATGGTGATTTCTCAGAAAATTAGAAAACAACCTTCCTCAAGACCCAGCAATACCACGTTAGGGTATATACCCAAAGGATGCTCAATTGTACCACAAGGACATGTGCTCAACTATGTTCATAGCAGCATTGTTTGTCATAGCCAGAACCTGGTAACAACTTAAATGCTCCTCTACCAAAAAAATGGATAAGGAAAATGTGGTACATTTACACAACGGAGTACTACACAGCAGAAAAAAATAGCAACATCTTAAAATTTGCAGGCAAATGGATGGATCTAGAAAACATCATTTTGAGTGAGGTAACCTAGACACAGAAAGACAAATATCACATGTACTCACTCATAAGTGGTTTTTAATCATAAAGCAAAGGAAACCAGCCTACAAAGTACAATCCTAGAGAATCTAGACAACAATGAGGCCCCTAAGAGAGATATACATGGATCTAATCTACATGGGAAATAGATAAAAAGAAGGTCTCCTGAGTAAATCGGGAGCATGGAGACCATGGGAGAGCCCTGAAGGGGAGGGGAGATAGAGGGAGGTGAGCAGAGAAAAATGTAGAGCTCAATAAAATCAATTTAAAAATAAATAAATATCAAACCTGGAGCTGGAGAGACGGCTCAGAGTCTAATAACACTCACTATTCTTCCAGAGGACCAGAGTTTGGTCCCCAGATCCCACATCAGTGGCTCACAACTGTCTGTAACTCCAGCTCCAGGGGACCAGTAACTCCAGTGCCCTCCTTTGGCCTCTGTAAGTACTTCCACATGTGACCTAAACACACATATATACATACAAATCAATACACATCAAGCCATCTGATTGATAAACTTACTGATTGACAGAAGTATTGTAGCATGTACATGGCTCATATAAAAGCCAGTCACAGCTTGGTAAAAGCTGGGAATTTCCTGGCTGACACTTTCTCTTTTAAATCTTGAAAGCATCTCTTTCTTATTATACCAGTGAAACAATTTTAAACTATATAGCTTGCAAATACATTTAATTCCTAAATCAGTCATCAAATTCTTACCACAATTTGGACAAGTAGGCAATATTGTGTCCATTCCTCTAGAACAGAAAATTGATGTTCTGAGAGACTCAGTGAGTAAGATGTGCCAACAGTGAGCGCAATAAACTATCTCTATTAGAATTTGAAAAAAAAAAATAATACAAACACTGAAAATCAAAACCAAACCAGAAAAATACTCTCCAAAAAAACAAAAACCACAACATTGTAAATGTAATTATTCCCTAACTAATGTTTCTAATGATTTATATTTTTATAACATTTTTATTACGCATACCTATTAAAACACACAAATCTCTCATGATAGCACTGGAAAATTACCAAAGTTGATATCGACATAATCAAAGCTCAGCAAATATTAATTAAAACTAATGAATGTGAGCTTTCTATGAGCACTAAATGTGCATGGTAAAATGTATATCAGTGATAAACAACTCTGTTATAATATAATACCTAAACAAATGTTATCCTATCAAAACCAGAACATGTTAGACTCTGAACTTGAGTGGTAGGTGTTTGGCTCCCCTGCCTTAGCTTCTGTCTTAACTCCCAAGACCCTTGACCCTGAACTTTTTCACCCCTTGCCCATGACATAGCTTGCTCGTAGGAAATAGAAAGGAGATATTTCAACTGCTCTGGCTTAACGCGTTCCCCACCACCATTGTCATGCCTGAACACTGGAGGGCCAGGGGCTTCTTCACCAGGTAACTAAAGACAGTGCTAATGGAGAAAACTACAGACATAACTAGGGAGTAGGAAGAAACAGTCCAGGTCCCAAAGGGCTTAAATATAGAAGGCCAAGTTCCTTCTGGGTCAGAGAGAGACCACAAAGCCAAGTACCAGAGCTGAGGGTGCTACATCCTGATCAGGCAGTGGAATCCTGTAGAGACAGCTTCAGCATCCAAACATTTCCCTTATATGAACCTCAAAACTAAGAAAAAGAGGAAGAAAATTGGCTCTTTGTAGACTTTCTTCAATAATGGACGCTTTGAAATTATGCGATGTTCAAGGTCAGTGAACCCCCACCTCCCCTCGCCTAGAAGTACACCCATACGATCCAAGCCTACATGGGGTGAACTAGACAGCAGTGAGGAAGGCTCCAGCAGGCAGAGGACCTTGTTCTATGAGTTCTTATCACGCACTACACTTGAGAGCACGGGGAAGCATACCGGACAGTGGGGGTCAACGAATGCGTGACTGCTGCGTGCTCGCTCACGCCTCCTTTCATTAGGCCACTGACGCTTTGTTAATGAATGAAACAGCCCAGTTCTCAAGGTTTGCTCCACTCCCTCCATTCTCAAATATTAAACAGCTGCTCTTGCCTAGCTAGCGTGTGTTGAAACTAATGAAGGCTTTCAGCTTTTGTCTTCTGGACTCGTTGACTGAGGCTGTCGTGGGACTTTGCAGTTTGTTATAAATGCTTTCTGATGAATCATGTCATAGAACTTGGGCTTATAAAGCAAGTATGATAGCAGGTAGAGGTGGTGCTCAATGCCAAATAAATCAAGTTTCAGAATACTCAGCTGTTACAGACAAGGCGAGGCCTCTCTCTGGTCTTTGTACTTTAAATCACGACTTTCCCTGGACACTTGTCTTCTTTCTTTCATCAACTTGTGAAAATTCTTGCAGGTGGACTAGCATACACACGACTCCCCCAGGTCTGAGAGGGATCTGAGGTCAGCAGGGCTAATGCTGGCTATGCAGCTCATACTCTTTCCGTAGACTCACTATGGGTAGAGAAGATTGAAGCTGGATGATACTCCCTCCCCCGGAACTCACAGACACTGGGGTCTAAGGGAAGATCATTAAAGTTGACTTTGATTGTATTGGTGATAAAAACCTACACAAACCCACTTCTTACTGAGCTTGGTTGGCCATGCTCACTTAGCCACAGGGTTCTTAATTCTTAGGATTTGTGCCTCTAGAAGTAAAGACTGCTATGATAACTTGACCTTCGCAGTTGACTGACTTCAAGTTAAGTGGCGGCATTACCAGAACCCAAATTGTTTCACTGAGGTACAATCCTTTATTGCGGTGGTTCTCAACCTTCCACAAGCTGCAACCCCCCATTACTACAGTTCCTCATGCTGTGGTGACCCCTAAACATAAATAAAATTATTTCCATTGATACTTCTTAACCTTAATTTTGCTACTGTTATGTATCGTGACATAAATATCTGATATGCAGAATATCTGATATGTGACCCCAATGAAAGGATTTTGACCCCCCTGAGTGGTCACAACCCGCTGCTTCATTGACTATGGCCAGGAGAGATCCATTTGGAAAGCGTTTGAACAGACAAAAAAAAATTTTTAATGAGAAGAGATCCATTCATTCCTCAGAAGGACAAGTTGGCGCAAGCTGCTGGTGTTTGTCCTAGGTCAAGACCACCCCTACAGTGCGCATGGCATCAGACAAATTTATTTGATTTTTAAAAGATGTTCTATTCATGTCAAAGACTTCTGTGAAATATGCACAGTTTTTGCTTTTAAGAGTTTCAGTCAACCACCACCCAAAATATATTAAATGAAAATTTCAGAAATAAACATGATTTATAGATAGCTTTGCATTGCAACATATTGTATTGTATTGTATAAAGACTCTGCTTAATCATAGTGGATTGGGGAAATCATCGTCTTACACGAGAGCCCAGTGCCATTGGCTATTTCGGGGGTTCACTGGACTGTATCAGCTGTGGGTAAGGGGTCACCACCACAGGGGCGCCTTCATGAGGATCCTTGACAACCAGCAGGACAGAGACCCATGCTGACTGTGCATGTGGGTCTCCCCAGTAGTGAGGGGACACTGAACCCTCCAGTCATGAGTCTCCCCATCTGAAGCTCTCTATGAACCTTGAGCCCAGATGAACTGTTTCTGGTTAATTTCAATCATCTGCTTCAAGGACAAAGTCTCAGCACAAGGTCCTTTCTCACAGTGCAGTGGTCCCTTCTCTTATTGGTTGAGCTGGAAGCATATGGGTCTTTGCCTGAATACCCACACCAGCTGTTAACACTGCCTGCAACATTACATCACCCAGGTGTTGGCAATGAAAGTTGACTTCCTGCAAGTCTCTCTGCTCTTTGTTAACAGCTACCACCAAGGTTAGTCTTACCTAAGTCCTCACTCTGCTGGGGTTGCTGTTCTGACCTTGTGCCCTCGGTTTTATAGGCAAAGAGCAGAACAACACACTTTCCCCTCATTTCATCTTGGGAACTTCGCAGATTGCCATTGAGCAATTTTAATGCTGGCTGCCTCTACCGGGTCTTCCACCACAGTGTCATGAATGCTACTTGCATATGCATGAGCTGACTTTGTAGGTAAAGTAGAAGAGGTATTTGTACTCATGATTCTGGTTTGAATTCAAGGGGCTGCATCTGGTAAGGATATTCTAGTTGAAAGAGTTCTAAGGGGGTGCAGGAAATAGGATGGTGAGGAGTTTGGGGTAGTACATACCATACATACTCAGATTGTGGTAGAAGATGAATGTTCATGCCTGGAGCAAGGACAATGAGAAGTCACTTCATCGCAAAGCACAGCTGCTTCCTTTCTGAGACTGTTTAAGAATGTCCTTTGAGGGCATATCTTTGCCACACCCATCGGGGTAAAGGAGGAGTGTTGTAGTATGAGCGGCGAGGCTGCATCCCCGGCACCTGGCCACCCGCATGGCTAGCTTATGCCCCGAAATAATTACACAGAAACTGTATTCTTTTAAACACTGCCTGGCCCATTAGTTCCAAGCCTCTTATTGGCTAGCTCTTACATATCGATCTAACCCATTTCTAATATCCCTGTAACACCACGAGGTGTCTTACCAGGGAAGATCTTAACCTGCGTCTGTGTCCGGTAGGAGAATCATGGCGACTCCTTGACTCAGCTTCTTTCTCCCAGCATTCTGTTCTGTTTACTCCGCCTATCTAAATTCTACCCTATCAGAGGCCAAGCAGTTTCTTTATTACTTAACCAATGAAACAACAGATAGAAAGATGACCCTCCTCCATCAGAGGAGGACACAGAAGGACAGTGAGCTTAGCAACCGTCAACTGAAACCTTGATGGAGCTAAGTGTCGGAAGTCCTGAAACTTGGTGGGAAACTTGACCAACTTAGGTGTGAGTGCTGGCGGCTGCCTCCCTAAGTAGCTGTGGACCCAAGGGAGGCACTTCTGTGGTAACATGGATAGAAGATCTGGGTGTGGCTTACATGGACAGCTAAGCTCAGAATCTTCGGTGGAGACAAGGTAACTGGCACTACATGGTCTGGGTGTAGGCTATAGGCTCTTATGTGATCCAATGATTCTGAAGACCACACCCATAGCAAGAGCAATCCATGTTTTTTCAAGACTACTCTCCTTCAAATGGGTATTGACTGAATCTACATGGAGACCTTAGCAAAGAGAAGATGGGAAAATTCTCTGAAGGGGAGGAACCTGGATTGAACCCATGGGAATCCTGACCCACCTCATGTGCACTGCCAGGCTAGGCCTGAGCCAAGGGTCCTTAGAATGGTTCTATCATAATACTCAAAGCAAAGGGACTCCAGACAGCATAGCTCTTCCCCATCTCTAAGGGACATGTCACATGAGAACTTAGTAGAGGTGAAGGCTAAACTCTGAGCTTCTGAATCCAGAACAGTTCCTGACCTGGGGAAAGAAGGTCCAAGAGTGGTTGATAGATGGAGGAAGTCCTATGCTCTGAGAGCTATGATCTCTAGCAGCAAAGGTCTTAGAGGCTAAGAGGATGTGTCTTCCTATAACTGTCCACCGGGTCAATAGGACTCTAGGAAGTGGAACATTGACTGATCAGGAAAGGACATTAGATGAACATCCCTGAACATCCCCGGAGACTAATGGTACCCCGAGGCTGGGCAGCACTGAATTCAGAATTAGCCCAAATGAGTTCATTTATGGTAGTGAGCCAGATGCAGGGAGTAGACTCTGTCCTTGAACGTGGTGAACCAACTTGCCCTTAAGTGATGTCTTAGAGAAAAGAAGATGGCCTTTCATTTTGTAGGAACCCAAAGTCGGGTGGGAGGTGATGCAGGGGGAAAATAAAAAGTAAGCAATGGTATCAGCAATTATGGACTAATGAAATCATCGAGGAAGGAAGAGCACTTTGTGGGGGGTAGTGTTTTAGTGTTTGCTATTGAATCCTTACAGAGCACTGTGTCAAGCACCCTATAGAATTTCACTTAGGCAATTCTCCCAGTACACATTAAATGCCACCACTAGCCTTGTTTCATAGATAAGAAGACAGCTCAGGATACTTAAGTAACTTCCCCATGGTTGGAATAGAGTTTGGCTTCTTAAATATTGTTTAATTGTTTAAATTCACTGTTGCTTTTTCTGTTTGTATTTTTATAAAACCAACGAAAAGGGCTGCTCTCAACTTTAGAGTGCCTTGTTCATCAGCCATGTAAATTCAGACTCTAGTTAAAGTAGACAATGTGTATATAGATTAGGAAGGAGGGAGGGAGGGAGATAGAGGAAGAGAGAAGAGAGGAAGAGAGGGAGAGCTAGAACATGGAAAAGGTTGGTATCCTGGAGAGAGAGAATAATTAGAAATATTATCCAGAATCCAATGAGATGGCTGCCTGTTTTTGAAGAACATCTCCATGGAAGTGTGGATTCATCCGGTTTGTCAGCACAGGTTCTAGAGGACGATGAAACATGGGCAGCATGGTGAGATACAGAGCAACACTGGACAAGCTCAGAATGGTACTCAGCCCAGCTCTCTCATTCTGGGGCGGCCATGCTGCTTTTACAAGAGAGTAATCATCTGTCCAGCTTCTAAAGAGTTTGCTAGCTCAAGGCCAGTTGGAGAATCAGCCAAAATATACTGAGAAGTAGATTCTCTGTGTTGTCACCGAGACACGGCAAAGCATCCTATCCCTAAGTATGGAAATTTACTACTCTCTTTTCCAGCTTCTTCTTCATTGCTTATCCCAAAAGAGCCGTTGTCTTCACTTTCTTGTCCATCTTCCAAATCTGCTTCCCTTTCTTCTCTTCCCCCATTTCTGTCTCCATTTTTCTCTCCCTCATATATTCTTCCTACTTGAAACACATTTTCTCTTAAGACAACCAACTTGGCTCATTTCTATTGTCCCCTGCTTTGCCTACAATGGAAACATCAGAAGAAGTGAATAAGAGGGTCGGGTATTTGGGAAGTTAAGATAGGCACACCCAGAGGAGGGGCAGCAGTGGAGGCAGGACCCTTGGCTCCTGTGTACGGAGGCTGCATTTGGCTAAGGTAGAAGTCGGGTGAGATCACATGGTCATACAGTACTCTTGGAAGAGTGTCTATTATTCCTCTCTCCTCTCTGGTATAAGTCTGAGAGCTTGCATTAACCAGAAAGTTTATCCTCCTAATATACCAATACAGGAGAGAGCGCCCAGTGAGGAGCAGTGCAGATAGGGGCTCCCATGAGTAAAAAAGGATCAGTGGTTCGCATAGGAAGAACAGATTCTGCAGAAACAGATGCTTACCAGGAGAACATACAAGAGTTAAGAAAGTTTGCATGATTCTCATGGACTCGTTTGAGTGGTCTCTCCATGTGCTCACATACTCCCCCAGACATGGGTTTTGGGTCCTGATTGTACGTTCTTCCAGAAGCACATTCTCCAAATAGGAAATTTTTGACAGCCATGTTTGCCGGACATGGTGGCTGCTTTTAGTTAGGTAAGGGAGCCTCTTGGATGTCTTCTGCTGTGTTGCTTCTCGGATATAGTTTAATGTTCTCCTATGTCAGCTCAGCAGTCTGAGTGGGTCCCAACAATTACACTAAGAACCCACAGAAAAGCTAGGCTCACGGTGCTAAAAGAAATGTTAGCTTTGAGATAGCAGGAGGATACAGGGAATGCCAAAATCATGATGCTGATTTTCAGGGTACCATGAGAGGAGGTGGGCCAGCTGTTCTCTCTGGTTGTTTATCATTATCGCCAGCACTAGCGTGGCTGCCGCCGCTGCCGCCACCTCCACGGCCATCCATCATTCTCATCCAGCGATTTCAGCTTATAGTCTTAAATTGCCCCCAGACCAACCCGACTGCATTAAAGTTCCTGATTGTTATCTGTTGCTTCCTATCTGAGCCAACTGCTGCCCAGCTTAAACGCTAACCAGGTTGTTGTCGAGGAGATCAATCATAGATGAGATCAAAGACTGTGATTAGATCCTCTATTGATTGGTTAGCTCCATCATCACAGAGACCAATGGTTGTTTAGATGAGTCATTGATCAAGAAAAGGTGCGGATTAGAATCTGATCACATACTGATTAGGTTAGGCCTAATGCAATCAAACTATCAGCAGGACTGTGTAACAGCTTGCGTTTACACTTAATTAAGCCAGCCAGGACTAGATCTGGACGATGAGTGGCTCAACCCCTGATCACTACAGAAAGTTTCTGATGGAACCCAAGCCAGTGGTTTTCTTGGTCACTGATGAATGGTTGGATGGCCAGTTCCTAGGATAAGATCTGGACCTTAAACTCCATGGTCCTCCCCAGAAGCATCCAAGTTCAAACCCACTCTCTCTGCCCATTTCCACTGTCAGTTAAGAGCAGGAGGCATCTCTCAGCTTTGTGGCGGATGACAATGAGATAGATCCCTTTCACACGTTCTGCATAAAATCATGAGTGTGAAAGACGGATCTAGATGTTTTTCTTGGGCCTAGTGTGAAACACCTCTGAAGAATTAAAAGCAGATGCACGGAATCTAAGAGACACAGTCAGCACCTCACGGCTGTGATGTTAGAGTCATCTTAGCTGCATATTTCCCACTACATTCTGCGTCCCCACCAGGGAACACGTTGGATTTAGCAGGCATCCATTCGCACGAGTCTGTCATTAGCAGAGTATAATTTGTCCTTTATTCTGGCAAATTCTGTTCCCTTCCATGTCAAAGCTGAGATCTTCACCATAAGCCTTGCCCCTTTGTTCCACAATGTCACACTGTCATCATGTAAAGAGAGAAAAAAATCAGAGTCGTGATGGGGACTGTCCACTCTGGCACCGACTCCCGACTGTATAGGAAGTTCCCTCCAGTGAGGGGACCTTTGCAGTGTCACGGCTGCAGTAAGAATACCTCCGGCCAATGGAGCATTTCAGGAAGCTTCTCTCCTCCCAACCCAAGCTTTCTGGGATGCCTCAACCTGTTGAAAAGTTTCGAGAAAAACAAATCACAAGGGCAAATGATTTGGACTATGGTATGGACAGGTGCGACAGAGTGATGCTCCCAGACAAACCCAGATTACATAGTTAAATAAACCCGGCCTCGGGATGAAGCAGAAGGGTGGCTGCTCTCTCTCGCTCATGCTCTGAACATGGGCCTTCATTAAAGGAGTCTCTAGGAAATGATAGATGGAATGAATAGGATTCCAGACCAAATACGCTGCCCGCTGGTTAAGAGGTAAACATTTGCCTCCTCGTTTATCCTCTACGTTTTCCAGTCCTCCTCTCTCCCTGGCAGCATCTGGCAAGTTCTCTTATTAAGCTTAGTGTTAATAAACAAGTAAATATTGCCCCATCTTTCCAGGCTGTTTGCCCAAAATCTGGATTCGTTGATTGGCACCCACCCTTCCGTGGGAGGCGCAGCGTGTTGTAATCTCCATGTAATCGGCGTTATGAAATTTAAGAAGAATAGCTGGGCGGCAGCGCAGTCAGTTTAGGACAGATCATTATAAAATTCCATTATCACCGCTACAAGTTGGACTATTTGTCATCACAGAAGAGATGACAAGCTCAGAAATACTACATCTGTTATTATCAGATGATAAATGATATTCCATTAGAACGGCCATACATCACAGGCAAAGCTGCGAGGAAGATATCAAACCTATCAGGACTTGACTTATAATTTAATTTTCAAAAGCTGTCAACCAAAATTCCAAAGGCTAAGCATTTTCATTTTTAAAGTTCATCTTATTTATTTTCCTCATCTGTTAGTCTAATTTTGGTGATATGGCAAAAATAACTGATTATGTGCAATGTATAATTCTCTCCTTTTGATTAGGTAATATATCAGGTGTCACTTAGGTATTAAAAATTAAATGACAGATAATAAAACAAGAGAATCCCATAATGACACCTTATTTTGATTTACTCACACGTTAAAATAAAACAGTAATGGACAGGTCAATATTTGTTAAAGATACACACACTACAGAAAAGCCTGTTTTCCCATTATTAGGCGCTCTTTCATGGTGTGTGTGTGTGGTAGGGGTGCTTCCCATTAGTATTTATAAAGTCTTTTGCTAATAAACAACTATGCTTTATTTCAGTTCCATAGACTCATAGCCACATGCTCCCTTCATGGGTTTGCCTTGCTATCATGGTCCTCGATGACATTAAGCACCAGATAGATGCTGGCTCAGACAGGCACAACTCCACCCCATTCTGCTGATACAAGCATGACGTTTGCAAATTCCTTCAATTGTGAGAATTCTGGGTGCCCCATAAGCTTTCAGACACATTTGAAAGTGTTTATGGGTCTCCAGATAGTAATTCTAGGGATAATTTGAGAGTGAGGGACATCTTTGAGGTCATGTTATAGAGTCAGAGAAAGGGAGATATGTGCCCAACATCACGTGGTGAAAATAATGTAAGAAGCAGCTATGATTCCCCGTGCCTTATTCTAATTCCTTTGATAGAATGACAGGAACCCATGCTGATTGTGTCTAATGAGAAATGTGGCTGTTACTATCTTCTGAGTATCCTCCTCATAGTTGATGCTTCTTAAAGCTCAACAGGATGGACGGATGAATGATGAATGAACAGATGGATGGATGGAGTAGTTGACTGGGCCTCTAATCCTTTATAAGAAAGTCTGCTTTGTGTAATTTAACCCTCTGAGCACAACTGGATCCCACATTTTGGAAATGAGAGATGTCAGATGTATTTCATAATTTTGATGACTGTGCCTGCTACTTCTCAGGACCTCAGAGCATCCTTGGGCACCTTAAACAGCAGTGTGATCTCTGCCCAACACTAAGGGAAAGAAGAGTAGGAATGTTGTTAGTTCACCAGAAATCAAACCAATTCAATCCAGACAGTGCCTCCTTCTCTTCTTCCTCCTCCTCCTCCTGCCACCCTCCTCTGCCTACTGTTCCTAGTAAAGTGTTCATAAAATTTGCCACTCTAACCTCTTTTAGGAATTCAGAGACATGGAGGATGGAGAGATAGCTCAGTGGTTAAGAACACTTGCTGCTCTTGAAGAGGACCTGGGGTTCAGGTCACACTTATATAGAGTCTCAAAACTGTCCTTATCTCTAGTTCCAATGACTCCAATGCCTTCTTATGGCTTCTGAAGGTGATACTGTGCACATACACACATGCAGGCAACACACACACACATAAAATAAATATTTTTTTTCCAGACTGACTACCTTTATTAAACACAAGGATATCAAATAAACAAATGCCTAACAGGTAATTTTCAATCAAGCAACAACAATGAAGTATTGAACAGATTAAACATTTGAAAAAGTACTAAACATTAAAGTTATTATCAGTACATATTTTTTTTAAAATTCAGAGGTATCATTATATTCTGGATATCATGTAATCTTCACCTTAATTTTCTAACACCTCAAACAGAAATTTTGTATTGACAAAGCATTAAATTCCATTCCCACCACAGCCTCTAGGTCCTCTAATCTACTTCCAGCCATTATGACTTGCCTACTTTAATTATTTCATTAGGTGGGATCATTTAATAGCTTCTATTTTGTGAGAAGAGCTTCTTTTATCTATGAAATTAGAAATGTAGTTGCATATATATTTTGTTTCAAATACATGAAACAAAATGTGAATTTACAACAAGACCTGAGCCTCTTACTCGCTTGCATCCCCCTCTCCCTTCCCTGTGTTAACACTCTCCATGTGAGCAGCATGGTGCCATGTGGAGAGAGTAGGATTTTCCAGGTACGAACAGTTAACTTATGAACTGACTTCTAGCATAAGCGCTGGAATGATTCTGAGAAGTTGTGTAACTACCCCCAACCTTAGCATCTACACTGTGAGGTGGTCTGGCAGCATCTCTCGCATAGCAGGAGTGTGAATGCAGGAAAGGGGTTACAGACACTTAGTGCATTGCTGGTAACTACATCTTGCATGGTGTGTCTAGTTTGGAAGAAGTTAATGTGAGCATGCTACCAAATTATTCATCATTACTCATTCTGCACTGTACAGCTTGCTTTTGAAGCTCCTTCTTCAGTGATGCCCACATTCTCTACCTCATCCCGTCTTAACAGGTCTACCTAAATGAAGGATCATGATTTGTTTACAAATATATCCTTGTATTTTAATTTTAGGAATTTAGTGGGGTTTCTCATCTAGACCAAATACTGTTTCCACGGTGGTTGATACAATTACAGTGCTCTAAAACGGTGATGATAAGATGAACAAACCATTTCATGAACTCCACCTCTGCTCTCAGCACTGCGTACATAGTTGTCTGTACTGTCTTTCTGACTCTCAGTTCCTTACTCTGCCTCTTGGGAAATGACCTCAAGGACAGGTAGTCCCACCTCCATCCCAGCAAATATTTCTTTACCCTTCAGAGAGTTTTACATTTCAACAGCCACTTGCTGAACCATCTATCAGTCTTCAACAAGACCTACCCATCTCAGATTGTTCATTTCTTTTTGCAGAGATTTAGTCCCCACAGTGACAAAACAGATGGATGGAAGATGCCCAATAAGTGGGGAGTTGGAACATATATTGATTGACAGATGTTGAGTAGGGAAACACTTGGATTGGGACCCCTGAAAGATTTATTCCAAAGGATTATGGGAGATCACATTCTTGACCTAGTTTACTTGTAGTTTCAAGGGTGAAGCTATGAATCAAGATCTATTTTCTTTCTAAATGAATGAAATTTCGCCTAGAAACACAAGCAAACAGAAGCACAGACAAAAAGCTAATATACCTAGGGTCGTCTGTTCTCTTCTCCTTCCTGGTGTGGAAGGATGGAAGGAAATATCCTTATTAAGAGGGAGCCCCAAACTGAAGAGAGGGTTCAGTCCACTCAGTCCTTGAAGGCTTGGCCCACAATCAAAAGGAGGAAAACCCAAGCTGTGGTTTTCTAACCCTCCGGGCAAGAAGCCATTCATATTGAAGCAGGCATAGAATGATAACTCCCAGAGTACTCAAGAGAACCATCTTCCAGGAAGTCTTAACAGCTGTGGTGTTGTGAGTAAGAATTGTCCCCATAGGTTTACATATTTGAATGCTTAGTCAACACGAAGTGGACTGATTTGAAAGGATTAGAAGGAATAGGTGGTGTGGCCTTGTTGGAAGAGGCATGGTTTTGTTGGAGAAGGTATGTAACTAGAGGTGAGATTTAAGACTTCAAAAAATCCACAACTAGGTCCAGAATCTCTCTCTCTCTCTCTCTCTCTCTCTCTCTCTCTCTCTCTCTCTCTCCCTGCTACTTGAGGATCAGGATGTAGCTCTCAGCTTCTGCTCTAGCACCATGTGTGCCACCACACTTCCCACCATAATGATAATGGACTAAGCCTCTGAAACTGTAAGTAAGCCCCCCATTAAATGATTTCTATTATAAAAATTACCTTTGTTATGGTGCCTCTTCACAGCAATAGAACAGTGACTAAGATTACAATTAAGATTGAGCTCCTACCCTGATGCCCTATGACAACTGTGGACATGCCTCAGTTAGGAGAATGTCTGTGCTGCAAGGGGGACCTGAGTTTGAATTTCTTCAACCCAGATCAGGTTTGGCATGGTAGCATCAGCCCGTATTCAAGGTGCTGGTATGGTGAGATAGAATGTAGAGACAAAAGAATCTCCAAAATCTGTTGGGTCAGCCAGCCTGCCATGTCAGCAGTCAACAACAAGAGAAACTATGTTTCATACACACCACACACACACACACACACACACACAGAGAGAGAGAGAGAGAGAGAGAGAGAGAGAGAGAGAGAGAGAGAGAGAGAGAGAGAGAGCCATATATAGTGTCATTTTCTTTCTAAAGTCTAAAGTAATATTTACCACATGTGGTTGGGGCCATTTATAGAGAAGGAGGTTTGGATGATGATATAAGATGCTATGGAAGAAACCAACCACAAGCTCTGTGTGTGTGTGTGTGTGTGTGTTTCTAACATGCATCATTCCTAGACTTAACCAACCCCTCCTCACCTAACAGCCTGTGCGCAGTTTGATTAAGATTAGCCTCCATGGGCTCATATATTTTATGCTATGACAGCAGGAAGTGGCACTATTTGAAAGGATTAAAAGCATTAGGAGGCGTGGTCTTGTTGGAGGAAGTGTGTCACTAGGGTTGGGCTTTGAGGTTTCAAAAGCTCTTGCCAAGCCCGGAGTCTCTCTTTTTACCTAAAGATTAGCATGTAGCTCTCAGCTACTGCTCGTGTGCCTGCCTGCATGCCACCATGCTCTCTGCCATGAAGATGGACTAAACCTCTGAGACTGTAAGCAGACCCCAATTCAATGCTTTCTCTTATAATAGTTGCTTTGTTTTTGGTTTCTCTTCATGGCATTAGAATAGTAACTAAGGCACCTCCACTTCACAGTTCATCTCCAGACCTGACGTGTTCCATACTTCTGTTGGGATCTTTACTGATCATTCATCATTTATGCAAAGCCTCCATGGAGGCCTTTAGTCTCTACATTAGATGACATGATTTCCATCAAACAGGAGGAAAGTGAGTTTCCATCCCTTCCACTTCACCCCACCTAGTCATTATCCTGTGCAACAATAACACCAGTGTGCTCTGGAGTTTTTGCTATGGTCAATGCATCTCCTCCACCATCATCCATATGGTAATGGACTAAGCCTTATCCCTCAAACACCATTATGGTGTCTAAAAGTAGTAAATGTATTATTATGAAGATACTATGTGACACCTCTTCCCAGAACCCAGGTACAAGAGATGGCTAGAAACTTACTTCAAGACAATTAGAAAAACAATATGCTTCTTCTCTGAGTTAGTAAACACAATGTCTCTAAGACCATGAAGATGAGTTTACATATGAAGATATGCAAAGGTTAAATAACTTTCTTGAGGTCCAATCACTGGACCCATGAAACCAGTTCTGAGTCCTGTATTCTAAGACGTCGAGGGACCACATTGACTAAGGGCAAACAAATATCCTCAAGACTGTGGAAGATGAATGAGGTGAGGCCCAGTAAAGATGAAATGGTACAGTTTACCATAGGAGTTGTCTCTAACATTAGCTCTAAGGGCAGTGCCAGTGGGTGGACTTTTATCCACAGAGAGATAAAAGATAACTGAGGGTCGGGACCTGAAAACCTGAATGAACTGCCTCTCGCGGTCATAAACATCTCATCACTAAGGACATTTGGACAGAGAGGATGTTTGCTTATGCCCCACAGTTTTAAGCATGTGTCAGCGTAGGAGAAAGATGGAACCAAGGCCACCAGCAATATGTTTATGGCCTAAACTTGTTCCAGGTTCCCTAACAAAGGCAAATATGTTCAATATATCCACAGTGGCTCTGTTCTTCCAGGGAGGGAGTATGTTATGGAAGCTTCCAGTTTGGTGGCTTGCATCAGACAGACATCCCCAGGTTCTGTTCCAGCTCTGACATCCTTTAGAAACTATGGCACCCTCTTCTTTAACAGTCATGTTCTAAAGGAAGCTGGTGTTTATCTCTGAGACATGGTTTGAAACTGTACCAACTGAGGACATTGAATTAGATGGACTGACCTCCTCCTGGACTAACATTCTGTGACTTTAAAGATTCATCAGTTGGAACTAGAGGAGAACTTATTTACTTAAAATGGTTTGAGTTTAGAAATTCTCCATTTAAAAAAAATACACTTCCAACATTCTTGGTTAATAACATCAGAGCACAGATTCATATTTTGGTAGAAATCAAGGATTCCAGGAAGCTAAACAAGTTCAAGGAAATTTTAGAATAGAAAGGTGGTAAGGGTTAGCCTGGACTAAATAATTGGGCCAGTCCTGAGAAACAAAGGATGAGGTAGGACATTCCACAGCCAGTCCTGAGGTTCAGAGTCCTTTAAAGACACCTAAGAAGAAGTAAATAGAAAAGGGACATCCCCAGGGCTTTTCTTGGCCACATCTTCACAATTACAGACAGACAACATCTTTAATAACCATTTCTCCCTTGACTGAGTTCTGTCATCTGGAATCATTATTGCTTAACTTCAAGGCTAACTATTTTTCCAGGACTCTTTCCTAGTAGGGTTACACAGCACTTATAGACAATTTCTGATGTCTGCAATTACTAGATGTGTTAATGTAGGGAAATGTGAGGTATGAAGGTCTAGAAGAGGGTGGTGATGGTGCAGCGGACTCTCTGGCTTCATTGAATTCTTCTTCAACAAGACCAATCCACATTCACCTCTCACCCATGACATCTGAGCACCCAACTTTGATTTGCTCCAGGCCACAGAAAGAGTAGGGATTCTTACACAAATATCTGCCCTCCTCAGGAGTCTACCCAAGACCTGTCTGGGAACTGACACAAAGAAGTTTCTATACACACCAGGCATTTTGTAGGTCATCTTGGGCCTGAACTCAGGGCCAGCTGGGAACATCACTATTAACACAAGCCCAGCGATAGTGCTCCCAATGAACTGAAGGAGATGGCAAAAGCTACCTCACAGCTTCCTGGCCCTTCTGATTCCCTTCGGTGTCCAGAGGGCTTCCCATGGACTGGGAACCAATTATCTCCAGCCGGGACTTGCCAAGGACATACCCTCACTTAGTCTTCTCTAGTATGAGCCCTTATGCCTTCATGCTGCTGCCGCCATGAATCCTACTCAACTAAGTCCTGGTACTCAAACCTATATCTAAGGAGCTACCTTTAGAAAGATAGCAACTCTGTGTACTCATTGATTCTATGTTCACTATTGTGGTGGTTGTGGCTCATAGGGAGTGGCACAATTAGGAGGTGTGGCCTTGTTGGAGTAGGTATAACCTTGTCGCTGGAGGTTTCAAATGCTCAGGTCACTCTCTCTTCCTGTCTGCCAATCTAGACGTAGAACTCTCAGCTACTTCTCCAGCACCATGTCTATCTATGTGCCAACATACTTTTCACCATGACGACAATGGACTAAACCTCTGAACCTGTGAACAAGCCCCAATTAAATGCCTTCCTTTACAACAGTTTCAGTTGTCATGGTGCCTCTTCATAACAATAGAAACCCTAGATAAGACAACCATCTTGGTCCTTCTAGGCACAGCTATACAATTAGGTCTCCCTCCATGGGACTTACAGGAGGAAATAGCTGCAGGACCCTAGTGGAAGCGGCTATGAAGAGCATAGCCCTGGGCACCATGTTCAACCCTCCCATGCCATCCCATGCATTCATCTCTGTCTTCTTTTTCAAATTTGATTTTAAATATTTACAGCACCATACATCTTCCCCACCAGATATTACTAATGAACTGTTATTGTCTGCAAAACCTACCAGATGAGTGATGGCCAACTTAAAAAGTGCATCAATGTTTTATTCGTAAAATAGAAGCTGGAAGCAGAAAGTGATTACGCGTTTTTAGGCCTTTCATCTTTATTATTATTGATCTCTTAGTGGAAGAGAGGCACTCTGGCAATTAGAAAAATCAAACAGAATTGAAGAATTCACGTGGCACTAGCAAAAATGCACACATTCGTATGGGTTTACCTAGGTTTAATCAATAATGGGGAAATTTTCAAGAAATGGTGCCATTTCAACCTCTAAAGTTGAGATTAAACGTGAGTCATCATGTGGCCATTCTAAGAGCAGAAGGTTCACTGACTGGAAAGCAGCTCCATAGATTTGACAGCCCTATAGCAAAAGTCCCCTTGGCTCACTGTGACTCGGAGTCGAGAAGGAACATCATCAGATAACCCAGTGGATGTCAACATCAGCACCCCAGAGATGGCTTGCTTCATATATCCACATCTTCCTTGACTTTCTTCTCTTATTGCTTGTTCAGGACTCTGAGCCCCAGGGAGAAGCTCCCATTCTGATTCTGGCATACAATTCATGGCAGTGGGATTCCAGTTGCCATAGCAACTACAGTGTAAAGCTCAGAGGACCTTCTTAGCCGTGTGACCTGTTGCATACCACCTACCCTCTGCACCTCGGTGTCTTTGAATTTTAGGTGTAAAGAGAAGATCTAACCTGATACAGACAATGCACTTTATCCAACTGGGTACCTGGAAATTCCTCACTTTTGGTGTCTATTGATTGCTCAGCAGAGTACATAAGGACCCCTTCTCTGTTACAGGAGGATGTGCATGTTTAATAAATTGTTTTATGCTGGTGATGGAGCGTGACATTCAACCACTGGGATTCTCCTCAAGCCCAGGGACTGCATCTTTAAATGTTTGATTCTTGCCCAATGAGCCTCCTGATGCTTAGTGTCCCAGACTGGCAGAGATGAGGAAATTCAAGTGAATTAGGTTCTTACCTGTGAATGTCAAGTTCTTACCCCAACAGTTCTCTTCTAAGGTGGAGAGTGACTTAGATGCCACACCTGCCACCCAGCCTCCTTAGAGTGGAGACCAGCACAGCCTTCCAGACTCTCCTCTCCTAGGCTGGAACTGAGGAGGCTGAGAAGGTGGAGACTATAACCAAAACAGAGAGATAAAACACAATTAATAAAAACTCAGAGACAGAAATTGGGCTTCAACTTGAAGACCAGAAAAACAAAGCAGTTGGTCACTGGCTCTTACGTTGACCTCAGTCCGAAAATGGTGATCCTACCTCCAGGAAACCTCAGAATGAGACTGAGGCTGAGAGCTGTCTCCTCCCATTTTATAATCCTCTCTAGCTCGGGGGATTAAGGGCATGCACCACTACCGCCCGGTTTCTATGGCAAGCTAGTGTGGCTACTGGGAATAAAGGTGTCTGTCATTGCACCTGGTCTGTGGGGCTGTCTAGTGTATCTGTTTTACTTTTCTTATCTTCTGGCAAGCTTTATTTATTAAAATACAGATGAAATGCTACTACAGAGAGAGAATACAAGACTCGGAGTTGGGTCCTCGGTTCCTCCCACACCCACCATCAGGGCTCTTCAGGACATTACAGCCCAAAGACCCTAAGAGTGGAGCTGGCCTCATCACCAAGCCCTGGCCTGGAAACTTGGCATGACCTCCCTTACTGTCATGGTTTAGAAAATGTCTTATGCTTCCTGGGCTTCAGTTTTCTCGTCTGCAAACAAAGTGCTTTAGGGCATTTTTCAGAGGTCGGTGATCTCAGTGCCTGGGCACCATTCTGTGCAGAACCAGATACACAGAGGGCACTCATAAAACACTGGTGTGTATCTCTGCACCGATCTTGGTCTTGTTCCTTTAATAGGATGACTCATGCTCGCTCCGGTTCCCAGGCCTGGAAGCCCTTCAGAGGGCGAACTCATATTTTACTCTCAGAGCATCACTGTTTTACACATGTGCTCTCAGAGTCCAGAAAAGGGCTCACGGAGCTAGTGTTGCAGGTAGTTGTAGACCTCCCAATGTGAGCACTGAGAACTTCTCGGCTCTTGGGTTCTCTGGAAGAGCAATAAGAACTCTGAACTGCAGGAGATTGTCACGGCCCACCTCGTCCAGCAAGGAATGACGTGACCATCGGAGCTCTTCTCACTGCAGTTTATTCCAGACCTTTCACACTTCTCTCTCTTCCTCTCTCTCTCTCTCTCCCTCTCTCTTTGACCTCTCTCAGCCCTTAAGTAGGCATGGGCTGCCAATCCCGGATTGCCAGGTGGGCACTGCCCATAGGCCCACGCATATGCAGGCAGCTGATAATCACTGCGTGATCATAGCATAGGTCAGGCCTTAGCCATCATAGGAGTTGATTACACATCTCCATCAGGTGTGGCTCTATGCTGCTCTCTACAGGAGATCGACTCCAAAGACCCACCCTTGGCAACCCAAGTCTTCTAGAGTTAGGCTCCGTCCCCTGAAGCTTTCAAAGCTCTCAGAGCAGCACCACCAATTATTCCACACATGAGACTGAGGGGGGTTGCTATTCAAATGATGACACAGACCTGACCAGACATCCTGAGCCTGTCTCAGCATTGACGTTGATGGGGCGGAAGGGTGCTAGAGGTTAGGTGTCTGCTATGTGTTCCAGGCAGCTGAGGAATTTTCCAATTTCCTTAATCCATTCTAGGCCTAGCTTAGGTGTCTCTGAGAACCAAAGATGAGGCCACCCACCACTGTGTCCTCTGAAGCACAGTGCGCAGTGTCTGGCCAATACATATGAAGCAAGTCTTTGTGTATTGATGAAATTAATAAATGTGCAGGAGGGTGGGCAGATGTCTGGTGGGAACCCAGTCTCCTAGCTAAAGAAAATGAAGTGTGTGTGTCTCAAGTTCACATCCATAGACATTGGTCCCAGATCGCTGCTTGTACACCAGATTCCCCACCATGAACCCTGCTAGACTTTGCTTCAGTTTCTACTGGAGCTCCAGTAGCTGGAATATGTTGCTGCTGAACGGTCTCCAAACACTCGGGTATTCAGAGTAAGAGAGACAAAAGGTTGCTATGGGTAAGACATAGGGCACAGGATGAGTTGAAGACTCATCCTTTCCTGCCACCATCCATAGCTTTCTTCTCTGGTGACCTGTCCCTACTGTCCCCATCTCAGTAAGAACTTAACTGTCCTGGATTTTCTGGTGTCAGACCGGGTTACAGCGAAGTCTACTGATGTCAACATGGAAAATCAAAATCAAAATGGGCCTTTTAATGGCGGAACATCCAGATGGGAAGGTTTGTGGCAGGCTCCCAGCATCCTGGGATTCCCTCTTCCAGATGTGTCCCCAGATGCCCCAGGACACACTCCTCCTCCAGCCCCCAGGATTCCCATAAGTCTTTGGTTCCGTAACTTCCCATCTGTATTGGAGGATGCTGGGCTGCCAGCAGCACAGCTCTCCTTGTTCATCTGGGTAATTATAGGATGCCTCTTGTGAACTAGCTTTGTTCTCCTCGAGGGAAAGACCAGTCCCATCCCCAGAGTTGTTTCCTCCCACACGGCATCCATCTGATTCTGCCCTTCAGAAGCATTTAGACAAGACTTTTTATCTACCCTCCTCATTCCTGGGGAGTTTGGGAAATTGAGCTTTCTTTATAGTCCTGGACCCATTAGGGTGGGGGTTGATAGGATTTCTCCTCTGTGAGGTACATCAAACCTCTGGAAGAAGAGCACATGGCTCTGGGCACTCAACCTGCAGCCCCTCCCAGCAAACCCTAGTGAACCAGCCACCCTGGAAAACAGATTCAAATTTTCCTAGCACCTTTCTGGGCTTTTTTTTTCCTTGCCTGACACAGAAAATAGGTTTAATTGTTGTTGTTGTTGTAAACACACGGATAATCAAAACCAACAGGCTCTTATTTTCATAGCACCTAGAGTCTTATGTGGAAGATAGATATTAGCCAACACTCAAAGATCAAATTGTAAAGATGGGTCTCTGATTGCAAACCTTCAAGGAAATCTCAAACTGGGCGGCAGTATTTCTACAGTTAATTGAGTCATTTGTTCCTGGGATGTCAGCTTCTGTTGCTGTTTCTATTCCAAATACCGACTCGCTGTGAATTTAAACCATGTGTAACCGTGGAGACTTCAGCACCTTTGGCATTCTTTTTGACCCAGAAAAGCGAATTTCAGAACAGAGAGGAGGCGGCAAGACACACTGATCTCTCAGGCCTCTGCTCCTTACATAAATAACTTCCCATTGGCCTGCTGGGAGGAATCCCCACAGGTGCCATTTCTTACCTCCCAGCTTAATAGATGATGAAGGCGATGACTCCGAGATATGAGACCCACATGCCACTCCTTGACAAGGATGACACAGGAAGCGACTGACCTGGAGCTGTAGTTTACCCACTCCGTAAGGGACGGGGATGGACCCACGCGAACCTTTTCAGGTCTGGCTTGTTGAAGACACCTCTGCTGTTGACGTGCCAGAGAAAGACCTCATGTGAGTCTTCCCGTGTGTTCCCCACACACCTCAGGTTTAATTAAGGAAGTCTTTCCTGATCTCCTCTGCTGGACCGATGGAGGAGTTAGCTGCTTGACGTCCTTGATGTTGCTGGTGGCAGGAGGCTTACGTATGAACCCCAGCTTTCCAGAGTTAACTAGCTACATGAATTTGGACAGGGTATGGTCCTCCATTTTTTCCCCTCTAATGTGTGGCCATGAGAGCACCTGGTGAAAGAGTGTTTTTCAGTATGACGAATGATACTATGTCAAGTACTGGGGGCTGTGCCAGGCACAGGACACAGAAAATATGTTATTATTGTTGTTGCCGTCTTTACACTGATAAGCAAAAACTAATATGTTCATTGTTTTCATAGAACCTACAGTCTTACATGGAAGAAAGATATTAGCCAACACTCAAAGATCAAATCATAACGATGGCAAATTTCATATATGTTTATCTTACTATGAGTACTATAACAGGGATATTAACACAGTTAAAAAGTGTTTCCTTACTATTAAACCTAGAACTGGTGAGTGAGGTGGAGCCCTTAAAGAGTGAGGGGCACCCTCCTAAATAAAGACAGAGTGGATAAAGAATAGAAGGAAACTGTGATGGTTTGGGTAAGAACGGCCCCCATAGGCTCCTATGTTTGAATGCTTAGCCACCAGCAAGGAGGAGCACTATTTGAGAAGGATTAAAAGGTGTAACCTTGCTCTCTCTCTCTCTCTCTCTCTCTCTCTCTCTCTCTCTCTCTCTCATGTGTCTTTGTGTTTACAGATCAAGATGTATCTCTCTGCTACTTCTGCAGCACTATTCTTGCCTGCTGCCACGTTAATGCAACCACTTGCGCTGTGAGCTCTGTGACTCACGTTGCAAGGGGGAACTTAAAAACCCGCTCAAATTAGGCCGGCAGAGACTGTCCGTACCTGTGGATCCCCGGAGGCCTGGAGGTTACAGCTGAGGGAGAGCTCATGCCAAGCCAAGCCGGCCAAGCCGAGCTGGGGACAGGCAGCCGAGCCAGAGGCAGGCAGCCAAGCTGGGGGATGGGGAGGTGCAGTTCGGTTCTAAAACCAAAGGCTGGGCGCCAGATAATGCGCGAAACAATCCCACACCAGTTAGGATTTAAAGGGGTATTTATTTTGGGGGGTAAAACTCACAATACACCAACCGTAAGGAAAGGAGCCTGGTCGCTGGAGCAGGAGCCAGAACCAAGCGCCGAAACCAATAGAGCGGGAGCCGAGGCTTGCCGCTCTTTTTTAAAGATAAATAGACCACGCCCCAATGGGCTGGTATTTCAGCAGCTATTGGCTGGAGGAGCGGAAGGCGCTCCTGTGGGCTGAAGGAGCGGAAGATCCTCCGGGAGCACCATGCTACCTGCCAAGATGGTAATAGACTAAGTCTCCAAAACTGTAAGCAAGCTCCCAGTTAAATGATTAATTTTATAAGGGTTGCCTTGGTCGTGGTATCGCTTCAGCAATAGAATACTTACTAAGACAGAGGCATTCCAGCAGCAGGCAGGCAGCCTTAAAAGCCTGTGAAGGGAGGCGGCAAGCACGGTGCCCAGCACTGAATGTGGGAGGGTGCCATCGCTATGCTTCCTTGCCTTCTGGAGCATGGGCATGGATTTGTGACTACTCCAGTCAAGAGAGTGTGTGTGAGCATGTGTGTGTAGGTGTGCCATGCTTGGTTGGGAGCCTCAAAAACCTTTAGCGTGGTTCATTGTGCTTTCTTTCCTACCATCCCCAGTCTACCATTGCTGATACATCCTGGATATGAAGCCTGAGCCATATCCGAGACTGCTTCTAAACCACCGAGATGTGGGGGGTTGTTCACTCTTCCATCTGGACCTGGCTGATGGAAAAGATCAGTTGGAGTGACAATGAGAAAATAAAGGGGAGAATGGGATGAGACAGGGGAGTATTAAGAAGCCAGAGGCTAAGAACTTTGTAGGCCAAGTTAAGGAATATTGTTGTCAAAGACACGTTAAAGGGAAATGAATGAAGACTCTCCGAAATAACAAAAAGGACCAGAGTCTGGAGAAAAGATGGGAGAGAGGATGAATGGTCAGGGAACAAGAGTGGACAGAGCAGCTGAGAGCCTTATACGTAGATCCATCAAGAGATCATAATCAGGGGCAGGACATGGCTCAATGGTTAGGAGCACTTGCTGCTCTTGCAGAGGACCTGAGATCAGTTTCCAGCATCTGCGTGCTGACTTAGCATCATCTTTAACTCCAATTCTAGGGGTTCCAGCACATTCTTCTGGCCTCTGCAGGTAATGAGCACACATAGTGAACATCCATATATGCAGGCCAAATATTTATACACATAATTTAAAACAAATCTTAAAAACAATTTTAAAATATCACAATCCTTTTGACCTTGTAGTAGTGATATATGGAAACCCCGTTTGAGAAGTTAGAAGTGATGAGACTTTACTGTTGGACCGTCTATGGGGATTGAAACAGGAGGGAGCAACCCTCAGAAAGCTGACCTGGCCACATGGAGCCATGATAAGGTCACAGACCGGGGAGAGCCATGCTCTGATTTGGATGAGTGTTCCCCTAAGACCCATGCTCACTCTCTAATTGTGGTGCTATTGCAAGTGTTGAAGGTCCGTGAATAGATATTAGATTATGGGGTGTGCTTTTGAAGAATGCTTGGAAACAGTGATTCTTTGTTCTGTCCTATCTTCCACCATTACACGCCATCGTTGCAATGCGCTGCCTCGCTCCAGGCCCAAAAGCAACTCAGTCAACACCTGCAGGCAGAAGCCTCCAAAATTGTGAACCAACATAATCCTTTCCCTCCTGTGTTTGATTACCCCAGGGATTTTAATTCGTCACAATGAATAACTAGAAGTTGATTACCACAAGTGATTAAAAACCCAAATCAGGGTTTCAGTTACCAAAAAATAACAAATTTAACTTTTAAGGAAGCTTTAGCAAAATGCTTACACTAACATTAATTCTTTACTCCCACCAGCAACATTTAAGTCTTTATGATGGAGCAGATTATACCTTTTAAAAATCCAAGTGGTTTTCCGTGAAAGTCACAAATGACTTTACTTCCTCAAAAGAACCATCCCACCACAGACCAACCCAAGGAGAACCATCTAGAAAATGTTTCTCCCATGTCCTTGTTGCCAGTGCAGTTTCATTCCCATAATGAATTATGATACACTTATCACATCTATTATTGAGAAAGAAAATAAGATCAGCCCCTCGAATTGTCTTTGTGGGGAGCAGAACAAAGACAGGGAAGGGTGTGTTTGGAACCCCGATTTCCATTGGCCCCACGAGTGATGTTGAGTACACTGAACTCTTTATTCCTGTGCTCTTTCATCTGTACAGCCACAGCGTTGACACCTGTCCCCATATCACCCATAAGAGAAGACTACATGGAATACGTAGATGGCTGGAGATGAGTAATTAAAGGCCTCCTTAAAAGGGTTCATGGAATATGGACATTGACAGGGTTTTACTGCAAAGATCTGAGACACAGTTTAAACTATACACTTCTCTTTCCCTATCTATCCAAAGTGTTCTAAACACAGGGACAGGAACTAACTGGAAGTAGAGATTCTGCATCCTCTCCTCCGTGGAAAGGTTCAAGGTGGTTGTATACTCCAGAAAACCGAGTGGAGCTCTTGCTTCCTGATTAGTGGTGCTCAGTAGTCATGGAGGAGGATGAAATAAAGGAGACAGAGTAAACAGTACCGGTGCCAAGGCCGGCTCTTCCCAGATGCAGCAGGAGGCCATGCAAGGAAGATTTCTCCCTACCCTCTGTAGAGTGAGCCTGCGAGCTCTCTTACAAGTGGTTGATAGTGTTCACTATCAAGATGTACTAGGCAATTAATAAATCCTATCATTTGTAGCACTGCTGAGTGAGATATGAGATGAATCATATCTCTAGATCCCTGGGGAAAGTAGGATATCATAAGGAAATAGCATGGATTTCTTCTGGTTAACAAACATAAAATTGTTTTTGTTTCTCGCAAACATGAATCCTTGAAGGCTATAGGTGGACGTTATCAGAGACATCATATTTTACACTCTAGCTCGTCCCCCTCCCTCACCATTCCCAATACAATTCCCATCCTTATAGCCTTTCTAGAGATTAGGATATCAAAGGTGGATGCATGTAGTGGTATAGGTATATTATTTGTATTTTGATCAATAAATCTGAAGATCAGAGGCAAAACTAAAGCCACTAGAGATCAGGCAATGGTGATACACACTTTTAATCCTAGGATTTGGGAGACAGAGTCAGATGTATCTCTGAGTTCAAGCCCCCCGTCCCCGGGACTACACGAGATCAATGTATAAACAAATTCAGGTGGTGGTGACTCACATCTCTAATCCCCATCCTGGGGAGTCACACGCCTTTAATCCTAGCACTAGAGAGGAATATAAAATGGGAGGAGACAGTTCTCACACACAATCTTATTCTGAGGTTTCCTGGAGGCAGGAACACCATTTTTAGACTGAGGTCGAGGTAAGAGCCAGTGGCTGGCTGCTTGGCTTTTCTGGTCTTCAGGTTGAACCCTAATATCTGTCTCTGAGCTTTTATTAATCATGCTACAGATGCAATCTTCCATTACAGGTACAAAGTGGTTCACAGACTATCACTGTATATATCATTTAGGAGCACTTACTGCAGGTACCGCACAGTGCCAAGTGTGGGTGGAGCCATTTTAATAGAACATCTTTAATGAGATGGATGTGACATACCTGCAACTTTTAAAGTGTGTTGTTGTGGGAAGTCCTTCTGTATATGTGTTGCTTTTATTGGTAAATGAATAAAGGTGCTCTGGTCTATGTCAGGGGCAAAATAGGGCTAGGCTGGAACACTAAACTGAATGCTGGTAGAAAGTAGGCAGAGTCAGGGAGATGCCATGTAGCTGCCAAAGGAGAAAGATCTCCACAGTTGATTGTTGGAATCTTGCCGGTAGGCCACAACTTTATGGTGATGCACAGATTAATAGAGATGGATTAATTTAAGATGTAAGAGCTAGCTAGAAGTATGCATAAGCTATTAGGCCAATCGGTGTTTTAATTAATACAGTTTCTGTGTGATTATTTTGGGTCTTTGCAGTCGGGAAACAAACAAGCAAGCTTCTGCCTACAGTGTGTAATTTGGTGGATTTTGTGTATTCAGGGAGTCACGTGTCCGTCACAATTTCAGAATATTTCATCACCCAAAATGAAATCTTGTACCCATTAGGAGTCGCTCTCCATTTCCCTCAGTTCTCTGAGCCCTAGGCACCCACTAGTGTACAGATTGCTCCTTATTCTGGACAGTTCATACAAATAGAATTATGAGCACTACGATGTCTGTAACAGTTTCATTCACTTCGCACAGTGTTCTCAAGGCTAAAACTTGTCGAAACACATCGATATCTCATTTATTTGAGCACAACACATTTTGTTCATCCGTTCGTCAGTCGATGATGCAGGATCCGACCCCTGTGCTTTTTTGTAGTTTCATGTTCCCTTGATTCTTCAAGTCTTACATGGTTAGCACCTCGTGTGAAGAAGTGGTTCCTTCTTCTACTAAGCGGTGCTGGGAGAGAAACACCATCACTGGAGGCCCGGCTAGTGGTTCCGAGGCTCTCGTGGGTTTTTTGCATGGAAACACATGATCCACAGCTGTTAATTTTGTGTGCTTTCTCTTGGCCTTGCAAAGCCAGGTCAAGGGTCAAGTGCCTTGAGTTGGTTTTATCTAGAGTTGTGCCTTGAAATGTTCTTTGTGTGTCTCCTCCAAGCTCCAGGCAAGGTGGCCTTGTCTGTGTATGTGTGTATGTGCATGTGTGTGCGTGAGCATGCTCACCAGTCATCTGCAGAAGTGCCTTCTGCACAGGACAGCATGTGTAAGTGCATCCACCTTGGGAACTCCTATGGGTCAGTCATAGGCAGGCTTCCATTAAGTGGGAAGCAGGATTTACAGAGTTGCTGAATTCCAAGCCCAAGTTTCCCTGACTCTCTACCTCTCTTCCCTGTTCTAAATATTTTCTTGCCTCCTTAGCCATGCTGACCCCCTCAGTATTCTGTATGAAGAGGAAAACAGTAGGCTTTGGAGCAATGCCCTTCTAACTATGGAAGTCAAGGGTTTCCTTGCCAGGCTCTTACTTTATGCCATGGGGAAAAGAAGGCCCATGTGCTCTTTCTTGGCACTCAACTAGAGAGTGGGTGCTCATAAAGGGTCCTCTGCCCCCGCAGCCCTCTATGTGTCTATTGCTCCATTCTTGGCTCTGGTGGTAGACCAAGAGTTCACTCAATTTTCACATGAGTGCTTTTTCCACAGGGAGTTGTTAAAAGCCATGCTTCTCAACAGAGATGATGCTAAAACCTCCTCTTTTGACATCTTATTGATGTTGCCTTCCTGGTGGTAGTCATGTTTATTCTCACAGCAATTCTGTGAGATGAGTATCCTCACTATTCCTAAATTGGCCAGAAGGAAGATGTATCCTAGGTCCAGCATCCAGAAAGAGGTCGTTTGGGGACTAGGACCCATGCTTGTGTTAATCCAAATCTCTGTATCATGGAATTCAATAATAGCCTCCGTTCCATGTATTTATCCAAAGACCAGACCCAGCTCCATCGCTTTGGTAGTGGCCTCATTCCAGATAATACAGAGGCAGGAAAGTTCATCCTACCAAGTTCTCAAGGTGCCTAATGTTTCAGAACTACCCTAATGTCGAACCTCTGTGAAGTCTTTAAGAATGGCTCCTGGCAGGGGACTAACACCTCCTGAGAGCATCACCTCCCCTTCGCCAGCCTCAGAGTTATCACTTGACTGCATTTAGCTGTTCGGTGTCAAGAGAAATAAAAGCCAAGAGCATCTCAGTGTGGGAAGACTTCCCCACAGGTGCTAACCTCCAGGTTAATAACACACGCACACACACATCTGTAAGCTGATACTTTCAAGGACTTCTTTTCTTGATTTACTATTTGAAAAAAAAATCAAAATATTGTAAACTTTCAAAGGTTACGTTTCTGATGACAAGCAAGCAGATTAATGGATTGGTTTTTCTCCTGGATGTTGTGGTTTGGTGTAGATCTAAGAGATATTTTACATCCCTGAGAAATTCCAAGTTGCCCTCCAAGCTCTTATCTGACACGTAACCAATTTTTGAGTCTAGCCGGGCTTATCCAGGATATAGCTACAGATTGTTCATTGTCAGAGAAAAGATTTTTGCCCTGAGAATTGTATATGTATATCTCTCGGAGGATGCTCGGGGAGAGATGATCAATGAAAGAAGTCCGTGTGCTCATTCACAAATGTCAGCACAGCCGTCCTTTCCAGCTGACTGCTGGGCTTCTCAAGAAAGTTAAAAGGAAGAAGAATTACAAGTTCTCATCAGGCAGGGAGTGAGGTTAAACAAAGGTCATACAAATATACCGGTGCATTGTTGATGGGAAACTCCACGAGTTCTCCGGCACGCTGTTTCCACTCCTGGATAATTACAAATGGCCAGTTTGCGCCTCACATCTCGACACCACGCGAGAATGCCGTCGTTTTCATCACTGACCCATAATTACCCATTGTCGCCTTGCATTTCTTATCAGATCAGCCTCCATTCTACCCAAGAGATAAGAAGGCTCTGGAAAATATGTTAATAGGACTAGAAAATCATGCTTACTTAAGACGAATGGGGCACAGGAAATGTTCTTGACATTAGCCGGTTTCCAAGTGGACCCCCCACCCTGAAAGCGAGATGGGCACAGAATCAG
The DNA here is from genome assembly GCA_025134845.1 of Neodon shergylaensis. Taxonomy (NCBI): domain Eukaryota; kingdom Metazoa; phylum Chordata; class Mammalia; order Rodentia; family Cricetidae; genus Neodon; species Neodon shergylaensis. The sequence continues at coordinate 974,152 of JABTXL010006025.1, forward strand.
AAGACAGGTGTGTTTGAGAGATTAAAGGATAAGAGACCTTGACCATTCTCATTGGTGTAATTCATTCTGTTTTCTTTTTAGATAAAAATTGCAAGTTCTTGCCAGAGATCAGCCACTTGGTTCTGGTTGGTCCTGGGGAAGGTCAGAGAGTGAAGCTCAAAGGCTCCCCAGGGTGAGTCTGAGGTACCTCCCTCCTTCCCACAAGTCAGTCAGACCCATTTAAGATCAGAGACTCATCTTCCAGAGGAACTTAGGAGAGGTCCCATTAAGAGACTCTTCCCAGACCATCAAACTCTGAAATGTCCAAGATCAAGTCTTTTGTTGCTCGGTGTCACTGCATCCCCACCGTACCCGGTCCATAACAGATGCTCAAAAACCTTTGTTCAGCTTCAATAATTGAGCATGGGGAACACACACTGACCTGAACTTCTAGGCCAGCTATCACAAGATGGACGCTGTCTGCTTCATCACCTTGTTTGTAGACTGGGAAGCTATTCACACTTGGGTCCTAGAAGAATCTAATTCTTCATCCGTTGAGCGAGAGGAGTTAAGCATTCAACAAATTCCAGGCTGTAGCCTGTACTTTCGGCCTCTCTCTTTCTCTACTTCCTGGTCTACCATGATATAAGAAGGCTCCAGGACAGGCTTCTGCCACCATGGACCTTGCCACGTCTTCCCCACTGTTATTAAATGAGACACCGTTATAAAACAAGAGCCTGAACAAATCTCTCACAGCAACGAGAGAATAACCAATACACCATGTTATGCAGATATCACGTTTCTGTCTCAGTAGGTCATGAGAAGATGGCTTAGCCAATGTGGTTCTTCCACAGCCCACAGGGAAGATTATAGGTGTTGACTGAAAGGAAGTAGGTACAGGTATGGATGCCTTAGGAGGATCATGGAGGGACCATGCGGTCCTCTGCATTTCCTGACCATGCGGTCCTCTGCATTTCCTGACCATGCAGACACACCTGCTCTTCTGCTGGCGTTTCACACGGTCTCTCGTTCCCCTTCGATTCATGGTGTGTGCCACTTGGGCGGCTTTCAGGCTGTTTCTGAAACACGTTTGACGTGAGTAGATTTGTTCTGTTTCTTCCACGACAGTGGAGCATAACCATCACTGGGAACCTGTTTCAAGCCCTTCTCCTGGTGGTCTGAACCCACCTTTCTGCTTCTTCCCTGACATGAGCCCAGACAGAGCCTGTGGAGGGGAGCAGACCCAAGGTTCATTCCAGCCTCTTGGTTGTGTCTCGTTTCTCCCCGCGTCTGAAGTCAGGGCCCTGTAGACAGAAATCCCTCGGAAGGATTCACTTGTTCTCCTCTCACTCATTTCCTTCCACGGCAGCTCCTTTGGAGGGCAAAGACAACCAGGTGCCTTGAATTAAGTGGATGATGGGAGAGAGGATTAGAAGAAAGAGTGGCAGAGGGGTTTTGTGAAGAAAGTGGGGTTCTCGTGTCATGGCCTTCACTCTTCTCCTTTAAAAAAAAGATTTATTCATTTATTATTGATTGTATATGTGTGTTTTACCTGAATGTATGTCTTTAGGCCAGAAGAGGGCATCAGATCACATTATATATGGTTGTGAAACTCCATGTGGTTGCTGGGAATTGAACTCAGGACCTCTGGAAGAGCAGTCAGTGCTCTTAACCACTGAGCCGCCTCTCAAGCCCCACTCTGTTCCTTTCTAATGCTATTTTGCTGCTGCTCCAGCCAGAAGCAGGGCCTGCCTTCTCCCCTTCCATGTAGGCTGAGCCTGTGTCTCATTCCGAACCCCAGAATATGATGGTGTTAGCACTGTGCAGCTCTTGAGGTGAGCCCACCAAGTCTTAGTAGCTTTTGCATCCATCCTCTTGCCATAAGGTAACATAACCCAAAGGAACCCAGGGTAGCCTCTCAAAGAGGAGAAAGTATGTGTGGAGAGAAACCCAGAGACCAGGACCATGTTCTAGGCATGAACAGCAGCCATCTTAGACTTGAGTATTGTTGGACCATCAAGTCACTGCAGACACATTACCCTAGGCAAATGCAGGGGGAAAAAAATTCCACCTCTGAGCCCGCCCAACTGGTGCTTCATAGACTCACATGTAAATAACGCTATAATTGCTTTAAGTCATTTCACGGTGGGGCAATTTATTAAGAAACAAGATAACTGACGTAGACCTTAGAGTCCAGCAAAGATAAACAATGTCTCAACGTGTTACTTTATGAGCAAATTTTAATCTATAGTGCTTTCAACACCTCCTAATAGATACATTTCAGACTTTTTTTTTTTTCAGGAAAGTTTACTACCTTTAAATTTAGGGTTTCTCTAAGAACCCTGGGGGAAAAGAAAGACAGATGTTGGGATGGCAAGGTTGACCTCTGCTCAATAGGAGAAATCTGAGGAAAGGGGATCAACTCCAAAAAAAAAAAAAAAAAACAACTTACTGGTGTTCCCATGGTGTATCCCTGCCTTTGGTCCTGAGATTTCCAAACAAACCCCACTCATGAAAACATCTGCAATCTAGTTGGTGAGAAAAACATAGGAGGACACATTTGAATACATTTTCTTTCCTTCAAAGCCATAGTTACTCCTCTCAGCGAATGCTCTATTGTGGCCTGTCTCAAAACCTCGTGTGTGAGAGCCCGTGGCTGCCCATGCACAATCCCTCTATTGCTTTGGTGTGTTTGGGAGAGTCTCAGAGAAAGAGCTATCACCATAAACCCCGTATGATACATTCATTGAAAAAGCCCCAAGAATTTATCTTCTGTGTGACTTCTATTGATCATGACAGCTCTTATGTGATCTGTTTGTTAGGTCTGGCGTTGCTTGGTGATATTGATCAAGTAGATTCCTTTGTGAAAAGCTACATTGATTAGTTTCCTGACAAGCTCTTCAGGCCACTTGCAAAGCTGTCACTGGTGATATTTGCCGGAGGAAGAGTGGGGTTCGCCCATAATGTCTCTCTGAAAGGCGACTGAATGGAAGACAGATGAGTGTGGACCGCAGGCTCTGTGCTAGGTAAACACCCGGTGATCCATCTCGCGGCTGCTTTTTCCAAGGGGGAGAAGATTAATATCCGGACGGCGGACGCTCCTCTTTGCCTTTAGCCTCTCGACTAGAAAAGCCCACTCAAACACAGCAGGCTCATTTCCAGCTGCCTTCCCTGAGTTCGTCATGGCAGACGCCTTCTCCTCTGCTCCTCCCCGGAATGAGACTGCCTCCAAATCCCACTACAGAGGACTCAAACTCTGGATGGTACATAACAAATATTCACTGTCGTGAAAAATGGAACATGAAGGAGAGGGGAGTTAGAACAATGGGCCCAGCGCTTTACAACTAAATTCGTTAATGGCTCCCACATCCGAAAGAGAACGAGAAGGCCTGCTCAAACGCCGCTTCTGATAGGCGCTAACCAAGGGTCTCTAGCAGGGCATGCAGAGGGCGGGGCAAAAGTGCAGATCCCAGAGGCTGTCAGCGGCTGAAGCAGCAGTGCCTGCGTTTTGGAATCCATTCCTCTGCTGTGGAATTCAGAAGAGTTTTACAAGTGAATGGGATGTAATGGGACTGGACGGGTCTGTGTGTGAAATCCCACAGAGAAGAAGCTCCAGGCCGGGTGGGACAGAAACTAGCCAGGCTTGTCCCTTCCCTTGTATGTGAGAGTGGTGTGTGTGTGTGTGTGTGTGTGTGTATTTATGCATGTGTGCATGCAGGTCAGAGGTCAACATTGGGTGTCTTCCTCAGCCACTCCCTAGCTTCTTTGCCAGGTCCAGCTTCAACTTGGGTTCGGGTCCTGAGATGAAGAAGGGGCATTCCATCCCCTACACAACCTTATTCCAGACATACAGTTCAGCATTTTTACAAGTTTAACTAAATACTGAGCCAGACACAACCTGTTCTTGTAGCACTTATATCTGCTGGCAGCTACTTGTGGTTACAAACTTAAAAAATAATAGACAAGGGTACAATGCTTTAAAGACAAAAATATTCAAACCCAACATTTCTTTCATGTCTGCAACATATGCTTTTATACAGTTCTTTTTTCGAGAAGAGGGTCCCATGTCTCAATCTCTCTGTAAAAGGCAGACTTTGCTAAGGCGCTATTTTCCCATCCCATGATACCACACTTCTTCCAACAATAGAAGCTCCTGTGTATGGTAAAGATGGATCTCTCCATCCCAATTTTTTTTAAACTTTTTTTTAAAGATTTATTTATTTATTATGTATACAACATTCTACCTCTATGTATGTCCACATGCCAGAGGAGGGTGCCAGATCTCATTACAGATGGTTGTGAGCCACCATGTGGTTGCTGGGAATTGAACTCAGGACCTTTGGAAGAGCAGCCGGTGCTCTTAACCACTGAGCCATCTCTCCAGCCCTCCATCCCAAATTTTGCATTGTATTTTTACCTTTTGGAGTATTCCAAATCCTATATACTGGTGTCCGGGAAACTTACTCTCAACAGTTGGCACTACATATATTACTGAGGTGTTTTCCCTATTCCGTGTCTGCATGCCCTACTCTCCTTCCCAGAACTGTGAAACATGGCTAATATTCCACGTGTTTTCTATATGTACCTAACTATCCCTATTGAGTGGAAAAAGCTCCCAGGATTAGGAGCTGTAGTCAGTCATTCCAGATAAGAAATTGGAGAAGTATTAACCTCTCTGCTGATTCTAAGAGGAAAATATTCAAGAAAGAACAGAATTTCCAGGGAAAATTGCAGCTATTGCATGTGTGACTGACAAAGCAAGACTAAAAACCACCCGAAGAATCACCAATATAAAGAGAGAGAAAAGAATCTGTAAGCTGCATGAGTTCAGCAAAGTCCGGCACAGGCCTGCAGTCCACTGGTCCTTACCAAGTGAGAGCCCATGCTCCATGGGCTTTGCCTCGTGAAGACATGTTGGACAGGCATGCGTGTGCTGATCTGAGACTAGGCTGCACAGCTCTGGACACTTTTTTTTTTTTGAGACAGAATCACTGATCCAGGAGCTCATTAATTCAGACCAGTGAGCCCTAGACATCCTCCTGCCTCTACCACATTGTAAGTACAATCTATTGTGCCTGTCTGGATTCCCATGGGTGTTGAGGATCTGGACTCAGAGCTCTGCTTTTGCCATGTTTTTCAGCCTGAACCTCTGCCCGGCTTCTACCTGTACTTAGAAATTCCTTTCTCATATGTGTTCTTCTTTAGTTTACAAAATCGGCATGTCTACCTTAAACCCAACAAAATATAAATGAATGCAAAGACCTTGTCCATCATCTCCATGCGCTATGTAAGGATGCACTATACCTGCCCATGTTTCTACTCACATCTTCTTGTATTAAAAACAAAAACACTGGTATGAGGTGTTGTCACTTGCCCTTTTTTTTTTCATTCAGCAATACCTGTTGACCATCCTCTTGACAATAAATGGAGATTTAATTTATTTACTCTATGGAGCATTGAGTATTACACACAGTACAATACCAGGCCTTGTTGAGTCTTTCCCTCATTGACAGGATGGGATTTACATACATGTGCTTTTATTTTGTTTTTGCCATGACATCTTACATGCTTGCTTATAAAACTCCACGGGCTATGACTACATTAGATAGATTCCTATAAGGAGTGACTTCTGGAACAAAGTTATGCATGTTTTAAGTTGAAGATACAATGTTCCTTATAAAAGTAAAATCTATGAGAATTTTAATTAAATATGTATTAATTGCATATTTCTATTATCTAAAATTAATATATATGTAAATATATTGTTTCTTTGATGCCAGGAGGGTCTCTCTGTGTAGTCCTGGCTATCCACCAACTTATTATACAGATAAAGCGATCCTTGAACTTGCCTCAGCCTAAGTACTGAGATTAAAAGCATGTACCATCATGCCCTGATTTTTAAACATAAAATAAGAAAATCTGTGTCACACAGAAGAGCCTGCAGCAGCTATTCCAAGTCTCTGAATGTAAACCTTGGCTTGTGAATCTAGATCAAAACCAGAGGTAAAGTCTACCTTTGAACTTGGCTTAAGTCAACTTTATAGATAAGTTCAGTTACATAGGGAGAAAAAGAGAGAGAAGGGGGTGTGGGGTTAGAGAAGGAAAGGTGGAGAGGAAGAAGAGGGAGGGACCCAAACTCTGACTAGGAACCAGCTGGACACCAGGCTCAATGAAGCACCATTGTCCGGGTCCCTGGGCCACAGTCTTGACAAGACACTCATCTTCTCTCAGCCAGGCCATGCTCTGGCATGCACCAGAGGCCTAGTATGATTATCAGGGCTGATGCTCCCAAGGAGGGACGTGGCTGGAGCAAAAGGCAATGGCATGTCTTGGTCATCTAGGAGAGCTTCACTCGTTTGCTTGAGAACCCCAAATAAAGGGATAAGCCTAACTTTCCTAGTTTCCAAAGGAAACTCCATGAGAGCAGAGGGGAAAAGACAAAACCAGACAGGGTAAACAAACACCCAGAGGAAGACTGGGAATAACTGCATTTTCTTTGACTTTTTGTTTATTTCAGTGCTAGACCCAGCCCCTCGTACATGGTAGGCAAGCAAGCTATCCTTGCTGCATCTCACCCCAAGAACTAAAGTGCTTGATCAGAAAAACCTGTTTGCTAGGGATTTGCCAAGGTGGCTTCCTGATGTCTCACAGACCCTGGAGAACACCCACCACCATCCTTCAGGCTTTAGAGTTTGACTCTGTCTGGATAAGGGAAGCTAGGAGACCCGTGAAGAAATGCCAGTTCTGGTCTCCAGTGTCTAGCCTTTTTCTAGGGTCACTCCTATTTGGCCACAGTGTGAAGTGCCATTTAAAATTTGAATTAAAAATAAAATCACATCCAAGTCTTAAACCCTTATACCTCTCAATCAATTGTGGGTTTACAAAGCATCTAAAGACAGGAAATTTTTGACCAAATGATCAAAGCAGCACTCAGAATGGGGCTGCTGATTGAATATTGACCTCGGCAGGTACTATAATTGCATCTTATTGGCAGATCATTACGAGTTTATCTTAGTGATAGAAGCACAGATTGAAATTAGAGGCCCTTTCTTCTCTGGGTCAGGAGAATAACTAACAAGCAAAACCACTCTGGCCTGTCAACACACGATGGAGATATGGCTCAAGGTGGGGGTACGGGGGTGGTGGCCTTTCTGGAAAGGGTGGCTTGGCTGGTTAGTTTAGCACCTCCCCGTGGCTGTGGATGACAGCATCCTCATGATGGGAGCCCTCACACTCTTCAAAATATACCTCGGTCTCTCCCCCCAGACCAGCCTTGCCACTTCTGTCAGAGAGAGCACACACAGTCCATTGGTTAGGAATTCGGGGGCAAGCCATTCCATTTTGTCTTTGCTTTCTTCTTCACCCTGACCCAGTGAACTAAGAACTACTAATTTCCCACCCAAGAAGGGAGAGAAATAAGGCTTCGTTTGTAAATAACCAAAAGTCAAAATGACATTAAGAGTTGAGCATAATGTCATTGTTTGTGAGGCTGAGGGAAGATGATCTAGAATTCTAGGTCAGCCTGGAGTACATATTGAGACTGGCTGAAAGGGAAAAAAGGAATAAAAGTAGTTATATATGAAGCCCTGAAACATTTAATAACCGGACAGGGAACTTTTCATTTAACTTTGCCTTCTATTCTTATGGGCATTGGCATTTTTTTTTCCCCAGAAAGGACCTCACAGTGAATATCTCAGGCTTGCAGAATAAATAAATAAATAAATAAATAAATAAATAAATAAATAAATAAAAAGATATTCTAAGGTACTCATACTTAGTGAGCACAGAGTCTTCAAAACAGCCTCTCGCCCAATTGGGAGCAGCAATAACACTCACTTTATTTTGGTTTTGCCTATAAAAGGTATTAGTGAAACAGGCATACACAGCACCCGATATGTAGCCCGGTGCCAGGGGTCACTGGTTGCTTTGTAGTGCAATAGTCTTTCTATCATAGAATCCTTTTGGGCTGAAGTTTACAGAGTTACTGCTTTAAACTTGGAGTGGTTCCAAGCAGTTAGGAAGGTGCATTCAAATCATAGAAAAACGATTTTGTGAAAAGCCTGCTTTTCTGGAAGAAGGCTGGAGATGGCAGCAGAGAGCAGAGACAGCCCAGTCCAGAGTGGATGTGTTAGCAAAGTTAGGTTTGGTGCGATCTTTAGGAAAGTTTCTTGTAGTTCTGTTTCTCTCTCTCTCTATCTGCTATCTATCTACTATCTATCTGTCTATATATCTATCTATCTACCTATCTATCTAATTAATCATATATAATTATATATAGATACACACATATATACATATATATATATATGTATATATACATCCCAGTTATCCCTCCCTCCTCTCCTCCAGCTTCCCCCTTCTACTCCCCTATCTTCTGCTCCTCAGGTCTCCCTTGGGAAGTCAACTAAGTCTGTCTCAACACCTCATTGAGACAGGGCCATGCCCCTCTAATCGCACCCCTTCCCCCATTCCCCCACCCCCACCCCCGCTCCCATGCCTAGTCTGAGCAAAGTACCTCTCCATAGAGAATGGGCTCCACAAAGTCAGTTCATACATTAGGGTTAGATCGTGGTCCGACTTCCAGTGTCTCCATATACTGCCCAAGCCACACCTCTGTCACCTGCATTCAGGTGGCCTAGCTAGGTCCTATACAAATCCCCCGGTTCTAATTCCTGCTGTAGGCTCTATGGGACACTCTCAGTTTTCCAATACAGTTCATTTCTGCTCCTGCAGAGAGCTGCGTGCGGAATGTCACTCCCAAAGCCAGGGCTGGTGTATTACTTCAAAAACACCGTGTTGTTTCCTTTTGTGACTTAAATGGAGTTACTAAACAGAAAGTTCGGGAAGGTTCTAATTCTAGATAAATGTTTTTATATGTATGATTTTTATATGTCTTCTGGACCCTAAAACTCTAGTCCATGATAATAACACAAGAGTAAATACTAATCTTTGTGTGAATACAAAATAACAATAGTTACATCACAGACACTTCAGTACAATATGTAAAAATACAAAAGGTAGAGTGGCTTAATAAATTTTATCAATTTCAAATTATCTGATAGAAGCACCTCCAGTGGAAAATCGATTTGGGAGTATTTTCCATTTGGATTATCTGTCATCTGCTGTACTCAAAAAACATCTTCTGCCATGCATTTAGTAAAACTCTAAACCACCTGAAAACACCAGGCTGCACTTTTTTCTTAGACAACTTTTTTTAAAAATTTTTTAAAAGTTCTTCTCTCCTGTATTACATCTCCACCATAGTTTCTCTTCCTCCTCTCCCCGTAGTCTCCCCCTAATCTTCCCTCTCCCACAGATCCATGCCCCCTCCATTTTCCCTCAGAAAAAAGAAGTCCTCCCAGGGACATCAACCGAGCACAGCATAACATGCTACAATAAGACTAGGCAAATATCAACACATTAAGGCTACAAGAGGCAACACAGTAGGAGGGAAATGGTCCCATAGGTAGGCAAAAGAGTCAGCAACCACCTCCACCCACTGTTAGGAATTCCACAAGAACACCAAGTCTATATGCAGCACAAGAATATCAACATAATACAGAGGACCTAGGCAGACCCCTACAAGCTCCCCATCTCTGCTTGTCCCATGAGTACCAATCAGGTGATTCTATAGGCCAGGTTATTATGTGTCCCTGACCCATCTGGTTCTTCCAATTCTTCCTGCCCATCCCCTTCAGGACACCTGGTGCTATACCTAATGTTTGTGTGTGGGTCTGCATCTGCTCCCATCAGTTGCTGGATGAAGCCTTTCTGGTCTCTTTGATGAGGATTTTGCTAGGCTCCAGGCCCAGAACACTCAGCAGGCAGGGAAACTGTAGAAGGTTTTCTGGCTGGGTTGGTGACCAAACCCTCTACTTGAGGCCTTGCCTGGTTACAGAAAATGCTGGAGTTCAGACTTTGTGTCCCTCATTACCAGGACTCTTTGCTAGGGTTATTCTCATAGATTCGCATTTCCTTTGTATTACATTTCTACCTCGCCCCTAAAATGCTCCCCAATTCCAATATTTTTTTCTCAGTATTTTCTGCCCCTCCCCAGATCAGCAAGTTGATCCCTTGTGTTCCCAACCCCACCCTCTGCAGTTCACCCATGAAATCTATATTTCCTCTTCCCAGGGAGAGCCTTGTGTGCCCCTGTAGTTGCTCCTTGATCCCTAGCCTCTCTGGGTCTGTAGGTCACAGCATGGTTGCCTTTCACTTTACACCTAATACCCATTTATGAGTTAGTACATACCATATTTGTCTTTCTGGATCTGGGTTATGTCCCTCAGAGCGGGTTTGTCAGGTTCCATATACTTGCCTGCAAATTTCACGATGTCATTGTTTTTAACAGCTGAGTAATGCTCCATTGATGTTTGAATTAAAGTATTATGTTAGCTATTTTAACCGAAGAAAAGCAGCCTGCCATAGCGGCCCAGTATTCCCAACTGTCAACATTTTCTTATGACTTGAAAAACAGTTAACACGATTTAAAGCAAAACTCATTTGGATATGTTAGAAGAAAATGGACACATACATATGCCAACCTCACAGAATTCCTACTCGTAAACCAGGTGAGTTACTGAGGGGCTGTATCTGTTGATCCCAGGCTAGCATTTATAGAATTTGATAGCAGCATTAGTATTCTAGATTAAAGTCTCATGACTATCCCTTTGCAATTTATGACCCGATATTACCTAATATGAAAATTAATGACCGATGAAGTTTGTTTAACCCTAACTGCTCTACACACATTGCTTGAGTCTCAAAACCAGCCTGTGGAGTATATTTATCATTGTGCCCCCTTTATAGATGAGTCCAGCTGAGGGAGGGCCTTCCCTCTATTGCCCACATCTATTACCCACAATACAAATGTTTTGACTCAATGATCCTTCTTCTAGCCCATTTTTTTCTGCATAGCTCTTTGCAAAAATATGAAATTATTGATGCACAAGAACACTCACTTCATCGCTGCTGGCAAAAAAAAAAAATAGTGTCAACGGCATTGTGCCCTAAAGCTAAATGATGGGCAGTTAAGTCAAAAATGCTACACAGGTGGAATAAATAAAAATAATAAAAGGACTGCTTATATGCAGATCGAGAAAAGTCTCCCAAGATAAATGTTTAAGGGACGAGGTTAGATGTAGTATGATGTATGCAAAATGTCACCATTTGTGTAAGCGATGAGTGCCTGACTTATGTCTTGAATGTCATAAGATAAATCTAGAATACATATAAGTCATCAAGGACAGTGATTACCCATGAGTGATTTGTGGGCAGGTGGCCATGAGCCACACAGATAAAAAGCAAAATGAAGAGAAGGATATTTCCCTGTTTAGAATTCTATAATGAGTTCGCTGGGGCTTGGCTTGCAGGTGTTGCTGTGAGAGTTGCATGAAGGAGGGGAAAGAGAGCAGTGGTTTGAGCGCAGATTGACAGGGCAGGGGAAGCAGACAGAACTGCACAGAATCTCACAGCCAGTGACGGTCCTTCCCAGGCTTCGACCCCCAGGAGCCTATTCTTCAGGTTGGCTTCCAAGTTCTTCCCAGTCCTGACTATGAGCCTCCACAATCATTCCATGGCAGAACTGTGGAAGAGCAGACAGCTTGAAAACCATTTCCCACAATGGCACAGACGTTAAGGCTGCGGACACTGCTTCCCTTGAACTACACCACAGCCCAGAGCAGAGGCTGCAGCTGCTCCCTACAGGTGCTGAGGGGTTGACTCTGTGCCAAATTCAATTTCATTTTTCCATAGTCCATGTTTTAAGATCAATTATAAAACAAGCAGAACATTTCTTAGAAGAGACATTCATTCCCTTTAGCTACTGAGATGAATTACCTAAAGCCAGGCAGCAATACCAGCATAGCTGTATTATCTGCCAGCTTTGGAATTCAAGGCAGGATATGTCCTTTCAGAAAACTCCAATGAGAATATGTTTTCCATCCATTTCCTTTCCTAGTTTGTCTACATTTCTTTCATCTGTAAGCCAGCAAGGTCACATTGAGCCACCAGATCATTCTTGGGTCACATTGGCCTATTCCCATTTTCTATTTTCTATCTTAAAAAATTAAATATATCTTTAATTGAAAGAAAATTATTTCGCTTTCCTCCCATGATCCTCCTCTCCAGTCCCTTCCAGCTACATTCTCTTTTTTTTATTTATTTTATTTATTTATTTATTTTTGGTTTTTCGAGACAGGGTTTCTCTGTGGCTTTGGAGCCTGTCCTGGAACTAGCTCTTGTAGACCAGGCTGGTCTCAAACTCACAGAGATCCGCCTGCCTCTGCCTCCCAAGTGCTGGGATTAAAGGCATGCGCCACCACCGCCCGACTCGAGCTACACTCTCTTGAACCCTACCCATGTCCCACAATTCTCAAGTTGATTGTCTCTGCTTCTTTGATTATTATTGTTATAAATATATACACATATTATGTTTATATGCAAATATATACATACATACACGCACACATCCTGCTGGATCTGTTTTTGTCATTTGTGTGTATTTAGTTTTGAGACTAACCACTCTACATTGGGCAACCAATAATGGGCCTCCTCCCTAGGAGAGGCTAATTCTCCTTTGCCCAGCAGAGACTGGGCACTGATCCTGTGGGATGCCCTGTCTGTGCCTCCCAATACTGGGGTTAGAGGTATAGGCCCCAGGTCCAGTTTTTGCATGGGTACCAAGGCTGAACTCAGCTCCTCAACTCTGTGTGGCATTGTACCCACTGAACCGTCACCCCAGGTCTCCCTCATCCATTTTAAGGGTCCTGTGACTACATTGAGCTCTTCCAGATAATTCTGAGTCACAGCCTTATTGAAAGTCAACTGACCAGCAACTTCACCCCCCATCTGAAACCTCAATTACTCTTCCCCACATGATATAACATACACACAGGCTCTCATGATTATGATCGGGATATCCTTAGGCATTAGTCTGCTTACCACAGTGGCATTTGCAACTTGAAGCACATCTGTGTTGAGTAATGTGTCCTGTAGAGTGTTACTATCCCGAGTTACTGATGGGTAATACATAAATTAACCAAACATTCCCTTGTCAAGTAACTTTGTTTAGACCAAACTCAGGTTACTTTCCTGTAGAATTTCAAGATGTCTTCGATGTTAGTATCCATGGTGAATTGCCAAAGGCCAGCTTCCTGGACAGATGGGACTCTGTGCTCTCCTGATCACCATCTCTCAACACTGTTCTTTTCTGGAACCTGGGGAATAACACCTTTTTCTTTCCTTTTTGTAATTGCAAGTTTTATTATTTTAACACACTGCTGCATTCCCTTTTTGAAGATGGTGGTTTTTTACTAGAATCTTTGTTTATTTCTGGCTTATTGTTTTCAAGTAGGATTTTCTTTTATTTCCAACCATTTTTTTTAAAAAAGAATTTAAAAGATTTTCCATTTTCCATTAATTGAGTAATGGAGGTGTGAGCTGCCCCCAAGCATTTAAAAACCCCATAAAACTATTCAGCCCTGGTATAGTTTTTAAATTTCTTCGTATTTTCTTATAAACATTTTTAAAAATTAATAGGCTTCATTTATAAAGCACTTTTATGTTTACAGAGCAGCTAAGGAGAAAGAGTAGAGTTCTCTCCAGCCTCCACTGCCCACTCTAGTCCAGGTAGGTCCCCAGATGTTCAAATCTTGCATCACTGTGGTATTTCTGTTATCATGTTTGCATCTTGCATCACTGGGGTATTTTTTTTTTTGGCATCAATGAGCCACTGCTGACCCATTACTATTAACTGAGTTCGATTGTTCATATTAGAATTTGGTTCTGAGCTGCACATTCGATAGACTTGACAAATACTTGGTGACATGTATCCATCATTACAAGTTGTATGAAATAGACTCGCTGCCTAAACCCCAACCCATCTGTCTATCCCTTCTTAGCGCTTTCCCTTCAGCCCCACTACCAGAAAATATCAATCTTTTTATTGGCCTTTCTAAAACAGTTCAGAGTTGAGTCATACAATACCCAACCTTCATGGACTTGCTTCCTGCCATGCAGACACATGTAATATGGCTCTTGCATGTCTTTTCATGCTTTGGGAATCTGTTTGTTCTCAATCTTAAGCACTAATACAGCATTTCACATGCTCCTGATGCTCCATACACTAGAGTAGCAGTTCCTGATGCTCCACATCCTAGGGTAGCAGTTCCTGATGTCCACACCCTAGGGTAGCAGTTCCTGATGTCCACACCCTAGGGTAGCAGTTCCTGATGTCCATACCCTAGGGTAGCAGTTCCTGATGCTCCATACCCTAGGGTAGCAGTTCCTGACGTCCATACCCTAGGGTAGCAGCTCCTGATGCTCCACACCCTAGGGTAGCAGTTCCTGATGTCCATACCCTAGGGTAGCAGCTCCTGATGCTCCACACCCTAGGGTAGCAGTTCTCCACATACTCAACAGCATTTGGTGCTGTCAAATTTCAGATTTTAGTCTTTATAATTGGTGTGCTGTGAAATGTCATTGCTCGGTGTTCAGTATCTCTGGGTATTTATTTAGCATCTGCATATTGTCTTTGGTGAGATATTTGTTTAGCTATTTTGCCCATTTCTTTTGTTTTCTTCTTTTCTTTTCCTTCTTTCCTTCCTTCCTTCCTTCCTTTTTTTCTTTCCTTCCTTCCTTCCTTCCTTCCTTCCCTCCCTCCCTTCTCTCTCTCTCTCTCTCTCTCTCTCTCTCTCTCTTATGTGTGTGTGTATGAGTATGTGTGTGCAAGTCCACTTGAAGGTGGCAGTGAAGATTATCTACCTCACCTCGTATCCCAAAATCTTTGTTTGGTAGGACTATGCACATGTGTGTGTATATAATCCAAGAGACACAAACAAACACAGTTACGCAAACAGCTAAGAAATTGCATGTGCTTGTGCTGTTTCCTGCCAGTATTTCTCCTGTAAGATGAGTTCTTGCATTCTTTGAGGGCTGACATCTTTATCTGTTTGATATAATTTCTTTTATTCAGTTAAATATGCCAGACAGTGTAACACAGTAATGCTTCCTATTTTATTTTGTTATTTTCTAATTAATTTTTTTCTATATTTTCCCCTTCTCTGACTCTTCCCAGACCTACCCTATCCCCCTACCTACACAATTCCATATTCTTTCTCTCAAGAAAAAAAAGAAAAGAAGCAAAAACAAAAACACACACACTCCCAAACCAACAACTCCCCCACAAAAATGAAAATCAAGACAAACAAAGTAAAACACCAAGAAGACAAAAGAGACCAAAACAAAACAAAAGTTCTCAAAAATATCCTGGAGTTCATTTTCTGTTGGCCAACTAGTTCTAAACCTGGTGTCTACCCTTAA
Organism: Neodon shergylaensis; assembly: GCA_025134845.1. Taxonomy (NCBI): domain Eukaryota; kingdom Metazoa; phylum Chordata; class Mammalia; order Rodentia; family Cricetidae; genus Neodon; species Neodon shergylaensis. Next base: position 989,452 of record JABTXL010006025.1, read on the forward strand.
GTGTGGTTTATATACCTGAAGAGATTCAGTTGGAGCAAATTTATTTTCCCTTTGCTGTGAGGTATCAGTTGTAGATAGAACCTTTGAGGTCTTGGACATGCTACCCCAGTCTCTATGTGCACTATGTCTGGCAAACACTATTTTCTTGATGTCATCCAATACCTTCAGCTCCCACCATCCTTTACCTCCTCTTTTGCATATACTCCAGAGCCTTGAGAGAAGAGGTTTGATGAAATCATCCCATTTAGGACAGAATGTTCCAAAATATCTCACACTTGGTACATAGTCTAGTTGTTGGGTCTCTTTTTAAATTTCCAGCTATTGCAAGAAGAAGCTTGTCTGAGGTGGGTTGAGTAAGGCACTGATCTCTGAATACAGCAGAACGACAGTAGGAGTTATGGGTATTATGAATAATGCTGCTATGAACATAGTTAAGCAAATATCCTTGTGGTGTGATTGTGCCTCTTTTGGGGATATGCCTAAAAGTGGTGTTGCTGGGTGTTGAGGTAGATTGATTTCTAATTTTCTGAGAAATTGCCATACTGAGTTTTACAGCAGCTGTACAAGTTTGCACTCTCACCAGCAATGGAGGAGTGATCTCCTTATTCTACATCTTTTTCAGCATAGGCTGTCATCAGTGTTTTTGGTCTTATCTCTTCTGATCAGTATAAGATGCTATCTCAGAGTTGTTTTGATTTTCATTCCCCTGATCACTAAGGATGTTGAGCATTTCCTTAAATGTCTTTCAACCATTTGAGATTATTATGTGAAGAATTTTCAATTTAGATATGTACCTCATTTTTTAATTGGAGTTTTTGGTAGTTTGATATCTAGTTTCTTTAGTTCTTTGTATATTTTGGAGATCAGCCCTTTGTCAGATGTGGGATTGGTGAAAATCTTTTCCCATTCTGTAGGCAGCCTTTTCATCTTGTTGACTGTGTCCTCTGCTTTACAAAAGCTTCTTAGTTTCAGGAGGTCCCATTTATTAATCATTGCTCTCAGTGTCTGTGCTCTTGGGGTTATATTTAGGAAGTGGTCTCCTGTGCCAAGGTTACTTCCCACTTTCTTTTCTATGAGGTTCAGTGTGGATGAATTTATGTTGAGGTCTTTGTTCGATTTGGTCTTGGGTTTCGTTCATGGTGATAGATATGAACCTATTTGTATCTTTTACATACCGACATCCAGTTATACCAGCACCATTTGTTAAAGATGCTTTGTTTTTTTCCATTTATATTTTTAGCTTCTTTGTCAAAAATCAGATGTTCATAGGTGTGTGGGTTAATATCAAGGTCTTCAATTTGATTCTATTGGTCCTCCTGTATGTTTTTTTCCAAATACCAGCTGTTTTCATTACTATAGCTCTATAACAGAACTTGAAGTCAGGGATGATGATGCCTCCAGAAGTTTCTGTATTGTAGAGAACTGTTTTCACTATCCTGGATTTTTTTTGTTTCTCCATATGAAATTTCGTATTGTTCTTTCAAGGTCTGTGAAGAATTATGCTGGGATTTTGATGGGCATTGCATTAAATCTGTAGTTCGCTTTGGGTACGATTGCCATTTTTTTTACTATGTTAATCCTACCTATCCATGAGCATGGCCACCATGATGAACATGGTCCAATCATTCTCAGTTACTATGGAAAACGTTTCACACCAGGAAAATTAAAAAATCCAGTGCCTGCTGTAAAAACCATACTGGTCTGGATGATGGAATAGATGTGGAGGATGAATCAAAAACTTCAGTAGGACATAAGAAACATATATTCTGGCAGACTTCTACAAATGACCAAAGCTAAGAGTATGTATAAATGGCATTTTTATTGAAGGCTTACTAGACATGGGTATGGAAGTAAGTATCATTACTCCAGAATCTTGGCATCCAAATTGGCCTCTTCAAGAGGCTGATGTTCTGTTCCTAGGAATTGGAACCCTATCTCAAGTGAAACAAGGCATGGTATGGGTTGAAGGCACGGGGTCAGAAGGACAGAGAGGATTTACTTTGGTAGATCACGTGAACACCTTGACTCATGAACAAATACCAAGGAGACATCATATGGAAAGTAGCCTTCACAGAAGTTTTTCAGTTTCAGGAGGTCCTATTTATTAATTCTTCTCTCAGTGTCTGTGCTGCTGGGGTTATATTTAGGAAGTGGTCTCCTGTGCCAATGCATTCAAGTGTACTTCCCACTTTCTCTTCTATAAGGTTCAGTGTGGCTGGCTTTATTTTGAGGTCTTTTATCCATTTGGACTTGAGATTTGTGCATGGTGAAAGATATAGGTCTGTTTTCACTTGCCTACATGTTGATATCTAGTTATGCCAGCACCATTTGTTAAATATGCTTTCTTTTTTCCATTTGATATTTTTTGCTTCTTTGTCAAAAATCAGGTGTTTGAAGGTGAGTGGATTAATATCCAGGTCATCTATTCTGTTCCATTGATCCTCTTATCTGTTCTTATGCCAATACCAGGCTGTTTTTAGTACTGTAGCTCTGCAGTAGAGTTTGAAGTCAGGAATTGTGATGCCTCCAGAAGTTCTTTTATTGTACAAGTTTGTTTTGGCTATTCTGTTTTTTTTGGGGGTTTTTTTTTTTTTTTGCTATTCCATATGAAGTTGAGTATTGTTCTTTTGAGATCTATGAAGAATTTTGCTGGGATTTTGCTGGGCATTGCATTGAATATGTAGATTGCTTTTGGTAAGATTGCCATTTTTACTATGTTAATTCTGCCTACCCAAGAGCACGGGAGATCTTTCTACTTTCTGGTGTCTTCTTCAGTTTCTTTTTAAAAGGATTTATAGTCTTGTCATGCAAGTCTTCCACCAGTTTGGTTACAGTTACTCCAAGATATTTTATGCTATATGTGGCTATTGTGAAGGGTGTTGTTTCTTTTATGTCTTTCCCAGCCCTTTTATCATCGGTGTACAGGAAGGCTACTGATTTTTTTGAGTTAATATTGTATCCTGCTACATCACTGAAAGTGTTTATGAGTTGTAGAAGTTCCTTGGTACAATTTTGGGGATCACTTATGTAAACTACCATATCATCAGCAAACAGTGAGAGTTTGACTTCTTTTCCAATTTGCATCTCCTCGATCTCCTTTTGGTATCTTATTGCTCTAGCTAGGACCTCAAGAACTATATTGAATATGATATGGAGATATGGAGAGAGTGGACAACTTGTTTTTCTTATTCCTGATTTCAGTGGAATCACTGCGAGTTTCTCTCCATTTAGTTTGATGTTGGCTGTTGGCTTGATCAAGAAAACAAAATGACAGCCTACAAAATGGGAAAATATTTTTACTAACCCCACATCAGACAGAGGTCTTATCTCCAAAATATACAAAGAACTTAAGAAATTGGACACCAAACAAACACATAATCCAATAAAAAAAATGGAGTACAGACCTAAACAAAGAATTGTCAACAGAGGAATCTAAAATGGCTGAAAGACACTTAAGGAAATGTTCAACATCCTTAGTCATCAGAGAAATGCAAATCAAAACAACTCTGAGATTCCATCTTACACCTGTTAAAATGGCCAAGATAAAAAACACTAATGACAACTTATGCTGGAGAGGTTGTGGGGAAAGGGGAACACTCCTGCATTGCTGGTGGGAATGCAAGCTGGTACAACCCCTTTGGATGTCAGTGTGGTGATTTCTCAGAAAATTAGGAAACAACCTTTCTCAAGACACAGTAATACCACTTTTGGGTATATATTCAAAGGATGCTCAATCATGCCACAAGGACATGTGCTCAGCTATGTTCATAGCAGCTTTGTTCGTCATACTCAGAACCTGGAAAAAAACTAAATGCCCCTCAATCAAAGAATGGATAAGGGAAATGTGGTACATTTACACAATGAAGTACTACACAGTAGAAAAAAAAATGACATCTTGAATTTTGCAGGAAAATGGATGGAGCTAGAAAACATTATTTTGAGTGAGGTAACCCAGACACAGAAAGATAATTATCACATGTACTCACTAATAGGTGGTTTTTAAACATAAGGCAAAGAAAGCCAACCGACAAACCACAATCCCAGAGAACTTAGACAACAATGAGGACACTAAGAGAGACGTACATAGACCTAATCTATATGGGAAGCAGAAAAGGACAAGATCTTCTGAGTAAATTGGGAACATGTGGACCTTGGGGGAGGGTTGAAGGGGGAGAGGAGAGGCAGAGAGGAGAGCAGAGAAAATGTAGAACTCAATAAAAATCAATAAAAAATTTATTTGATAGTAAAAATATAAAATTCAGTAAGAAGCTCCACAATTCTATTTCAAATGGCCACTCCAACTGTATAAAAGTTAATTGAGTTGTATAGTCTTTGGGTCTAGTTATTTGGGTGTGTGATTTCTTTTTATCTGCATTAATTTTATAAAGTTTACAAAATAAAAGATAAAGTTTTGTCTTAAATCAAAAGGTAGATAGATGCGTTTTGCTTTTAACCAACATCTAATACAATAAATCACTTCAAAATCTGAATAAAAAAAAGTAGCCTTCTATCCAGAAGAAGAAGAAGAAGAAGAAGAAGAAGAAGAAGAAGAAGAAGAAG
>JABTXL010006025.1:994021-1026665 GCA_025134845.1 Neodon shergylaensis
AGAAGAAGAAGAAGAAGAAGAAGAAGAAGAAGAAGAAGAAGAAGAAGCTCCCGACCAGTCTTTAGCTTTTGTAGGCACACGATGTTTTCAAACATTGAGCTTTGCGTACTTGTGGATGCCTTCTGGTCTGATCCAATCTCAAACCACACACAAGCAGCAGATGTCAGTGTTGTGCAACTTTCAGGCTGAGTGCTCAAGAGGCAAGCCATCTTTGTTGCTTGGAGACAAAATCGACAGTGATTTTATTTACACAGATGTAACACTCTTAGTTCCTAAGTGAACCTTAGATGTAACACACACACACGCACACACATGCAAATATACCCAAGTGTGTGAATGCACACAGGTATATTTGAAAAATTATGCATCCCCCTTCTAAATATGCAGCTGCAAATTAGGGGCTGGAATAGAAGAATCCAGAATAAAGAGTAGACCTTGTTAAATTTTGGTGGCCCAGAAGACATAGTGACATCAAGAAAGCACTGGGGTAACTCCTTTGCCACCTCTCTTTTGTGTAGAGGAAGTAAGTCTAAGTCAGCTTTGTCTGAGGAATGGACAGTGTTCTTACTTCACTATGGTTCTGATAATAACTAAATAGGCTAAGAGACTTGTAGAGCGTAATCTCATATGAGTCTAGATGATGCCAGGGGTCTGCTCTGCTATAACCAGAGACTTCTGCCCAGCACTTGTGGATGCAAACCATCATGGACCTCCTTTAATAACCTCCTCTAATAACCACAGTGGAAATTACATATGAGTAATTTGTTTGAAACGTATTGCATCAAAGAGAAGTGATTATAGGCACAATGGAGAGAGACAAATGAGGTCGGTTTCTTCTGGAATATGTAATCAGAGCGGGAAATTCAGGCTATTTTTCTTTCTTCCACAAGATGGCGAAAGCAGAATGTGCTGAACTACAAAGGAGTTAGTGGTTGTCTTTTCTATGTCATGACAGCCTGATTCTGTCAGACCAGAAAAAATGAAGTCAATTTTGAACTTGCTTATAGAGCCGGCCAGCATTTCTTGAAAGTTTTAGCCTTGTATAGGCAAAGCAGAAGAGAGAGCATAGACCATGTAGGAGAGCCTGGGGGCCCTGCTCATTCCATGGTGATGTGAAAAAGAGACAGTTCTGCTTCCTAGACTTCCAGAATTTCAGCCCCGGGGTCCCCAGCTCAGGAACAGCTGCTGCAAAATTGAGCAAATTTACCATGCGGAAATATTTCCTCATAATGTATAATATGATGATTTCTATTTTGAACCGGATTATTTTAATATGCCAAATCACAGTGAATGAACTCTGCCTTTCGGTATCTTAGTCTGCTACTTACAGCCTGCAATGATTTCATTCTGTGGAATTTTCCATTGCGCATTAAATCAGACCCTACATAAAATAATTATGGCATTCGAGTCTTACTAGTCTACCTCTGACCTATTTGTACAGAATCTTCCTTGGCTCTACCTGGCTGTAGATCTGTTGCAGATCATTATAAATTTATCTCTAGAAAGAACTTGGGGAAATAGGCTTGGTAATCCTTATAGATTAAATTCATGCTCTTTTGGAAATATTACTTGTATGGGATTCTTTGGTTACCGTTCACTTTAGGCTATGTTGTATTTTGTTGTTGTTGTTGTTGTTTTAGCACTACGCTATCACAAGTACACATTGCTTACTTATTCAAGTCAACATGGAAGAAAGATGCGGAAAGGTATGGACACGGGTGCTTGAACTCCAGTTCTCAACCTCCCAAGGGTGAGAGTAGGAGAACGGCAAACAAGAGGAAAGGATTTACCAAGGGAGCCAGCCTGCGCCAGAACACATCGCAGAAAAGATCTGGAGTAAGAAACACTTATTAGCACAGAAGATAGGAAAGAACAGAAGTTGATCAAGAAATGACATCCTAGGCCCAGTCCTTTAGATCCTAGTTTGTCACCAGTTTCCCTGGGTGGCTTCAGTGTCCTCTTGTGCTAAAATGGTAAGGTGAAGGATCCAGTCCCCAAGTCCCACTAAACCACACTTCATGTGGCCCAGCATAGAAGCTGGTGCCTTCCTCTGAAATGCCTCATTGGTGACTCACTCCTCATTGGCTCAAACTGAGTCATGTGACTGTTTCTGCACCAGTCTCAGCTGGGAAGAAGGGCGTGGTTTATCAGTCTAATCCAATCACAGCCCCTACACTAAAGCCACTCACACAGTCCCTCCTCCCTGAGAGTGGCCAGTAGCATAGGCTATAAAGGGAAAGTCACAGGAGGAAAAAAGGAGCTTTGGGAAAACAACACAAATATCTGCATTTTTCTGGAAACTGACAGATTCTAAAACATTACCATTTTAATAAATAAAACTCTTTCAGCATTCCCGACCTATGTTGGTTGATGTATAATTCTGGAAAACACAGACACACACACATACACAAAATTAAAAATATTTTGCAGAAAGTCTTGGGCATTAGCTTTAGAAAGTTCAGCAGCCAAGTTCATAGATAACACCTAAAAGATACCCAGTACTCCAAAAAGTAGGGGTTCACAAGGTAGCCCCAGAGAGTCCAGACCTCTAGAGCAATGTTAAGATGCTACAAGAGGGAAAACCACTTGAACCCAAAAACTCACTTGGCCTAGAAACTTAGTAAATTCATTATAAAAACATCCACGAAGCAATGAACTGCTGTAGGAAGTCTCACAACTAGTGATTACCAGCCTACTAGGGCGTGGCCTCAGTGATTACCCGCCTACTAGGGCACAGCCTCTTATACGGTGGATGCTGATGCAGAGCCTGTGTCCACCCTCTTTTTTGTCCTTTCTCTGTGTTCCATTTGCAGATTTTGGTTTCTGATCTCCGTTTCAGCAGAGGATTCTGATTTGTGAGTTTACCCTTAAATAAATAACCACCTATTTCCCAATTCTGAGTTAGTGTGGGATATCTTTTAAGCATCCTTCTTCATAACAGTGCCCCCAAACAGCAGGAAGCAGTATGGACAAAACTATGCCCATATTTCCAAATATTGTTTACAAATGTTCTTTTACATTTAAAGGGGGATATGCTATAGAGATTTGCATTGATATGGATCTTGGTTTACTGATACAAATTTAAGGTCACTTTTGTTATATGTATATGTATTTCTGATCTTGAGTAAGGTATTGTGATTGTGTAGTTTATTTTTAAAATGTAATGTATAATTAAGAAATATAGGTTAATAGTCATCTATAGTAGTCAAGATTGTAGTCATGTTAGTTAGATTTTCTAGATGTATAGAGACATATTTCAGTTAGTTAGATATTCTTCGAATCTTTCAGAGACCTTCAGAATATGGCATTTAAATGTTTAAAAGATTTAGGACTTTTCATGACAATGAGACACGTCTGCTCCTGGCAGCACCAATCTGCTCCAAGAGGAAAATGGGCATCAAAGAGTCTCCTTAGCCATTTGGGCAAGAAACTGCTCTTGCCTGGACTGCTTCACTGGCTACGCAGTACCCACAGAGAGATGACTGCTGAACTTGCCTAAAGGTGAGAAGGTCCTTCGGGGTTCCTACTTCATGAAAGAGTCTGCGAAACATTCTGTAGGACACAGAAGAAAATGACTAAACTGTCTTTAAAATTTCCTGCTTCATGGAAAAGTCTGCTGGGTACTATGGGCCTGTAGGCTAAATATGGATGCCCCAATGGTACAGAAGAACTTTGAGTGACTGTCCAGGGAGAGAGATGTCTCTGTCAATTCTAGAGTTTTGGAAGTTGCTTACATGCACTTCCTGTTTACTTAAGTAATAATATATCCTTCTGGAGTCTTCAATGGAGTTGAAGAATTTATAGTTATAGTTTTCCTTAGTTATGTAAAAGATAAAGTAGATATAAATATCTACTTGTAACTGCAAGTCTTGCTTAATAACTGTTTTGTTATATGTAATTTTACTATGTTACAGCCTTCCTTTTGTTTAAACAGAAAACGGGAAATAGGTCCTTCTGTACATGTGCAGCTTTCATTGATTAGTGAATAAAGAAACTGCCCTGGCCTTTTGATAGGGCAGAACTTATGTAGGCTGGGAAGACAGAACTGAATTCTGGGAGGAATAAAGCAGAGTCAGAGAGACGCCATGGATCTGCCAGAGACAGACGCTGGGAATTTTACCTGGTAAGCCACTGCCACATGACGATACACAGATTAATAGAAATGGGTTAAGTCAAGATGTGAGAGTTAGCCAATAAGAGGATAGAGCTAATAGGCCAGGCAGTGTTTTAATTAATATAGTTTCTGTGTGATTATTTCAGGGGTCTGGACAGCCAGGACAAACAAGCAGCCTCTCTTTGCAACAAGGAACTGTTACCCATTAAGTGTCTGAGCTTATACTGTCTCCAGCCACTCATGCCTCAGAGCCAATTCCTACTTAGTGCAAGGGCCAGGAGCTAAGGCTCCTTCTTTTACAGACCTTCTTGAGAATTAAAGGCAATGATGACATGCATGTAACTGCCCACATGTAATGTCCTCAGTGTAACATTCCCACAAACGTAAGAATTCCATGCATAGTTTTTAGTTCCTATGTAAGCAGGATAAGCCTTCAGAAAGCCCAATCCCCTCCCCAAATGAGTAAGTGTCAGTGACATAGAATCCATGGGCAACAGTATTCTATTAACTCCACTCCACCAACTCCAAATAACCCAGAAGCACAACGGATGCATCCCACACTGGGTGCGCTAAACTTTGTGTACACACTGCGTATGTGTGGATCTGCACACCTGCTTCAGGATGGGGCTCATTTGCTTTTTTTACAGAGGAAACTGTCACTAATTTTCCAGCAAAAGTGCAAAATGTTATTATACTTTGTTAAAGCTAAGTTTAGAAACATATCGCATAATAGAGCTGAATCAGATGGGCGGCGGGGGAGAGAACACTTAGAAATTCACTTCTGTGATACGAAAACAGTAGTAGCAATTCTGAGCAGGTAAAAGAAGAGCCATGCAAAAAGACAGGTTTGATAAAGGCACAAGGCTGCCCTGGACCCCACTGCAGGGTAAGACCAGTCAAATCTTCCCCAGTCTCAGGCTTATTTACTCTATACTAAGAACAGCCATTCTGCCTGCTACACCGAACTGCTGTAAGCAACTTCTGGGATATTTGTGCATGCACTGTGTCTACTTGGTCTGGCCAGAAAGTGTGTTATTGCTTCCCTGAGTAAAGCATGCAATTTCATGTGGATGACAGCTATGCACTGTTCCACATAACAACATATGTGAGGAGTCAGTCTTCGGAGAGACAGATTCTCGGTGTTCGTGAAAGGCTACCTCTCTTTAACTCTCAGGGGTCATCATTTCTGTATGGCAAAAATAACCTACTCTGATTCTTTTCTTGATATCTGAAGCTCTGTAACATGTAAGTCTTGAACACCTTTAATATTCCTAAACTATAAAAAAAATGTGAAAATCTTTGCTTACTTCCATCACCATCTGGACATCACTCCTGCCGCGCCAACTTTACACAGGAGCTTTGCCACCACTGTCCAGTGATATGGATTATCATATGGTTTTAAAAAGAACTATTTTTTTAATCTCTTATAGGTTCGTATTCTTCAGGCATTTGCTAGTGGTTGAGATACAAGCATATGCCGGCGCTCATCTACAGGTTGTTGACTTTTGCTCTCAACATAGCTCAAACCAAAAGGAAGTCATCTCCAAATCTCTCATCACAGACACCATTCCCAGCCTTAGAAATAGGCTTTCCTTAAGCAAGGGTGTTCCAGGAACTCATCGCCTGCCTCTCCCTTCCAGCAAATTCTTATGCTCAGGAGAATTGTAAATGTTCTTTACAGAAAACAATTGAAAGTTATCCTCTATGGGCTTCAATGTCTTTTGTTTTTAGCTCCTGGGAAGTATGCTCGAATGTTCTGTTTCTAGATCATGTTCTTTCTCTTGAGCTTAGCAACCTAAACAGCTTCATTTGCACTAATTACAAAATTAAAATTCATCAAACAACATAAATAGCTTGTGCTTTTGCAGAATGTGCTTTATGTCATAAACACAATTGTGTGTGTATGTGTGTGCGCGCGCACATGCTTGACCATGTAAGCACATTTACAGGCAAAGATTGACATCAGGTATCTTCTTCTATAGCTCTCCACCATAGTTTTGACGCAGGGTCTCTTACTGAAATGGGAACTTGCCTTTTTCTCTGGACTGATTGACCTGAGGGCCCCAGGGATCTGCCTGTCCTCAGTGCTGGAGTTACAGATGAATGCCACCATAACTGACTTCTTACAGGAGAGTACTGATTGGAATGCAAGTCCCCATGTTTACACAGCCCCTGAGCAATCTCCCCACCTCCTGCCCTTCAACACAGCTTAACCACTTTTCAGATATCAACTCAGTTCTTATTTATGTAACTACAAATGAGTCTGTAATTAGCCCATTTTACAGCTATAATAATTTGTGAATGAAGAAAGTTGCCTAAAGTCATCCAGAAAGTAGTGTGCTCTCTCTCTGTCTCTCTGTCTCTCTCTGTCTCTCTCTCTCTCTCGTGTGTGTGTGTGTGTGTGTGTGTGTGTGTGTGTGTGTGTGTGATGACTGTCATATAGAGACCAGAGGACAACTTGTGGGAATCAGTTCTCTCCTTCCATCACGGGGTTCCAGGAATCCTACTCAGGTTATGAGGCTTGGCATCAAGTGCCTTTAACCTCTGGGCACTTATGGTAGTTTGAACGTATTCTTTCAGGGAGTGGCACTATTAGGAGGTGTGGCCTTATTAGAGAAAGTGTGTCACTGCAGAGGTGGATTTTAAGATCTCATATATGCTCAAGATACCAGCCAGCATCACAGACCATTTTCTATTGCTTGTATATCAAGATGTGGGACTCTTATCTCCTTCTCCAGCACCATGTCTGCCTTCACACTGCCATGTCCCACCATGATGATAATGGACTGAACCTCTGAACTATAAGTGATTCCTTTATAAGAGTTGCCGTGGCCATGGTATCTCTTCACAGCAATAGAAACCCTAACTAAGACAGCTCTCTCGACACACATGGATATAATCTACATGGGAAGTAGAAAAAGACAAGATTTTTCTGAGTAAATCGAGAGCATGGAGACCATGGGAGAGGTTGAAGGGGAAGGGAGAGGCAGGGTGGGGAGCAAAGAAAAATATAGAATTCAATAAAAATCAATTAAAAAAATAGACAGCTTTCTCTCTCTGGCTCTAGAACTGATACTTTTACCCTATCCATTTTTCTTCAAATTCTAGGTTCTAAATAGAAAAAAAATAGTCCTATAAGAGTGAGGAACTGCCATCATGGTTAGTGAAGCAGAGAAATAAACTGTCATTCTGATCTGTTAGAGATATAATAATATAACAATCTGCTTATGTCATAATTATTTGGTGTGAAGAGTAGCGGGAGCCCTTATCTACACACAAGCCAGCATCTACAATGAAACCTGAAGTGTATGTGATCAAGTTAATTAACTAACAAATGTATCCATTATTTTGAGTCGCATTTAATGTTACCCACAACATCACAGACAAATTAAGGAGCTGTTGAGGGCAAACGGGGAAATATGATTTACTTTTCAGATACAATGCAAGATGATTTTTAAGGCGAAAGGGTGCCATTTTATTAATCTGGCAATATGAGAGAATGTTTGCTCCTTACGATTCTTTCAGCTGTATGCAACTGTAGCTTAAAGAAACTTAGGGAATAATGGAATATACCCAAGGCTCATTTGCACAATGGATTGCATCTTAGAAACAAGGGCTGTAATGCCACTAAGATTCTTTCTTTTCCCTAGCTCATTGCCAACTTTATTCTTTCCTTGCAAGCCGGCTTTCTCAACACACACACACACACACACACATGCACACACACACACACACACTGGAGCTTCCTGTTTCTTTTCCTCTTTCCAAATCTAAGTATTCTAGGGAAGATTTGCTGACACTGGATCCCATCTCCAACTCAGCAACACTCAAATATCACCAGGTGAATAAGGTCTGTTAAATCATTACTGCCAGAAGGAAATACTTGTAGTTAAAAGGAGTTGCCAAAATAAAAGAGCCCATTTCTAGTGGCAATTCTGAGCAGATGAAACAGGGTCCGCACAAAAACATAGGGTTGATAAAGGCATGACTCTGCCCTGACCAGCTGTAGGCTAAGACCAGTCAAATTTCCCCTGTGTCTCCTGCTTATTTACTGCATACTTAGAATAATCATCCCGCCCAGTGCATCAAACGGTTGTAAGAGTTGTCTGGAATGTATGTGCACGTGCTTAGAAACTTGATAAATAGTACAGAATTTCAAGGTATGACTGTTGCTATTATTCTCCATATAAGTCACTAAATTTCCCCCTTTCCCCACTGACGCCTGGAGTCGAACTGACACAGCAAGTAGTCTGAACAAATTGAAGCTCGTCTCGCGCCGCGGGCTGCGAGTGTACTTCTTCTCCAGCCATATTGCAGTCCAGCTGTGCGTGGAGATTATGCCAAGTTCATCAAGAGAGAGTCGAGCTTCTCGGGGAGCAGGAGCAGAGGAAGGCAGAATGAGGCTCAGAGGCAAGCAATAACTCAACCAGGATACTCTGCCGCGCCTGCCTCCCAGAGGTCTGCCTTCTCGCGCGAGAGTTCTTACTCACCGCTGTCTTGTACAGGAGGACGAAGCTGAGTGCCAGATAGGTCAGTCATGTGATAGGTCAGTCATGTGATGTGCCACCAAGACTAAGTCAAGTAAATGGTTTAAAAGGTAACAATAATATCTATTTTTTCTGGGGATGCTGTCACTTGGGTACCAACCTCACCACTGAGGAGCCATGGGATGCTACTCACAATTTAATGTGATTGATTCTATGGCAACTTTCTCTTTATGATATCAAATGGAATACTCTCAAATAATAACACAACCTGCCACCTATGTCACACACTCTAGGTACCTAGTTGTGTTCCCATGCAGCTCCCGTCTAAACTGAAGCACCTATAAGAAATACTAGCAAATTCCGGAGCCTTAAAGAGTTGCTACTCGACTAACATGGTGACTTCGGAACGTCTTGGCTGCTCCTTCGTTGTTTGTGAACCTGGTGCCTTTGGAAGCCAGAAGAGAGAATTAGAGCCCATGAAACTGAAATTACAGATGGTTGTGAGCTTCTGTGCGGGTCCTGGGAACTGAATCCGGGTCTTCTGAAAGGACAGCATGAGCTCTCACCCACCAAGCCATTTCTCTATCCCTCCTGCATTTGGAAGTTAGAAATAGTGGATTTCTCCAAGTGCATTCACAAGGCTTAACTGCAATGAGTCCTGACAAGCTCTGGGTTAAACAAGTGTATTGCAAATGGAGTCAAGGAAAACTGAGGACTTTGCTGTTGGCCCTTAAGTACAGTTGACAGAGTGCTAAAGTCTTGGTTGGTGTCAATTGCAGGCTGTTGAACAGTGGCAGTGGGGCCTGCGACTTACTGTGCTACCTTGTCAATGGCTTACTAGAGGAGGACACCAATACTTTATCTTTAATATATCTTTTGCTCTCCTGTTTTTTTAAGCTAGGAAAAGAAAATGCAATTGCCACAGTTTGGATTTAGAAGCTGGTTAAGGGCCCATTGCAATAAAAGCTTGGCCCCAAGCCTGTGGTCGTATTAGAAGGGTGTAAAATCTGGCTGAGGGAGTTAGGTGGTTAAGGGAGGATGCACCCTTGAAGGGGATATTGGGATCCAGACCCTTCCATTGCTCATTGCTTCCCCGAAACCATGAGGTGGGCAAGCCTGCCATACTACAGGCCTTGTTATGATGCTCTGCCTCCCCATAGGCCAACAGCAACGGAGTCAACAGTCAATGGTCTGAACCTTGGAGACCTGGTCCCGAATAAACGGTTCTCATTAGTAAGATGATTTATACCTGGTATTTGTCACAATGACGAAAAGCTGACTTACACAAAAATTAGTTCCTAGCTGCCACTGCCCAGCATTAGGAGAGACTTTTAATAACGCACATCGCGATCCCTGAAAAACATGAAAAATTTTTTTTTATTAAAGATTTCTGTCTCTTCCCCACCTCCGCCTCCCCTTTCCCTCCCCCTCCCCCAATCAAGTCCCCCTCCCTCATAAGCCCAAAGAGCAGTCAGGGTTCCCTGCCCTGTGGGAAGTCCAAGGACCACCCACCTCCATCCAGGTCTAGTAAGGTGATCATCCAAACTGCCTAGGCTCCCACAAAGCCAATAGGTGCAGTAGGATCAAAAACCCATTGCCATTGTTCTTGAGGTCTCAGTAGTCCTCATTGTCCGCTATGTTCAGCGAGACCGGTTTTATCCCAGGCTTTTTCAGACCCAGGCCAGCTGGCCTTGGTGAGTTCCCAATAGAACATCCCCATTGTCTCATTGTGTGGGTGCACCCCTCGCGGTCCTGAGTTCCTTGCTCGTGCTCTCTCTCCTTCTGCTCCTGATTTGGACCTTGAGATTTCAGTCCGGTGCTCCAATGAGGGTCTCTGTCTCTGACTCTGTCTCCTTTCATCGCCTGATGAAGGTTAATATTCAGGAGGATGCCTATAAAAACATCAAAATTTAAAGTGGCTTCAGCTGAGAGTTGTTTTCTCCCCACTAAAAGTCCAAAAATCATGCATTAACCCCTCTAACTTGAAGATCATATTATAAATCATACCTAGTATATAGCTTTCTGTACTTATAACATATTTGCACATATACATACGTGGGCATTATGGTATTTACACCAGCAGAGCAATGGCACAAATTATAACTCAAGAGATAGAAAATGCTGGTTGGAAGAATCTTCTCTATACAGACCTAGCACAAAGGTATAGTAAGCACATAAGCACATGGCTTCTTTTGTTTCTTATCCACTAGGGATTAGCACAACTTATTCAGATAAGGACTGCTGTGTGTTCATCACCTTTGCTTGGAGAACCTATAGACACATAGTTTGTTGCCAAGCTTCTACCTCTGTTTCCCGTGAGTCACCTTTAGTATCTCCACTGGTCCGCGGTTGGGACTTTGCAAGCACATAAGAAACCATCAAGTCACACTTGACTTTCCTCTAGTTAGAGAAAGCAAAGGCGAGGTGTATCTCTCTGGTGCAGGAGAATTGTCTGTAATCTGTCAATCATGTTTTAAATAAATGCTGATTGGCCAGGCAGGAAGTATAGGCAGGAAAACCAGACAGGAAGTAAAAATGATGTGGTGAGAACAGGAGAATTCTGGGAAGGAGGAAGTTGATTCCTCCCACTCCCGTCCAGACCACTGAAGCAGCAGGATGTGATCTGCCCCACTGAAAAAGGTACTGAGCCACATGGCTAACATAGACCAGAATAATGGGTTAATATAAACTACAAGAGCTAATAAGTAGCCTGACCTAATGGGCTTATCAGCTTTATAACTTATAGAGATCTCTGTGTGATTTTCTTTGGGGCTTGCCAGCTGTGGGGTACTGGGTGGAAGGACAGAAATCCACACAAGCAGGCCCCATCATGTTACATCTCTCTTAGCTCTTCACCACCAAACCAGAAGGTTACAGTGGCCTTTAAAGTTTAATTAGCATTTTGTTTAGAATACACCCACACTCACAGAATGTATGCCTGTGGGGGTCGGAGGGCAACTTGTGGCATTTGGTCGTCTCCTCCCACCAGGCAGATTCTGAGGCTCAAACTCTGGTTATCAGGCTTGGAGGCAAGTGCCTTTTCTTGCTAAGCTGTCTTCCCCACCCTGGATTCGCAATAGTCTGAAAAAAGGTGTTGAGCATATGAAATCTTCATCTGACCAATTTTGTTAAACACAATTCTGGCAGGAGCTGCAATTTTGTAGTTAAAATTAGACATGCGGTTTTCCTGGCCTCCTGCCAGTAGACTCCTCCTTGGGGTTAGGAAAAGAGACAATAGCAAGATAAACCTGAAGTGTGAAGACATTGCTTCCCGGAGGACTAAACACCAATGTCTAGCTTGCTTGTGGTGGCATGGAGACATCAGAAAAAGGCCATCAGAGTTCCAGAAGGAAAGGCAGAGCTGTGGGACTAAGAGGAACCAGCACTGTACTGAGTACATTTGTGTGGCTGCTGTCTTTTAGTAGTTAAACCAGCCCTGGCCTTCTGAAGCCTGCTGGTGAGACCAAGCTCCTCAGTCCATGTTCTCAACTGCCAAAGGGCAAGCTAAGAATTCCACTCCAGACTGTGGTTGCCATGGTTGTAACTTGAAGATAGTCCTCCCGCCCCCCCCCCCCAGTCCACTACAAGAGGCCCTTCGTAAATTTCATTTGTCATGGAATCAGTGTTGGGAGGGGCCAAAAGGCTGTTTCATTGTCCCAGTATTTGCGCTTGACTAAACTGTATCCACAGACTGAAGGCGGTTTTTTTTTTTTTACTTGCTTGCTTGTTTATTTATTTATTTATCTTTCCTGAGATGAACCCGATGTGCCTGCCTAGAGTGGAAGGCAGAAATGGCATGGAAGTTATAAAGTACAAAGAGCCTGTTTTGAAAAGAAAGAGGCGGGGCGTGGCCTGCCGAACAAAGCTTCTCCTTGAAGACTTGGGGTTCTAATTTGGAATATTTTCTCCCTCCCGCTTCCAAATCTGCATCATTAAACCACGGACAAGGGGAAGGTAATAATTATGAGCAAGCGAGTATTTCTTAATGATTTTCTGTGTTACATCCAAAGAAAATAAACCAAATGCTTACTCAAAGCTGGAGCGGGAGGGAGGGAGGGAGCTTGTTTTTTTTTTTTTTTTTTTTTTTTTTTTGCGCCATTTCTTTTTCTTTCCTTTTCACCTTATAGTCTTTCTTCGTCCACTGAAAGTGTCTATAAAATTTTTAAAGGAAAGTAGGTTGCTAAAATGTTCTTAATTTGCCATGATAGATTGAGTCCATGCTTCAGTGACTGTAATTGAATCTGTGACCTATTTCTTTAGTAAAGCAGAAATAGTCTCTGGGGTTTTTGTCACTGCCATCGAGTAATGACATTCAAAGGGACTGTCAAAATGTCTACACTTTTTCCACTGGCTGTTAGTGTTATTACTTCACAATTTGTTCCTTTTTAATTAATCTTAATAAATGTGTACAGACTCTACCTGGCCACTGGAAATGCTCAACACTGACTCCGCCGTCAGCACAGCAAAGTTAATAGGCAGGAAGGGCACAGCAGCCAGCAAAGGTCTTGAGGTATTTTGGTTCCACTTTGAAAAGATACCTTAAGATCTCAGTTTAGAGAATCTACCCTCAGAAAGAACGGGTCGTGGAGCAAAAGGTTGAAGTGCCACCCACTCCCAAATGCTCCCCTCCACACCTCCATCCATTACTTCTAATGCTGGTGCCACCACTAACTTCTGTAGTTTTGCTGAGGGGCTGTGAACGTGGCAAGCAGACAGCCCGGGGGAGCAATATTTTATTGACAACATGTAAGAGAAAATATGTTCGCCTACTTTTAAGCAGCGGTGTAGGAGGGTGTTAGAGAACCAGATGGCCCAAGTTAGTCTTCCATTTGCCAAGATGCTTGGGAAGAAATGTCTGCTCTGTAATTCACATGGTGGTAGCCACGTTGCCCATGAGTGCCAGGCTCTAGCTTCCAGGGCTAACTGCTCCTACTGAGTCCAAGAGGACTCAGGGCTCAGGGACAAGGAAGTAGTCGTAGGGTCATCTCCTACAGGATCCTGGATAGGATGAGAGGCAGACCTACAGAT
This sequence comes from Neodon shergylaensis, assembly GCA_025134845.1. Lineage (NCBI taxonomy): Eukaryota > Metazoa > Chordata > Mammalia > Rodentia > Cricetidae > Neodon > Neodon shergylaensis. Next base: position 1,007,651 of record JABTXL010006025.1, read on the forward strand.
CTGTGTCATGATGGTGTCAACTGGATAATTTTCAAACATGATCTCATGATATCACACGACTTCAGATCTTAGCCTGAGCACCCTCTGACTTGCTAGGTCTGAAGTCCAGAAGTGGCAGTCATCCTGACTCAACAGTTTTGCAATTCAGCCAATCCTGTGTCCCTTTGCTGAGGTAAATGAAGGAATGTGGGAGGTTCTGGCAAAAAGACAGGAAGAAGTGAGCTGGGTGACTCACATTAGGGTCAGAGAGTGAAATATCAGGTGTGCTCTGGCTACCTAAGTGCATATAGGGCTTTTCCCCATCTTTCTTTGGTAGCCCTTTCTCCGTTTTCCCCACTTTGACTTTTCCCCATGTCTCAATTCCAAACTCTTGACATTTACCTAAGCTATCTGAAGGGCTTCTTATCCTAAAGGAGTCTTTTCCAACTCCACCTCTGGTCTTACTTTACTGAAATATCTTGGAGGAACCCTGTATCATCCGTGTTGGTATACAGGAATAAAGATTAGGCTCAGGGACTTTGAAGATGGGAATTTCTATTCAGTGGGAAATGTGGGCGGCAGTCAGCTGATTTATATTGGCTTGATAAGCACTCTACTTCTCATCTTTGGCAATCAATACCAATTTCTACTTTTAGTCTACAATGGAACTCCTTGTCAGAAAGTTCTGGAAACACAATGAATGGAAAATTGTGCCAGGAGTTCATAGTTTTGAGATAAAATGTAGTCTTTTTCCTTGAAATCAAACATTTGTATTGGAGAGAAGAGCACATGCTAGCACCCTCCTAAGTATGACAAAGAGGGGGCATGCATCGGGACCAATGTGAGCACAGAGAAGATCTTCCTCTTCTACTCTGGAGCCACAAGGGTAGGGTTTGTTGGAGGAAGTGGGTGAAATTCTTGAAAGCCCAGGAAGAACTAGATAGGGAGCATTCAGAATGGAGCATGTAGTCAGCATTGGATGAGGTATGCTTGGGTTATAGAGCTCTAAAGCTTGTAAATAGAAACTTCTAGTCAGCTGCCAAGAGGGAGGGTAGTGCATTGAAGCTGAGGATGACATCATGGGGACCATCGTTCAGGCTTAGGAGTCTGAGCTGTATGCTAGAGGTCTTGGAAGACAATCATAGAGGCAAGATAGTGGCTAGATTTACATTTTAAATAACTCATTTGGCTCCAGTGGTGAGGAAGGTTCAAGGGGATGAGGCTGGATGGTGATGAGGGAGGACAAAATGAGCCTTGGGCATTTACAGATTTCCCAAGGGGACCCAGAGTGGGATTCACTCTCAAGCCAATTAGAACAATGAGCACTTCTCATTATGAGCAACACTGGAGTGAAGTATTGTTCTCAGTGAGGCACAGCAAGCCTTGCTCTTGGTGAATGAAATGGTAGCCGGGCTAGTGGAATGGAAATAAGTTCATCTTGTAGGAATGACCACACTATCCTGCTCACTGACCCGTTCCCATTTCTAGCCTGGAAACTTGAACCTAACAGGCCATAATGGCTCCAATAGGCTCCAATCATCAGTCATTATCACACTCTCCCCAGGGACTAGTCAAGCAGACTAGAGCTGTTGTTAATCAGACATGCCATCTACATTTTTATAATTTCCCATTTGCTCGACCAAATAATACCCATTTTCCCCTACTTTCCTACAGCGCATGCTAGAAGAAAGAAAGATGTCTCATGAGTACTGACTTACCACATGTGACTGTGACCATAACATGGCTATGGTATTGCATCTGAGTCATTCCAGTGCTAAAGGGTAGTTTGCTCCCACAGTCAGTACTTCATAATGAGATGATAGCTTTATACAGGGAGAAATGTGGAACCTACTGATTTACCTTTATTAATTTTATTTTAAATTGATTTATTACAAGAGAATGTGTGCATGGCCAGCCATGTATGTGGAGGTCAAGGGCAGCTTGGGAGTCTGTTGTATCCTTTCTCCACGTGGGTTCTGGGGAACAAACTCAGCTCCTCAACCTTGGTGGCAAGTGCCTTTATACATAGAACCATCTCTCCAGCCTTAAAGGAGGAGTCTTGAAGAATCTCAACACTCAGTGTAAAACTGTAAAATTGACATTCAATAACAACCCTAAGATTTTTGCATTGTCCTCCTGGTTTGTCCCAGGAGGCCCATGACTTGTGGGCATCATCCCCAGGAGTTCAGGTTCAGTGTCCATGGTCAAGGGCATTTAGCAAGCGTGACAGGAATTGGGAGCTCGGAACTGGATTCGTGCTCTATGCTCCACATCACCCTGGAGTATAATGCGTTGACTTGGACTGGTTGGAGGATAAAAGATGCTGTAAGCATGAAAGAGGTTGAGGAAACCGACGATAGAAGAATTTGCATTGCTATGGCTACCGTCCCCTTTCTAAACCTCTAGCCCCAAATGCTTGCTTTCCAGAGGAACAGTGGGGATGAAGATACAAAGCCAAAACCTTACTCTATGTTTTACTGGCAGTAAACCATTACCTACAGGCATTCTTTACTATTTGCCCACTGATAAACCTTTCTGTCGCTCGCTTCCCTCACATCCCATCAGAGGAGAGAGCAAGCAATCTAGCATTTGAGGATTGAAGGATCATTTGCTATTAACCGTTAGTGCTGCCTCAGCAATAAAGAGGGGTTTCGTCTTTAGGCTTGTGTGTTTTAGTAAGTATAAATGTGTTGGGAGAGGTACATCAAGGGCCACCTTAAGTATCTCTGTCTTTGTGGGTGAAGTAAGACGGCTCCCTCTCCACAGCTGACCCTGTGATGCTTGCACCCACTGGAACATTTTACGTTTAATCTATTTGATTTTGAATCTCTTCTTGGAGAGGTTTGAAGGTGATGGTGTTTAAGACACTCCATCGGTCTTCTGACTCTCTGTTCCTAAAGTGCTGGGAACTTGGTCACATCTGTTCAGCTGTCCTGCAGGGCATGAGTCACCACCGGATCTCTAGTCAGGGCCAGAGATACTATACTGCTTTTTGGGCTGATCTCTTGACTATTTCCTACGTAAATAAATTTCCTGGATAGCTGGATTCTGGGTAGCAGAAATACCTGGAGCTGGTAAAATCCACCAGTAATTATTCTGATATCTTGAAGGGTCTATCTAGTTCAGTGCTGAGCCCACAGCAGACACTGAGCAAGCTTGTTTTATGAGAACTAATGTTCTGGAATGTTCTGAATGACCAAAAGATTGTTTGTAGTATCTGCTATTCAGCTGCCCTCTGCATTGCATGGAATGAAAGTGTGGATACAGCCTTAATTTTGTATGTTGGTTAGTCTGTTTTGACACACTTTTAGATGTAAGCAAATATCCCAGACAACCTTGAATAAACAGGGCTGCCGCATCCACAGACCATGAGTTGAATAACCATCTCCATTGGCAACTTCTACGAAGAAAAATATACCTGATAAACTTAAAAATGTCTTTGAAGACATGTAAGTTATACTTCAAATTATTCTTCTCAGCTTTTAAAAGTAAGATTACAGAGCAAGAGAGACAGAAGCTCATGCACATGTACATGTGTGCACACACCACTCACGCGCGTGCACACACACACACACACACACACACGAAACAGAAATGAAAATAGTGTCCCAAACTCGCTCCAAGTAGATGGCATGTCAGTTTTCATCTTCACTTCAACCTCTGTCTTGAGGACCTTGGGGAAATCAAGGGATGAGCACAGAAATGGGAAACAAGACAGAGAATAATTTCTGTGTCCTATTGTAGATAGCCACACTACTTCAGCAAGTGTAGAACACTGTTTTGGAAACTGACAGCTGCATAACCCAGCACAGAGAGGGCGATGGAGACTTCTGCCTCCTAAGGATGGTACCGCCTTTCCCTTTTCCTGATTTCTAGCTTCATGGAATTAGAAGGGCAGCTGCAGGCTTGGCTGTTCTGAGGCTGTTCTTTGGAAAGCCTGAATACCTGCACTATTATGTTACTGGGCGAAGGCCTTTTCTCTCGTGTGGGTTGGGCTGAAAAAGAACGTCATGGAAAGCTCCAGTACTCTCCAGATAGGACTGACTGCCTGGCCAGAAGGGAATCAGCAGCCCATTGGGTTTTACATTGTGGATTTTTTAAGAAGGTTTTTTTCAGGGCCCACCCTCTCTGTAGCATTAAGTTCCCTGCCCCTGGGTTCCAGCCTCCTTTCATCCCACTACTGTGCCTGCTCAGTGGTCCAAATGTCTCTGTGGGTTTTCCTTCCGCATTTATTAGGATGTTTGCTGCTGGCCATGTGTGGTCTTTGGGAGAATACCAAGATGTCTTAATTTCTCATCTGACAGGAAGAACTCAGCTGCAGCTTCAAGCACATAAGGACTTGAGCATGCGCAGACCCAGCTGCCAGGATACAGATGCAGTTTTCTTCATTATCTCTTTCAGGTATGCACCTTACTACAAAAATTAGTAGATCTGCATGGCACTCTCCTCCGGTTTGCGCATGTCTGCATAGTTACCTACTCTAATAGTTAGACTAGCATGTTTTTGCCTTAAGGTATTGAGGGAGTCTCAGAGGTGGCATTCTGCATCCTTCCCACAGTGATCCCATTATGTCTGTGTAATTTGAGCAAACAATGAGGCTCTATTGGATTACATTCCTCCCTTTAAATTAGCCTTAATACAACAGAAAGGGAGGAGACAGGGCTCTTTCCCTTAGAGATCGGGTCATTAATTCTTAAGCTCTATGAAATATTGGGGGAAATCTCGAAAATGAATTTGCAAACAATTAGAAGAGCAGGCACTAAAACAATGGTGTTTCCCAGGGAAACAAGATAAAATGAGTACCAGACCATCAATTTTTCAGTTTCCTGAAACTGTAAGACTGATGTCCACATGAGCAAGGTGTGGTTGCAGTTAGATGATAGCAGGACACAATATTAATGGAGTGTTGAATTTTTGACAAGAATTGCTCTTAGAAAATGCATTCTATTGATACATATATATAAAAGATGATTTAACATTTTCCTGCCACATTTGTATGGATTCTGTCTGTTTGGAGTTTCTTTGTAAGGCAGACATTGTAAGTCTTGGTCATCAAACATCATCCTTCTGTAGAACAGGTTGAAATAGAAGTATTTTGAGACTAAACTTCCATTCATTAGAAAACATAAGTCACAGAACTAGCACAAACCCTGAGCATGTCCCAAGGCTTAATCAAGTTTTATCATTCTATCTATCACTTCAAAGAGATGCTAAATACGTAAGCTTACACATACTGAGTGCTCCCGAGGTCCACAAAAGATTCCGGTGACATCATTAGTATGGGAACACATCTCCCAGAGATGATCTGGCTTCTTCTAGATCATTTGCAACTGCTTTGAATTGCAAACCTATCAGCCATATTGCCATACTTTAGCCCAGAACCAGGTTTCTCTACACTTAATCTATGGACAGTTTGGAGAGGAAAATTCTTCTCTGTGGCACACGCTGCTTTGTGCACTGTGGGATGTTCAGCATCTCCTCTCACCCTAACTCAGTAGGCCACTAACATGTCTAGAAACAGCCAATGCCACCCTTGGAACACAGGAGTTCATGACACCAAGTAGTGCCCATCCACAAGACATCTGTGGAACAAGAAGAGATACAACAAGTGCAATGACTTACAATTTTTCAGTGGTAAAGGCTTAGGGGACACTGAGAAAAATAAATTATAAGACATCAAGATATTCCTGAATTAAAAGGAAGAAAGAACTGACTAATATCACAAAGAACCTTCTACGTTTTGGGCATATATCATGTTAGAGCCTGGTAATAAAATTTAAAGATTAAAAAGAAAGGCTTGGGGAAAATAAGGCAGGAAAAGAGGAAGAATAGAAATTAGGGATGCGGTGCATGGATAACTCACAACTTAACCAAATGAACATTTGAATACCATCAAAAAAAGTTCTATTATTTGGGATAAGTCACTCAAAAAAGTCAAAAGGTAGAGCCTGATACAGGAAACCTCCATTTGGTCAGAGCAGTGGGAAATTCTGGACAAAAGCCAGGTACGATTCAAGCCAACGCCATTGCTTACCAACCTTCAGTGGGGTCACAAGGTTTCCTAAATGTCCATAATTTGCAGGAAGCATGTCAATCACTCCAGCGTCATGACAACAACATTTTTACCTATGGCCAGAAGCATCCATTTTAGTCTTCATGAGTTTTCCTCTTCGCCAAGCTTTTGCCTTTCTCACTAAGACTGAGCACCCTGTTGTTGGCACCCTGGTGTCCCCACTTCGTACCCCTCTTCATCTTGGGGCACACAGCCCACTCCTTTCTTTAAGCTGGACTGTAGTTGCTTTTTGTAAACTGCCACATGTGTTGAGAGTATGGCCTTGTCCGGTGTGTGTTTGATCTTGGCTTTTTGCTTCTGATGTTTCACTAAACGGAAGCTTTTCATGTGAATACAGTCAATCCCTTAAGCTTCTTCCTTACAGTGAGCAGGTGACTCTCCTTTACAGCATCCTGGGAAAGGTCTTGCTGTCACTCTGGGACTGTGATGTTCTTAAACTTCTAAAAGTTGGGTAGCCATGTCCAACAGTTACAGGAATGCAGACCCTTCTGACCCAGTAATCAGAAGAACTCTGGGGAAATGATGGAGTTTTCTAAAGGGCTAAAGATGTAGAACAACTATTACACAAACCCCAAAGCAGAGCACCTGACATTGTGTTAAGTGCAGAAAGCAGCCTTGCCAGGCTGTCTTGTAATCTGTGACAAAGAAGAGCACAGACACACACAAAGAACCCTGCTCAGCTGATCTGCCTTCATGGATGGCACATTACATATATGCATGTTTATTGCATGTACGCTCACTTTGTGCATGTATAGAGTCAGCTCTTGTATCTCTGGGGAACATTGCTTCCAAGGTCTATGAACATATCTTTGGGTGGGGGTTTGACTGAGAAATGTCCCGCACAGTCTCAGGCATTTGAATACTTGGTCCCCAGTTAATGACACTGTTTGAGGGGTTTGGGAGGTGTGGCCTTGTTGCAGGAAGTGTCTGGAGGCAGTCTTTTGGAGTTTAGAGACTCAAGCTATTTCTACTTCGTGCTCCCTGACTCATGCTTGTAGTTTAAGATGTGAGTCCTTAGCTGTTGCTGCAGCCGCCTACTGCCTGCTGCCTCCACTCCACAATCATAGATTCTAATTACCTGGAACTGTAAACTCAAATAAACTCTTTCTAAGTTGCCTTGGTTATGGTGTTTTATCACAGCAATAGAAAAGTAACTAACACAAGACCCAAATTGACGGGTGCAGTCTGTGACACCCTCCCACAGACTTAAGACACCCCAGATACCTCTAGATGACTAAGAATTCTCTACATAGTCCTAACATTATGTGGACAACTGCACACTATGTTGTTTAGAATAATGATGGAGAGGGATGTGCGTGTCGGTGGTGTGCACGTCCATATAGATCCAGCATTTTTGAATGGTTTTGACTCATAAACAACTGAGTCTCTAACTATAAGACTGAGGGATAAAAGGACTGACTTCCTATACTGAACTGACAGCTTGCTGCTTTAAATAGTCCTTCTGTGTGCCTAGAAGGAGAGGAAGCTCTGATGGGACCCAAAGTCTTTCCAGCCTAGCAGACTTCAAAGTTCCCAATACCCACACCCCATTACCTTCCTCACTGACTGGAACTCTCAATCTGATTTCCTATTTCTGAAATTTTATTACCATCCACTCAATTTTCTTCCCTTCCTTCCCCCTTAGACTAGAAAAAGCCCAAATTGGGGACTTCCTTTCTGGGCTGAGCTTCTCTTTATCGACAGTCCTCACTGTCTGGTAGCACCAACAAATTAGTTATGTGGGATTCGGTATGCTGTGATTGCCATTGATTAATAAAGAAAACTGCTTTGGACCTCTAGCATGGCAGAACTTAGGCGTGGAAAGCTAGTCTGAATGTTGGGAGAAGGAAGAGCAGAGTCAGAGAGAAGCCATGGAGACTTCACACAGGAGATAGACGTGCTGGAACTTTGCTGGTAGGCCACGACCTCGTGGTGATGCACAGATTAATGGAGATGGGTTAAATTAAGATGTAAGAGTTAGCCAATAAGAAGCTGGAGCTACTGAGCCAAGCAGTGATTGAAATAGTACAGTTTCTGTGTGATTATTTCAGGGCTAAGTGGCCGGTAACTAACTAGCAGCCTTCCTTGCAGCCAAGCAACTTCCCAGTTACTGCTCTGACTCCTGAGCCCTGCTCACACACGCCTGCAGGACCAGCAGCCTCTGACAGTTTTCCTCTAAGTGTCTTCATCGCAACACAGGCAGCTGGACATCAGGACTTCAGTGCTCCGTCAGGGCTCGAAGCCTCCAAATATTTCATAGTGATTAAATTAGATTAGAACTTACTAAAGTTGTATTATGATTTTCATGTTGCAAAAAATCTTGCATTTCTTAATTGAGCCTTCATAGCAATCTTACAAAGTAGATGAATATCTATGCCACCATTTAAACATGCATTTTTTTTAATGAAAGTCCAAAATTTTTCTTTAAAGTATAGCATTTAAAAAAGCCACAACAAGAAAAAAATCTATTTTATATGTAGGAAAATTCCATGAGATTCTTTATGGTAAACTTGGACCCCCATAGCAATGCCATGGAGAGAGTTCAGACTCTTGTCTGGAGCATCCAAAGCAAACATGATTAATAATGCTTGCTTCCCACCCAATGCCTTGAAGAACACAGAAACCTCCCCCCCCCCCACCCATAGGAGATGAGATGTTTGTGGAAAATATAAGAAGGAATGGAAGTGAAACTCAGGACACAGCCCAAGCTGCCCGAAATACAGAATTCCCAGAACGAGGACCTGAGGCTGTCAGAGTCCTTCTAGGACACAGATCACCCTGGAGCAACCCTAGAAGTTTCTTCATCTTCAGACCAGCAGCATTCAGTCTCTACCCAAGGGATAGGGAAGCAAAGGAAAATTGACCCCATCCTTTCAAGGTCTCAGATAAACTAGAAATAACTATGCTGTACAAATTCTTAAAGTTTCCTTAATTCAGTTGAGTTATAATTATTTTGTGGTGGTTGTTACTGTGCAGTCAGTTTTGGATACCCACGGCAGTAACTGCTTCTAGAAGCACTTAGTGTAGTGAATCCCACGGACGCTCAAGCCCTTTATATAAAGTGGAGTAGTATTTACATTTTGCCCTCGCTCACTCTCTCTCCCATATGCTTTGAATCATGCCTGCCTTACTCAGAGTCCCTAACACAATGTAAATGATATGAAAATAGCTGCTACCCTGCATGGCTCCAAGAACAATGACGAAAAAGAACGTCTGTACATGTTCAGGACGGACACGACTTTGTCTTTGAGTATTTTCAGTCTGTGTCTGGTTGACTCCACACATGCAGAGGACCCCCTGGGCTGCAGTTGCTTTGCTACAGGAAAAACCACCAAGAGTCTCAAAACAAGATGAACTGCTCCTGATTTTGAAACATGGCACAAAGGGCCAAGAATATTCTAGTTTGCATACATTTATCTATCACACATTAACAATATACTGATAAGTAATTATAAATAAATTATATATATATATTCACCTATTCAGTGGTTTAACATAAATGCATCACCTCAAGGAATATTCACCTATTCAGTGGTTTAACATAAATGCATCACCTCAAGGACTTCAGGGTTCAGACACCCAACATAATTTACTGATATAATGGTTGGTTTTGATTGTCAACTTGGGATTTAGAATTATCATGGAAACACACATCAGGGCATGCCTGTGAGGAAGCTTCTTCTAGATTAAGTTTAATGAGATGAGAAGACCTACCCCAAACGTGAATGATGCCATTCCATGGACTGGGATCTTAGCCAGAATAAAAAAGGCAAGAGTAATCTGAATGGCAGCATCCGTCTGTCTCTGCTTCCTGACTATAGACACAATGTGCCCAACGGTCTCCTGCCTCTGGCACTATGCCTTCCTGTTGCAATGGATTGTATCCCTAAACTGTGAGCCAAAATACATCATTTCTTCTCTAAGCTGCTTTTATCAGGCATTTTGTCCCATCAATAAGAAAGGTAATTAATCCAGTGCCTTGGGTCGCCACGGGTTAAAAGCAGATGGAAGCTAGAACAGGACATTGTCCACCCTGAAACTGGAGTTACAGATGGCTGTGAGCTGCCATGTGTGCTGGGAACCAAACCTGGGTCCTCTGCAGGAGCAAACATGTGATCCTAACCGTGGAGCTATCTTTCCAGTCCTTTTCTATAATTTAAAACTTCCCATGAAAAAGTTGCTTACTTACCTAACTGATAAGTGTTAGTGCTTTGTATTATCAGGTAGATCTATGAATCTACTGGCCTCAGACAGTGATGATCTTGCCACTCAGAACTGTATAAGACAGACTAGCTGCCACTTTCTCTTTAGTTACCCAGCCCCGCCTCCACCCCCAGCAATACATGTCTTCTCTGCAAGTTGCGCTTAGAATTCACAAAGAATGCCAGCCAGAAATCAGCTGGGTGACTTGCAAGAATCACATCCCATGGAGCAAAGAGAAGTTCAAGGTCTATGTCTCTGGGTCTCTCTTTGGTCCCGTCAAGTTACATGAGTACACTGCACGTGGGGGTATGTGCAGCTCTTTCTTGGAGCTGTCTCTGCTGTCACGTTCCCAGAGAAGACATCTCCTTCTTGCAACTTCCCATCATCTACTTCACGTCTTGGAAATGCCCTTGTGTTTGTCACTTGCACCATAAACAAAAGCAAGAAACCAGATCTGTCTGCAGATCTGACAGATCTCAGAGCTGACAGATCTGAGGCTAACTGGAAATGCTAATGAGCTTGCGGAGTGCAAAGAGGCGCAGGCAAGGGCTGGAGCTTAGAGACCCTTCACACCGCACTGTGCTACCTGGCCTGTGGAAGGAGCTCTAGGCACCTCTCGGGCAGAAATGGAAGCACCAATTCTATGCCTCCTACTCCCCTTTGGATCTCCTTTCCATTCTTCAGCGTGGCTTTTCTTGGGATGAGGATAGGTGCAGTCTAAAGCAACAGTCCCTGGCAATGATTGCTCACAGAAAATAGCGTTTATCTCTTTCCCTCCTCCAACAGTTTATATGACAGGACTACTTTGATATAGACAGTAAGATGCAATTGCCCACCCCCCCCCCACTCCCTGGGGCTGAGCAAGGAGAGAAGTCACCATCAAGACGAACAATGAAGCAAAACTAAGACACTTGTCCTTGAAACACAAAGAAGAACGCATGGCTTGGCATTTCTGTCACTATAAAACCGAATTATTTCGTCTACAAATGTCAGATGCATTGGGGCAACTCAAATCACCATGTTGATCCCTGGGTGGAGAACTTGGCAACAATACCATGAATCAGTTTGAAAGATCTTTGGGAGAAAATGGAGTTGGAGCCAATGTCTTCAAGGATGAATTGCATCCCTGAAATCTGGAAAAGAGACCTGGCTGCGTTAAGATCTTGTAACTTAGGTGAGGAGAGCAAGATTCTTGGGTAGCCCAGGCATCCTGGGAAGACTTGACAGGCATGTTGAGAGAAGAGACATTAATTGTCTACTGCTTTTTCGAATGCTTCTGAAAACAAGGAAACAAACAAGCAAATGCATCAAATTGCATGTTGCGCCATTGTGCATTTATTGGGTCCCAGCCATAAGAGTGCATTGATTATCCCGTTGCCATGGCAGAGGGAATGGTTTCTGGGTTACGATGGCAGCTGCCATATGTTCAGCTTCAAATCAACTGATTCCATCGTGAGAAGAGGAGAGAACAGAGGAGGCGATCCTAGCATTCCTGTTAACTTGGAGCTGTCACGTGACCTTCTGCTCTCGGCCTGTTATTAGATGTGTGCCACCTCTATGGTTCTTAGGCCTGTCCTTGAGGGACTTTTACACAGCAGCCACAAGCACCTGATCTAAATATCTCTCTCTACACTGAGAATCAGCTTACATAGCTCTTAGAAAACATGTACTCACGAAGGGATGCCTCCTCTGGTTTGGTTAGGAACAGGTGGAGACTGGAGTCACTGCCAAGTTTTTAAAGTTGCCTTTAAGGCAACAGATCCCTCTATGGCTGTGAATTCTGGTTAAAACAGGATCACGAAAGATTTGATTGTAGAAGGTAAATATTGAATGTGTTCTAGAGTTTGATAAAGTCCAGATCACTTAAACACCAGACAGGATGGATTGGGCATGTTCTTGCCCAAGTTCTTTCTCTTCACGAAGTATACTGAGCTGGCATTTTTATGACCTGAGTTCATATGATGATACGACATTGCGCTGCTGGTTCAGACTCAGATGCCCGCACAGTCAGATCACTAATGAGTGTTTGGAATTGCCAGGAAATTACTTTTTGATATTTTTCCAGTATCTGTGAAGAAGTTGGCTGTTTACTCAAGCAGGGGTACACTGTTTTCTGGAATCCAACAGTATGCTTTATGAAATCTCTGCCACAAGCTAAATGGTGCTTGAAAGATTCTCAGTCCTTCCAAAACCATCCACTGATGAAGTAAGGACTCTAGACACTGTGTTATAGCTCCAATGGCCCTTTGGAATGATCCATGGTTTCTTTCCTGTGGAAACCCAAAGGAAGGCCAGAACCAGCAAACTCGATGGAGACAAATCTGCATGGATGTATTCCATACTTTCTTCATCCATTCTTCAATTGAAGGGCATCTAGGTTGTTTCCAGGTTCTGGCTATTACAAACAATGCTGCTATGAACATAGTAGAGCATATACTTTTGTTGTATGATAGGGCCTCTCTTGGGTATATTCCCAAGAGTGGTATTGCTGGGTCCAGGGGTAGGTTGATCCCGAATTTCCTGAGAAACCTCCACACTGCTTTCCAAAGTGGTTGCACAAGTTTGCATTCCCACCAGCAATAGATGAGTGTACCCCTTTCTCCACAAGGCCAGCTGGCCTGGGTCTGAAAAAGCCTGGGATAAAACCGGTCTTGCTGAACATAGCGGACAATGAGGACTACTGAGACCTCAAGATCAATGGCAATGGGTTTTGATCCTACTGCACGTACTGGCTTGGTGGGAGCCTAGGCAGTTTGGATGCTCACCTTACTAGAACAGGTTGGAGGTGGGTGGTCCTTGGACTTCCCGCAGGGCAGGGAACCCTGACTGCTCTTTGGGCTTACGAGGGAGGGGGACTTAATTAGGGGAGGGGGAGGGAAAGGGGAGGCGGAGGTGGGGAAGAGACAGAAATCTTTAATAAAAAAATATAAAATAAATAAATAAAAAAATCTGCATGGATGTGACATCTTTATCATGGTGAACTGCCTCGAAGCTCTGATTTCCAGTGATGAAGGTTTTCTGCATAGACATAGTGACAGAGCTGTCGTGCTGTATCAGGGCCTCAAACCATTCACGGAGCCACTACACATAAGGTAAGGAGTTGGAACAGACATTCACAGCGCAGTTCTCATGGAGTATGAAGGAATCAAAAGCACGTGACGTCTCCTTTTGCATGCAGTAAAACTATAGTAAGATACCACTATGCACCCCCCCCTCATTGGCTCCAACCTGAAAGTCTAGCTATTGCAATAATAGCAAGTACAGTGGGAGTTAGGGGCGTTCATCTCTCCATACACTGCTCGAAGAGATGAGAGTTAGCGACCACACTTTCAGGAAGGAATATTGTTCAAGAAAATAAAGGAGTGCAAATTCCCTGACCTGGCAGACACTCTCTAAGGTATGTAATAGCCACAAACGGAATTTTCCGCCGATACTTGTCAATAGTAGAATGAACAAATACACCTGCATGCAAGTATATAGATTATATATGCGTGTATAAATACCTGTTTATCATCTGTCTTATTCGCAGCTCATTAAGTTATATTTCCCATCAGAATCTATTTGAACTGGCAGAAGGAGTCAGTGATAGCATGCCTACCTGAATGTGTGTCCTAAATTCAATCCCTCGTATCAATAATTTTTTGACGTTTCTTTCAAATAATTAGTATCTGTGGGCTGGGAATGAAGCTCAGTGTTAGGCCTAGCATGCACCTGGCCCTGATTCAACTCCTGCTACTGTTTTTTAAAATATCCAACAGTGGCCCTCGATGGAAACAAACAATAGTTTGTTTATGGGACGACTTTATCCAAAAGTATGGAATGTACTTAAGCAATTTTCAGTGGCCAGCTGGGCATAAGTTTCCCATTCATGTCTTCTAACCCTTCTTCTCAAACTGTCTATCAAACGATTCTTTGGAATAAAGTGTTTTGTAGAGACACGGGTAAAAGAAGGTTGGACCAGGTCCATAAGATTTCAGAGGAAGGCCGGGCGATGGTGGCGCACGCCTTTAATCCCAGCACGCGGGAGGCAGAGGCAGGCGGATCTCTGTGAGTTCGAGACCAGCCTGGTCTACAGAGCTAGTTCCAGGACAGGCTCCAAAACCACGGAGAAACCCTGTCTTGAAAAACCAAAAAAAAAAAAAAAAAGATTTCAGAGGAAGGCAGAAAGGAAGGGGGATACTGTGGCGTCCCTCTATGCTAGGGGGAGTGGCTTGCAGCAGAAGCTCCTCATCAGAGTGTGTCTCCTCTGATGAGCTCTTGTTATGATAATTATTATCACTCCAGAGATGCTGATAATTATATTTAGACAGTTTTTAAAGCAATATTGTATAATATTTTCCCCCATTTGACAACAGCATCAGAGCTGATGAATACGCAGTCAGATGAAATACCGGGCTGCTGCTGTCCACAAAATGTTCCCATCAACCGTGTAAGTGAGTTTTATAATGTATACATTATATTAGCGGGAAAACACACTCCTTGGGAAAGGACCAATTCTTGGCGTATAATCAGTTCCCATTGAATTTAAATGACTTTTGGTCCTACACCGATGCTGATAAAATGCTTTCAAATGTACAGAATATTAACCAAATGTTTATATTAAACAACTCCTTTCAGGTGGAAATGCGCCCTGCGAAGCGTGGCTCCCTAGAGCAAGTTAGTGAATATTAATGCCTACCAGATCCTAAGAGCTACAAGTCCTCTGATGTGGGAGGCCAAGGGAGAGATAACAGGAAGGTTGGCACATGCGCCCTGCATGGGGAAGGCTCAGTAGTACCGGACATAACATTGCTGAGATGGAAATGGAGGTTGAAATGCATGCAATTGGTTGTTAGGAACTCAGAGGCAGATATGGACCTTACAGAGAGGAGTAGCAGGAATCCATCTCTGTTTATATGGATAGGAACACTGTGATCCAGGATGGCCCCAGACCTGCCCAAGGCACCATCAGTAAAGAAATTCCAGACATGCCTTAGAATTAACCTCAGCCAATCACCAGTTCACCTGGAGCCCTCAGCAGGGGTGAGTAATGGCTGCTGATCAGAGCCGACTTAGAAGCTACTACTAAGCATGGTAGTGTTTCAGTTGTGTTGAATCTCGCTGGCCATTTCCAATTATCACGTTAATCTGCAGGCTTCGAGAAGTCATACACGTGTGCAGGGCTCAAGAAATGATCCCATGTTTCACAGCAAAGAAAGTTTTCAGCACCCGGGCTAGGAGGGCAATGCACTTTCTTTGTCTTTCTGGGAACAGCTGGAAGACCAAACTGGGGAAAACAGATTCTGTGGGCATTGTTGGGATTCGGGTTAACTAGCTCTCCACTATGGGATTCTGTTCCCCCACACAGAAAACAAAAGCTTTTCCAATATGCAGGCAATGACGGTGATGTTCTGAGCAACTTGGGAGGCCCAGGTATATAAGCACTTCTTTTGATTAGTAATCTCAGTGCTTTGAAATTTAAACCATATTCATTTCTGTTTTGGTTGTAGTCTACCTGAATTTCTAGGAGATGCTTTCTACATTAGTAAGGCTAATCTCTTTGATCCAGTCAATTCCGAATGAATAATGGCACAGGGATGCAGATGTCATTGTCCCATTTTACAGATGAAAAAATTTCAGACCCGAGGCTCCTCTCAAGATTTCATATCTCCCTTGTGGCTTTACCCAGAAGGCACTCCTCTATATTATACTGATATGTTAACTCGTTTCAATTTCGTACATCACTTTCTCTTTTTATAATATACAGAGAACCTTCTATAGTAGTATCCGATATCTATGAGGTCTCATACTCTTCCAGGTTCGGGAAACATAGGCACTGTCACCAGCAGCTGTGTTTGGCAGAATTGGAAGCAGGGGACCAGTGGTATAAATGACACACTCGGAATCAGAAGACCTAATGCTTGAGCCAGGAGTAGAAGCCACTCAAGTGTCTAACCTATGGTGGTCAAGCCCTTCTGGAATTTTTGCCATCTTCCTCCCATGACTTTCTGCTCAGTTTAAAGGCAGACCCGGAGTTCATTTTAACAAATGCTGATGGAGTAGTGAGAGGATTGAGCCAGTTTCTATGTTCAGTAGTGATGAGATACAATTCAACCAAGTAAAGGAAATCCAAACTTCATAAAGCAGACCAGCATTTTCCAACACGTACTCTGTAAAACACTTCACTAAAGAGGGGACACACATGTATCCCTACACAAGCATACATACATAGAAATATATGTAGATACATTGTTGGGTTTGACGTATACCTGTGACTCCAGCACCCAAGAGGCTGATGTAAGAAGATCATGAGTTTGGGGCTATCCTGGACCACACAGTTTCAGACCAACAAACAGAAATAAATATGCAAATCGAAAATTAAAAATAAATGCTGCGTGATCCAAGAATTTGGGGCATGTTATATATTATAGAGATACAAGATAAAATTAAATGATCTGAGACATCCCACCATGGAGAAAACTGTTCTTTCCAGCCCTGTGTTTTGCAGACTCATTTGGTCCTAAGACCTTTGTCAAAGCTTCCAATGGGGCCAGTGTGGTGATGCACACCATTGATCCCAACACTCAGGAGGCAGAGGCAGGCAGATCTCTGTGAGTTCAAGGTCAGCCTGATTCACACGGTAAGGTTTAGACCAGCCAACACTGCATAATGAGACCCTGGGTTGCTTGGTGTTGTTTTTAAGACTTTAAGTGGATCTGGCCATTTCGTAATAGCTGTAAATTCTACCCACCCTTGTAAACAGTCTCATATGACATGTTTTGCATCCTAGTCATCTTGTTACCCTTGGCTCTTAATCCAGAGTCTGGCAGGTGGTTTCCTGCCTCTTTTTATTAGATGAGCAGGCGGTGTGCTTGGTTCTCTGAGGGACCACAAGATCATGAAGCCAGGCTGTGTTCTCTGTGCTCTAGGATGGCTTTCTTGAATGTTAATGACTTGCAAGCCCCCTGGGATGTTGTTAAAATGAATTTCCCGGAGAGTGGAACAGAACGGGTCCTGATGTCCTAGTAGAACCAACATTCCTGGCCCCAAGGTCACACTTTAAAGCTGTAGAGAGCTAGAAGCTGCCATGAGATCAAGGGAGAACACCATAAAGTCATGGGACACTTGTACAGATCAAGAGCACAGTGCCATGGGGAGGGTAAGGGGGCCAGGATTGATTCTTTCTAAGCAGTCAGAGGCAGTGGAGGAACGTCTTACGGATGTCATCCGAAGGAGCTCTTTTGAGGTGAGCTTTGAAGAGAAAGGAGCAGTTTGACAGATACAGGAAGAAAAGACCCATGGGCTGCGCAAAAGGCTAAGCGAGGCATGGTGTGCTGCGTGTTCAGCGAGCACTGAGGCAGGAGCATGTGGGAGAGGGAAGAGAGACAGCAGGAGCCCCGTGTAGAAAGGATACGAGACTGAATGGCAAAAGGCACTGAATTTTAAAAGACTCGCCATTTAATGATGATTATCCAGAAATAATCACCTGAGAAGAGAGAGATGTGGCTAGATGGGAGATGGGTGGGTGGAGCTCTTCTTGATGCTGTCCTTTTATAAGCCACGTGGTCAACATGTACACCCTCTGCCCCCGGACAAAGCCTTGTTTCAAGACATTAATGGGTATCAAATGGCTTTTGCAGACCTCATAACTGATAAGGCATCATCAACCCCTTTCACCATGTAGAGATGATGGTGTTTTTAAAAAGCACTTAACATTTCAAGGGTTCTTTTATAGACATCCTCACAAATCTATGAGCCTACAAACTTTATTTAGCTGTTGAAGACAGACTACTATTGCTCAGAGGCTTGTATTCCTCCATTCTGTTTTGCATTTCGGGCCAGCTGTTCTGGGATCTTTTATTTTAGAGACTGGAAAATCGGAGCTATCAATAGAGTCAGGCAGCTAATTTAAATCTGTTAATGTGCTGACACTTAGTTGCATACTTCAGCGCAGATGCCCATGTGTATCATGTGTATTTATTTTTGTGCAAATGTGTACATGTGTATATATAATTACTAGCAGATATAGTCAACACTAAATGTTTCTCGGGGCCGCCCAGGACTCAGCCTCCATTTCGTAAATAGGACACTCTTTGACATGAAAAAAAAATCACTTAGGAGGTGTCTTAGGCCGTAAATTCAGGGTCAGAATAATTACAAAGTGAGAGGATTAGAGGTAAGAAAGACCAGTAAACTCCACAAGATTTCAGATGAACACTTTCTCATGTACCTTATGAAATAACCAAGTGCGCACTATTACCAATACAGGTCTGTGACCTCTTTCCTCTTGCTTCTGTTGCTCCTGTTTGGATTAGATAAGAGTTCGGGTTCTGGAATTGCCTCTGACTCCAGGTTCTGGATCTGCCAATTTGCTAGTTGTTTAACAGAGAGCAAGCCACTCGCTGAGCTGAGATTGTGTCTACATCTGTCCCTAGAGACAGCAGCTGAGCTCGCAGCGAGAGCTTTTACAATGATTGCATGAGGTGATACAAGTCAACACTGATCATCACATGCAAGTGTAATCTACAGGGGCAGAAACAGCTGAAGTGAAGGGCTACAGGGTGTGGCTTAGAGCGAAGAATAAAGAATCTTTCTAACGTGCTATGGGTTGAATATAGAATAATCTCCAATTGAGATAGCACTGGATTTGGAGACTGAAGAAATTTTAGACATTGGGCAGGAAGAAACTAGTCATTAGATTTGGGTCCTTGAAAGTGTTCCATGCCCATGTTCTCTCTCTCTCTCTCTCTCTCTCTCTCTCTCTCTCTCTCTCTCTCTCTC
>JABTXL010006025.1:1026675-1112627 GCA_025134845.1 Neodon shergylaensis
CTCTCTCTCTCTCTCTCTCTCTCTCTCTCTCTCTCTCTCTCTCTCTCAAACAACATGAAATAAACAGTTCTCTCCTATACATGTCCTCACCACCATGATTTGTCCAGGCTCATAGAGCCAAGCAACCCTGGATCGAACCATGAATCCAAATAAATCCTTTCTCTTTCAAGTTGATTCTATCAAGTATTTTGTCATGCAATTAAAGATTCTATTGCTGTGAAGAGACACATGACCATGGCAGCTCTTATAAAGGAAAATATTTGATTGAGGTGGCTTACATTTTTATCATGGTGCGACATGGTGGCATGCAGGGAGACATGGCGGTGTGCAGGCAGACATGGTGCGGGAGAAGAGGCTGAGAGTCCTATATCTTGATTCACCGGCAACAGGAAGTGGTCTGAGGGTCACACTGAGTGAATCTTGAGCAAAAGAGAGCTCAAAGCCCACCCCCACAGTGACACACTTCCTCCAACAAGGCCACAGCTGCTCCAACAAATCCACACCTCCTAATAATGTCACTCCCTGTGAGTTTATGGGGGCCAATTACATTTAAACTATCACAAGGTGCTAAAAGTAACTGATATTTATGTAATAAGTTATCTTAAGTCTTGTGCATATATTTAAAGGTGTGATGATTTTATCCATGGGTGAATCTTTCCTATCTAGTCAACGGGAGCCACTATTATAGTTCCTTTATCACCATCCAAACTCATGACCTTCTCTCTATTGTTCCCAGTTTCCCCAGCCAGAAGAGGCATCTTCTGTTTTGAAATTCTTCTTCTTCTGGGCATATAGTCTCCTGGATGGGAAGCTCTGGCACTTTGGACATGCTTCTCATCTCCATTAGCTAATTGACCCCTCAGTAAATCATTTCTCGGTAGTCTGAAGGCCACATAGTGTCTAGTGAGAGCCACAGCTTTTTCCTCCCTTCCACTACATCCTGGGGAAAGTGTTGCCTCAATGCAACCCTAACACAGCCTTGAAGCCCACTCCCTGCAATCAGTCACTCACAGTCCTCTCCAAGATTCCCATAAGCAACTTCCCCTGGCTTTTGCTGTTGCTTCCATGTATGTTCATTTTGTTGCCTTTTAGTTTTAGAATTCTAATCTCCATTTTATCACCTGCACATGTATTTGTCTTAGACATGTATGTGTGAGGCTGACTTCACTGAAAGCAAGGGGCACAGGGATGCAGGGAGGTGAGGCTCATAGCACACACCTTACGCCAAGAGCTAGAACTTTGTCTCTCACATCCTTGGAGACCCTCCTCCCTTGTTTACTTGTCCTGGCTCCTCCTCTGGTATAATCAAGTTCTTCTCCATCCCTCTGTCTCTTCTCTGCTCCTTCTTGTCCTTCTTCTCACCTTGTCTCAGAGAGGTTCAGGGCTTATTCTATTTTTACTTAAGTCTTAGCTCATGTCCATAAACTTAGAATCTCATCTTGAACCCAAGATCTCATTGACACTATTTCCTTACATCAATCAGTTTCCTCTCCAAAATAATGCTGGGGAAGACATTCATTGTTCCAGGCTCTTCAAACAAAATCAAAGAGGGTGCAAAGAATGAAATAAGGAGGGTTAACGACTCCTTAAGAATAGGTCCCTGGTGAAAATCAAGACTGAGGATCCTATGGCTAAACCAACAACTTTGTTGGCTCCGGGATTGACACCACGAAGGAAGCCCTACCTTGAGAAGATGTGGGAAAGAAGCTGGGTTAATATGACAGCTTTGAATTTAAAAGAGTCAGACCCTGAAGAGTTGTTTTTAGCCTTCATTTAGAAACATTGCCCCACAAAGATGTTTTTAAATTGCTGACTCTTCTTTCTTTGTCCAGTAAATAAAAGAAGGGTGTGCTTAATGGGAGGACCTCTAGAGCAGGTGGGAAGGGGATATACTCACTAACATGAGAAAGGTGATAAAGGGGGAGTTAATTCTGTGAGTGTGTGGCCATCGGGGGATGCCAGCTGAAGAAGCCTCTGCCCTGCTCTGAAGTTGGGAAGACGTCTTGGAAAAGTATCCATTTCTGTTAGAGTTTACGGAATTTTTACTTTTCTATTCTTTTCTCTTTTGCCCCATAGTAAGATCTAGTTTTGTATCTGACCTAGCTAGCTTATTCCAGCTTCGTCTCCAGATCTCTATGTACCTGTGCTTTGAATTCCCTTTGAAGCAGTTTGAATGCATCCTGCCAGTCCCCTCATTAAATGGATCAAATAGGCCTTTGGCAAGGGCTCACTGTATATTTGTATCAGATTCAAGTTTTTAAGTTTTGAAAATTCTCCTTTGACACCTGGTGATAGCAACATGTGTCCAAGGCTGAGAGTTGCTACTGCTGAGAGACGCGGAGGTCCTGGGGCTTTCATAGGGAAGCCACAGCTCTCTCCATCCCGAGCAAAATAACAGCCATTTCCTGAGGGCCTTTTATGAGGCCACCTCATCATAACAAGAATGAACATTTTCCGAGTATTTAACATTGCCAAGCATGCTCCTAAAAGGTTTATGAGCATCATCAACCCCTTAATCACTACACAGTTCTAGAAGGCAGCCATTCATCTTCATCTTGATTTTACAGGTATGAGAAATAAGACAAAACGTTTAAACACCTCAAACCCCCACCTTGGATACTGCCTGTCACCTTTAAGCCAAAGGCATGCCACTTTTAAGAGAGATCCATCTTAAGGGTTATTCATTGGATTCCTGGTCCAAACCTTAATATTTGAAAGTTTTGTTGTTGTTGTTGTTCAAATCAAGGCAAGCCAAAATTTCATACTCTTGCAATTGCTTTTGGAGAAAAGTTGCAACTTATTTTTTACGAGTCTCCATGATTGGAATTCACCTTCATGCATGCAGGTGGCTAGCATCTCCCCATGAGAGTGCGGTAAACAAATGAGAGCAGGCAGGCAGTAGAGACTGCGATTGGTACCCAAGAGAAGATGCTCATCATTGTGTAGGAATCTGAAGCCCTTGCCCTGTGCCTCTTTGGGTTTCCAACGTTCAAAAAATGAAAAACATAAAGATACAAGGGAGAGAAAAGTAGGTGTTCCCTTCTCATTTAATCTCATACCCCAAATCGCCATTTGAGCCGGTCCATCAGGAAGTGCTTGGTGAGAAATCATGTGTACACCGAGTGCTTTTTATACCACGAGCAAAGGTCTGAATTGTAAGTAACATTGGCAAGAACAAGCTGTAAGTTAGGATGCAAATCCAAACCGAGTGTGCGAGGGTCTGGCTTCCAGCCTGGTAATTGAATTTCCAGTTTATTATCCTTAATGTTTTTTAATGTGAGTTTGCAATTCAAGGAGAACGGAAAGCTGCTCCCCCAGGTCTTTCCCCTCAAGCATTTCCAGGAATAATTCCTCACTAGACCCAAGAAATGGTTTGGGGGTCAGGAGGATACTTGAACTTTTTTTAAATTCTGGAAATGTCTCTTCTAGGAATGTACCACACCATGGGCACATAGAAGGACACAGGGCGGCAGACCAGAGGTTCAGAGTCCAATGCTGGTGTTGGAACTTTTAGAAAGGTGTGGGAAGTTAAGCACAGGGAGCTGAGTTATGAATCGGCTGGGTGGTCCAAGTGATACCACCTTCTTGTTCAGAGGTGCAGGTGGCAACCGCAGTTCGGATAAAATCAGCTGTCCTAACACACTTGGTTCACACCCGCAGTGGTCTGGGCCTTTTGGCTGGCTCAGCAAAACAATGTCAGAAGCTTCCGCTTACATTGCTTTTTCTGTAAACTAATCCTGAAGCAAGGCTGAGGGCAGAATCAGTTTGACATAGTCTTTTTAATATTTTTAACATTTATTCTTTGTGTGTGTGTGTGTGTGTGTGTGTGTGATTGTGTGTGTACATGTGAAGGACATGGGACAGCTTGCAGGACTCAGTTCTTTCCTTCCACCATTTTGGTTTTGAGAATTAATCTTAGGTCACCATGCTTGGCAGCAAGCATCTTTACCACAAGAACCATCTGAAAGAGGTTTAAGGATGCCAGTGATTTTTATTATGCTACTAATAATGATACCAATACTGGTCAGCAATAACCATGGACATAAAAATGAGAGTCAGCCATGTTGCAAGCTGTCCTCTGCTTTATGTGTTATTTATACTAAAACTGAACTCTCACAATAGCTGAAAAAGGTAGGTAACAGTTTCCAATTTTATATATAAAAACTGAGGATCATAAAATTCCAATGAATTTTCCAGGGTGCCATCATTGCAATGGAGGCTTGGGTGGGATGCAATCTGAAATCCCTTTGCCCTGTGCTGCAGTCTAAGGACAGAAGCGCTATTGCAGCATGCCTGCCATTGTAGGGTATTGTTTTTGTCTTTAAGATTTGTTTAAACATTTGTGTGAAATACATGGTGCATATGTGTATAGAAAAGAAAATGAAAAAGGAATATCTTCCAAGTCATTGCCTATATGTGCACACGACTTGAAAATGCAAGAACAGACCAGTATAAGGTAAAAATCAATGGCTTTCCACAAATTTCCCCTCTCTAAACTTCTAATATGTTTTCCATAGTTATTACCCAAAACTGTCCTTGATATGTACTGAAACAATAAAGCTCAATTCCTGTAACAATAGAAATACATCATCTTTAATTTTCTCCACTTGTTAATATTGGTGCTCTTTATCCTCTTATTTCCTCTAATTCTACTGAGGTCAGGCCATGCCTTACTCTAAATTACCATGTTGCGTGAAGCAGCAGTTTTGCAGGAGGTACTGTATTCCATGAGATGCCATCTTCCAAACAGCTTTGACTCCATTTAAAGGAGGCAGATGGTAGGGTCTGAGCAGACCTGCAAACTACACCCTCTGTTGGGCTCGTCCAGCACAGAGTGATAAATGGCTCATACCTGGGAGCAAGGGGAGCCATCCTGTGCATTTATAAGGGTGAGCTGAGACTGTAGCTTCTCACAGGTGTATTAAAATCATAACTGGAAAACTAGGTAGGCCCAAGAACTTATCAGACACACAAGACTGAGAAGAGTGAAAAGACAGATAGGCAGGTAGCCAAGTAAGTTATCTCAATGGTGGAGGACCAAGCTGAGTCAAAGCCCCAGAGTCCCCTACATGTCTGTGCCTGAAACACACATGCTGTGTGTCATATCGGTTGGTGCAAGGCCCTGCTATCCCATAAATGATGGACATCCGCTGCTTTTTGACCCTTCTGGACCTGGATCTGAACACTCTCTTTCCTATTCTTGGACTTTTACCCACCAGATGGACCCCACAACTTGGCTCTGACACCCTCATTCCAGTGGTTCCAGCAACAGCTCGCTCCTGGCTCGGGTCAGTCTGTTATCCTATCAATACCTGCTCTCCGCCCGCTTCTGCAACCTTTTGAACTATCCTATGACCATTATAACTTATATTTACTCTGTAAAGCACATATATACATATAGATACATTTACTGTGTGCTGTGTGAGATGAGAGAAGTAGTAATCAAAATGGGGGCGGCGCTGGAGAGATGGCTCAGTGGCTAAGAGCATTTGTTGCTCTTGCAGAAGACTTGGGTTCAGTTCCCAGCACCCACATGGAGGCTCACAACCATCTACAACTTTATTTCAAGTGATCTGAGGCCCTCTTCTGAATTCCATTCATGCATGCAGAGAAAATACTCATGCATAAAATAAAAATAAGCATTTTTTTAAAAATTGGAATAAAAGTACCTGCTTTGACCTTGAACATCAGAACAGTTTTGATTTTATGACCAACTGTTCTCATTGAAGCTGCTGACTCTTCTGAATTTCTTGTTATTGAATAATTTCTTGGACAACGTGTCCTTCTATGTTTCTGGCACAACATGCTCACAACAAATGTTCAGTAATCATTTAATAGTTCACTA
Source organism: Neodon shergylaensis (assembly GCA_025134845.1). Lineage (NCBI taxonomy): Eukaryota > Metazoa > Chordata > Mammalia > Rodentia > Cricetidae > Neodon > Neodon shergylaensis. The sequence goes on from JABTXL010006025.1 coordinate 1,032,521, forward strand.
TTTTTTTAATTACCTTCCCATGGGTGATGGTTTTTTTTGAAATTAAAAAACTAGCGCAATGAACATTTCTATCCATGACTTTGGTGCCAAAATATGATTTTCAAAGACATTTGTGCGGGGGGGGGGGGGGACAGTGTGACTTAGCGATAGAGCTGAGGCTCGGGATTCAGTCTTTAGCATTGAAAAATAGAAGTGACTTCCATAGGTGTTCTCTGTAAAAATGCTGACTCACCCACCTTCCCGCAAGACACGCCCACATAGCACACTCTTTATTGGATCCATTTATTTTCATATCTGTTCATTTGATAATTTCTGACTCCGGGGTCCTCAGCTGGCAGAGTGTGACTACTACCCCTGTCTGAATCAGCTAGAATTCGGTTGTCCAAAATTTCAAATATGGAATTCTTTCTTTGAGTGCATTTTATGTTAAGGCTGCAAAGACAAATAGAAGGTTAATGCCTTCTGTTTTCATCCCTGACAGATGAAGACAACAAATACAACCGGGGCTTTGTGGTTCAGGGCTCTGGTATAAGAGCTTTAATCAAGTTTGGAACCTACTAAAATACCACTTACTTAGTTTGGGTTTAAGCCATGACCTTCTATTGTTCAAAGATATTTTCCTTTTGTAATAACTCCATGGAAAGAAAAACGACTTGAAAGTTGTATTTATTAAAGAGCCCAAAGGCATTTGAACCTCAATTTACATTTTTCTTTTTTTATAGAAAAAAAAAGCAAAGTGTAAATGAATGTCAAACATGTGGCTTACATTTTTCCAATGATGCATGCAGGCTTTAAAAACTAATGAAAATACTTTAGAAGAAACATGTTCCAAAACATGTTAAGTGCATGTGATGTGGGCCATTTGGAGTAGATCAACATAGCAGATGGGGGTTTGTGGCATCCTGAAGAGAAAACAAAGAGACTTTTCCTCTTCTGTGAGATTAAGCATTCAAGTGAAGACAAGCCTGGGTCTGAACCCAGGACCCACTCCTGTATAGACTCAAAACTGGAGGAGGGATGAACGCTTCAAAATTAAGGCAATTCTACCAAAAGCAATCTATAGATTCAATGCAATCCCCATCAAACTCCCATCAAAATTCTTCACAGATCTGGAGAAGACAATAATCAACTTTATATGGAAAAACAAAAAACCCAGGATAGCCAAAACAATCTTATACAATAAAGGATCATCTGGAGGCATTACCATCCCTGACTTCAAACTCTATTACAGAGCTACAGTATTAAAAAGAGCTTGGTATTGGCATAAAAACAGAGAAGTCGACCAATGGAATCGAATAGAAGACCCTGACATTAACCCACAAACCTATGAACACCTGATTTTCGATAAAGGAGCTAAAAGTATACAATGGAAAAAAGAGAGTATCTTCAACAAATTGTGCTGGCAAAACTGGATGTCAACCTGTAGAAAAATGAAAATAGATCCATATCTATCACCATGCACAAAACTCAAGTCCAAATGGATTAAAGACCTCAATATCAGTCCAAACACACTGAACCTGATAGAAGAGAAAGTGGGAAGTACTCTACAACACATGGGCACAGGAGACCACTTCCTATGTATAACCCCAGCAGCACAGACATTAAGGGCCTCATTGAATAAATGGGACCTCCTGAGACTGAGAAGCTTCTGTAAAGCAAAGGACACTGTCACTAAGACACAAAGGCAATCCACTGACTGGGAGAAGATCTTCACCAACCCCGCAACTGACAAAGGTCTGATCTCTAAAATATATAAAGAACTCAAGAAACTAGACCGTAAAAGGCTAATCAACCCAATTATAAAATGGGGCACTGAGCTGAACAGAGAATTCTCAAAAGAAGTTCAAATGGCCAAAAGACACTTAAGGTCATGCTCAACTTCCTTAGCCATCAGGGAAATGCAAATCAAGACAACTTTAAGATACCATCTTATACCTGTCAGAATGGCTAAAATAAAAAACACCAATGATAGCCTTTGCTGGAGAGGTTGTGGAGAAAGGGGTACACTCATCCATTGCTGGTGGGAATGCAAACTTGTGCAACCACTCTGGAAAGCAGTGTAGCCATTTCTCAGGAAACTCGGGATCAACCTACCACTGGACCCAGCAATACCACTCTTGGGAATATACCCAAGAGAGGCCTTATCATACAACAAAAGTAAATGCTCTACTATGTTCATAGCAGCATTGTTTGTAATAGCCAGAACCTGGAAACAACCTAGATGCCCTTCAATGGAAGAATGGATGAAGAAAGTATGGAATATATACATATTAGAGTACTACTTAGCAGTAAAAAACAAGGACTTCTTGAATTTTGCATACAAATGGATGGAAATAGAAAACACTATCCTGAGTGAGGTAAGCCAGACCCAAAAAGAGGAACATGGGATGTACTCACTCATATTTGGTTTCTAGCCATAAACAAAGGACATTGAGCCTATAATTAGTGATCTTAGAGAAGCTAAATAAGGAGAACCCAAAGAAAAACATATAGGCATCCTCCTGAATATTAACCTTCATCAGGCGATGAAAGGAGACAGAGACCCACATTGGAGCACGGGACAGAAATCTCAAGGTCCAAATCAGGAGCAAAAGGAGAGAGAGCACGAGCATGGAACTCAGGACCGCGAGGGGTGCACCCACACACTGAGACAATGGGGATGTTCTATCGGGAACTCACCAAGGCCAGCTGGCCTGGGTCTGAAAAAGCCTAGGATAAAACTGGACTCGCTGAACATAGCGAACAATGAGGACTACTGAGAACTCAAGAACAATGGCAATGGTTTTTTTTTTGTTTTTTTTGTTTTGGTTTTTTGAGACAGGGTTTCTCTGTGGTTTTGGAGCCTGTCCTGGAACTAGCTCTTGTAGACCAGGCTGGTCTCGAACTCACAGAGATCTGCCTGCCTCTGCCTCCCAAGTGCTGGGATTAAAGGCGTGCACCACCACCGCCCGGCAATGGGTTTTTGATCCTACTGCACATACTGGCTTTGTGGGAGCCTAGGCAGTTTGATGCTCACCTTACTAGACCTGGATGGAGGTGGGTGGTCCTTGGACTTCCCACAGGGCAGGGAACCCTGATAGCTCTTTGGGCTGACGAGGGAGGGGGACTTGTTTGGGGGAGGGGGAAGGAAATGGGAGGCGGTAGCGGGGAAGAGACAGAAATCTTTAATAAATAAATAAACAGAAAAAAAAACAAGCAAAAAAATTAAGGAATGTTATAGGGTACCACCTTCTCATTCCATGGATACTTCTGTTGTGTGACATTTTCTGGGGAGACTCAACACATGTCTACTCACCCGAGATAGGGAACCCACGACACACCAAATTACGGATACCACCAAGTGCCTTTACGACTGAGATATCTCATTGGCCTATTGTTTCTTTCTAATGACGCTAATGTCTTCAACAACCACATCTCTCTTATACACAACTTTAAATGAGTTTGATTTTGGCCTTTCTCAATTTTTTTCCTCTTTTGCTTTAAATTCTCACTACAGTCATGGCTCAAAGGAGCCAACAATGAAAAAAATGCCTCACACACATGGCCATGGACAGATCTCATCTGGAATATTCTTCATTTGAGGTTCTCTCTTCCCAGGTGACTTTATGTTTGTATCAAATTGACAACAGGAGCTAACTATGACATACGTAATAGCTATAAGATAATAATACATCACCTATTGTAATGCTACTACTAATCTTTAGGTTATTTTTTATAGTATATTGTGATCACGTTCTTTTCCTTTCCCCCATTCCTCCCAGACTCCCCTCAACCCTTCCTATTCACTCCAAATGAATCAGTACGTTCTCTCTCTTTCCCCACTCCGATTCTCTCTCTCTCTCTTCTAAGTCTGGCCCACTGTAGGCAATGCCATTTCTGAGCAGGTGGGCATGGTTTGTAGATAAGAAAGTTAGCTGACCAAGCCAAAGGAAGCAAGCCAGCGAGCATCGTTCATCTATGGCCTCAGCTTCCAGCGCCTGCCTTGAATTTCTGCCCTGACTACCCTTCAGGATAGAGAGTAAGCTATACGCTAAATAAACCCTTTTTTTACCCCCTCAAAATAAAGCAAAACATGCAACAGTCTGAATGTTATGCTGTCTTGAAATTTCTCCAACAAACTGATTATCCCATCACTTCTTATGCTGTGTTTTGTTTTATGAGCTAGGATCTCATTCTGTACCCCAGACAGAACTGTAATTCATTGTGTAACACAGACTGGACACCAATTCACTACAATCTTCCTGCCTCAGTTTCCCAAGGGCCGAGATTACAGGTGTGAGCTCGTCAATCCCTTTAAGGTTAGCCTCATGAAAAGTCTCATTACATGATAAAAATGGAGTTACATCTGCCAGAAGTGGGCACACGTGGGCTCTGGTCCATCTCCTGACAGCCCTCATTTACACCTAGCATTTTATAAGCCTGACCTTTTCTGTCCACATTTCTGTTGGCCTTCTCATCTTCTTGGTTCCCAGAAGATGCTCCCGTTAAGCTCTGCAGACAGCATCCTGTGTTTTCTCTAATCTCCTCCCCCATACCTCTTCAGGTCCCGCCAGCAACCAGTCCCAAAAGCTCAAAGTTCAGATTGTGAGACAGTCTCAGCAAACAACTTGATACAAATAGTCCGTGTAGGTTGATACCAATACCTAAGAAAGCCAAATCAAAGAAAAGATTATTGGCTATTTATTTATTATTTAATTCATTTGAAATAGTATGTCATATATTATATTATTTATTTAATTATTTAATGTATGAATATATTTAAATATAAAATATATTTAATAATAATTTGATATATATCATATTATTTATTTATTTTCATTCATACTTTCAGAGACTTTGGTCCACGGTCCTTTGGGCCCTGTGCTTGACAGGCATCATGATGGGAGAAGCATGCAGTATGTGGCAGACACTGAAGCAGCAAACAAGTGAGGGACTGGGAGAAGGTATCAGCTTCAAAGACATCCCATCTAACTTATTTTCCCCAATTATATGGCTCCCTCAGAGTTTTCAGAACCTCCCAAAGCAGAACCACGTGCTTAGAACCCAGTATTCAACACGGGAGCTCAAGGAGTGGCATTTAATACTCAGGCCATGAAACCAAGCTCCAGTGTTTGGCCTTTATTGGGAGGAGCCATCAAGGGTTTTGAAGAGAATGCTTCTATTTTAGAAAAACTTTCTTTAGGCCGTAGGGAGAAACTAGATCTCTAAAAGGCAATGCTGGAGACCAGGGTGTCTTGCAGAATTCCATTAGAAATTATGAAACGTCAGTCTATAGGATTTTTTTAATTGGGTGGATGGTGAATGGATTTAAAGGGTCTATATAATGCCTGAATGTGGTCAAGAGTAATGGAAGAAGGGGCTGGAAAGATGGGTCAGCAGTTAAAAGCACTGGCCGTTCTCCCAGAAGTCCCAGGTTCAATTCCCAGCAACCACATAGCAGCTTATAATCACCTATGAGGCCCTCTTCTGGCCTCCGTGGGCACAGTATAAACTTTTTTTTTAAGGACTAGCAGAAGAGGCAAAGTGTCCTCTGAATCGCTGACATGAGCCTGAAAGCTCAACTCCAGGCATTGACATGAAGTCATCAATAAGATACAGTGTGGCCCATTGAAAAGACACCAATTTAGATTCGCTACTTAAAAAAAAAATGAGAATAGAGGACTGTTGAAATGAAACCTTAATGACTCATCCACAGTATGTTAAAGAAATTGAATAATCTTTTAAGATCAAATGTTAAAGACTCCCAGCAGACTTTATAGGATAAAAAAGGAAACTCTCACAAAACTATATTAGACAATATCACACCCTGGGGAAGATCAGAGGAAATGGAAGCTCATTCCTACTGCTGGCTGAAATGTGCATTGGTACAACTTACAGACTTGATTTTTCTGCAAAAATGATAAAGGAACTCTGATCTGCACACATACAGTCATTTATTAAATAACAGCAACACGAAAAACCAGATATAATTTGAATATACATATATATATTATATTATATTATATTATATTTGGAATATATCAGCAAATTGTAAAACTCTCATGATAGAATACTGCTGTTTGAATGAATAAGCTAGATCCAATTTTATTTTCAAAATAGGTAAGTCTTGTAAACGACAATTTTAAGTATAAAGTTAAGTTTGTAGAAATTTACCGGTGATATTAAAGCAACACATCATAGTCAGAGCAGTCCTGAACAAAAATGGTAGAAACCTCTAATGTGTGACTTCATTACACTACAAAATCACAATAAGAAAAACAGAACTCAGTGGGACGGAAGACCCAGACTGGCCTAAGCAACTAGAGCCATCTTGTTCTTAGGGAACATGCTAAGAGTGCACACTGGAGGAAAGAGTCGGTTTGCCAAATGGTGCTGGATATTTACATGTAGAAAGGTGAATCTGGCTCCCTGTATCTCATCGTGCAAAAGATCTAGTCAAGACAGAACAGAGGCCTTCATGTGAGATCTGAAACTTAGTGTCAGAGTTGATGGAATAAAACATGTCCAGATGAAAGCATAGAGGGGGCACGCTGAAAGGGACTCTAATAGTGCACAAAATAATAGCAAGAGCTGACAAACAGAATCACAGGGATTCAAAAAGCTTCTGTGAAAAAAAAATCAGTTGAGCAAAGACAGAGGCTACCCAATGAAAGAACATCTTTGCCAGCTGCACACTGACAGGAGATTTTCTAGAATACATAAGGACACTCAACAAATTAAATGCCGAAAATGAATAATGCCAGTCAAATAGGCAAATGAAATGGATGGACGGTTGGTTAAAGATATATAAACAGCCAATAAATGCGTGGAAAAAATGATCAACACTTTGAGACATCATAGAAATACAAACCAAACCAACATCAAGACTCTAACTCACTATAGTCGTATTGCTAGCATTAAGAAAAACAGAAAAATGATTATATTTTAATTAAATAAGAGTATAAAGTAATAATAATAACAATAAAGGGAAAATAGAAATAAAGTGTTGTTGAAGCTGGTGAGCTCGGGAGAGAAGGAACCGTATGTACTGCTGCTGAGAATGTAAATTAGTCCAGTCACCATGGCAACCAATATGGCGGTTCCTTAGAAAACTAAGAAACATAACTACTGTATAATCTAACCATAAAATTTCCAGGAATATATTTGAAGGAACCTAAGTACCACAGTACAGAGATACCTGATAGATTATGTTTATGGTAGCAATATCAATTGTTTAGTTATAGATGAATTTAGGGATCCCTCCACCAATGAAGGGATAAAGAAAATGTGACATATATTTAATGGCGTTTATTTATTCAGCTACAGAGAATGAAATTATGATATTTGAAGGAAATTGGAACTGGAAGTTATTATATTATATTAAGTGAAGTAATCCAGAATCAAAAAGAAAAATAACATGTATTTTCTCTTATGTCTGAAACATGGGTTACAGGTGTATATATGTTATATGCCAATGTTCATGTGGGTATGTGCACATGTGCAGGCAGGTGTGTGTATGTGTGTGACTGCGGAGGTCAGAGGTCAATGTCCCATATCTTCCTCAATCACTCTCCCCTTTATTTGTTGAGACGGGGATCTCAGATCCCCCCGAAGCACACTGATTTGGCTAGACTGGCTAGCTAACAAGCTTCAAGAGTACTTTCATTTCCGCCTCCACAGCCCTGGGGTTGCAGGATGTTCTGCCACATCTGGCTTCTATACGTATGATGGGGATTAACCTCAGGTCCTTGTTCTGGTGCAGCAAGCCCTTTACCCACTGAGAAATCTCCTCAGCCCCTCATATTAACAGTTCTTACATTTCATTTATACTTCTCAACTTAAACATGTTTTACAATAAAAAGGTCAATAACGAGATAGGGAATACTCCTCTTTCCATTATTATGTTAATCAACTACAGGATGCATTATTCTCAGTAACTAGCAAGATGGAAACAATGAGCCCCTCTCCCTAAGCGTTCCCTATGTGTTCAGGCAATGCAACACAGAAGTGTGGGACCTTGGTGTGGGACAGATTGAACTGAAACACAGACATAGGAAATTGTGGCTTGACTCTAAAGGCAAATCTTGACTCTGGCGGGCTCTGACTTTGAGAATCTGCATTTCCTTCTGGCTAAGAGGAAGATTTGGCAGAACTCTGTTTGAAGCATTATAAACCTGCAGAAGGGGAAGAGATGGTGCCATGGGACATAGTCTCGGTGCTGATTTTACTATGGCCGGAGCACTCTTAGTGAGTTTTGTCACATAATATTGAGAACATCCTCTTCAACACCTCCCAGTGTGTGTCCCTTTCTGTTAGAGGCTCTGTGGAAGAGGAGAGCAGGTTGTCATCAGACACTGCCTGTCCTTGTCCTACTCTGTTGGCTCTCTCAGAAGCACACCCACTTTGTGGTCACAAATGCATCTATCCTAGTGGCTCAGAGGGAAGCCAGGATAAGAGCCAAGCAACACAAAGCAACCCAGAGCATCCCTGGCCCCAAAACGGATGTCTGAGTTCTTGTATGCTCAGATTATCCACTATGCTCCTTTAAGCCTGCATAAGAATTCCCACAACCCACTGCAGGTATTAACAGAGTGATAGATAGCTGACCAAGGCACTCGGTGACATTCCCCCACCTTTGTGTCACAACGGAGAGAAACTCTGTTTGTGTGAAGTCATGTCCTCATAGTGCCAAAAGAGTCTGAGCTCTTGGGCAAACTAATTTTTCACTTGAGCGGGCTTTCTTGCCACGTATCCCACATTGGTTGCTTTTCTTCAAAACCATACAAAACATTTGATGTAATCTTACAAGAACAAGAGTTTTCATTTCCACTGTAGCCATTCTCGCTAATCACTATCTTAATAAGCCCCGATTCCGACCACTAACAGCTCTGCAAGCACCAATTATGGCTATGTATATGTCACATCATAATCCAAACCGCAGATACAAAGCATCTCAGATGAAGGAGATATTAGTAGATAGCGATGTCGAGCATTTTTCTAGACCTGCCCCTGGGCCCATCCTACATTTTCCTCAATCTATCCTTAGATTTGCTCTGTCCCACTCCAAGGCCCCGCATTTCTATGTAACATTGCCTGAACAGATATGGAATTCTAGAGATAAAGGCATATTTTATTCATCTTACTAGCTACTCTTGACTGCGGCATATCCTACTGTTGATTGACATGGTGTTAGAAGAAGGAAAGCGCTCACTTGTCACTAGGACGTCCCAAGAGCCTAGAATAAAAGGAAGCATCTTCTAGTCCTGAAAGGCTGTGACCTGGTTAAATTCTAATGGAAGGTGGACATTTTATGTTTGAAAATTGTGTGAAAATCAATGAAGAACAGGATACGATTACTGACTTATTTGCCACCAATACATTCTAGGAGATGAGGGAAAGTCTGCCATTCAGCTGTACATCCACTGGTGAGCCCACCAGCCTCTAATGTTTAGTTCCAAACTCGGGGTCAAGCAGATGACCCCAATTAAACTCTGAGGGACACTAAACAAAACACAAATGAGTAAGTAAGGGGGAAAAGATTCCTAAGGAGGAGTAGGGACTGGTGGGGGTGGGAGGGAAGTAGGAGAAGGGAAGGGGAGGGGAACTGGAGTACATAGTATTCATGAGTGACACTGTGACAGACACAATTCTCTAAAATGAGGGGGCAATGAGGGACTGGAGAGATGGTGCAGGGGTTAAATGCACTGGTGGTTCTTCCAGAGTTCCTGAGTTCAATTCCCAGCAACTACATGGTGGCCCACAACCATCTACAGAGAGGGGGCGATGGAGATCTGACTCTTAATGACTCAGAAATTGGATTTGGGACACCACAGAGTTATTCAATGTGCACGTCCACTCAACAGTTCATAAAACTAGTTGCACCAGAAATGTACTTAGCACCTAGGTATTACCACAATGTGTGTTATCTGTATCTTCCCACATGCCGCTAGCCGTGGATGAAGGCAAGCACCCTCCGTCACTGAAGGTCCTGTGTGCCAATGATGTCCTATAAATCATTAATTCACTAAAGGTTGAACTATAATACTTTGTAAATTCCACACACACACTAGATGCAAATTGAACAAAGTAAATGCTAGAAAGGCCGGGGGTGGGGCTTGAGACGAAACGAGGAATAATAACAAAGACAAATTCTCCTCCCTTGGTGTCTGCACTGTAATATCTTAACAGAAAAGGAACTATCTCACGTGAACCCAGAAGTTCCTAACATAGTTGGCATCCAGCTGTAGTTCTGGGGAGTCACAGGGACTGCTAGACTTTGAACACCTTACAGAAAGACTGCAAACCCTTTCCACACTCATCATGTCTGTAAGGAAGAGTTAAAGTGCACAGCTGTTTACTCCAGCTGGAGGCCCAGTGTATCAGGGAACTCTCCTAAGAAGAGACTGAACGCTAAGGACTGACAAGCCTTTGCCCAGAGGGCTATTTTAGTGTTTTAGAATGTTCATGCTCATTACCCACACACCACATTAATTAAGATATTTCTTTTCCACTGCACAGGGTTAAGACTCTGGGCTACAGCCGGGCGGTGGTGGCGCACGCCTTTAATCCCAGTACTAGGGAGGCAGAGGCAGGCGGATCTCTGTGAGTTCGAGACCAGCCTGGTCTACAGAGCTAGTTCCAGGACAGGCTCCAAAGCCACAGAGAAACCCTGTCTCGAAAAACCAAAAAAAAAAAAAAAAAGACTCTGGGCTACAGGAGCTACACATCCTTTTACGGTATAGCTGCCCCTAGTGGCTATTGAATGAATTGCTCACACAGACCAACAGACCACAGCGCAAAATACAGACCAGAACTTCTGAGCCAAGTGCCATTCATATACCCGTGAATTTTATTTTTTTTTTATTTATTTTTTTATTAAAGACTTCTGTCTCTTCCCCACCGCCGCCTCCTCTTTCCCTCCCCCTCCCCCAATCAAGTTCCCCTCCCTCGTCAGCACAAAGAGCAAACAGGGTTCCCTGTCCTGTGGGAAGTCCAAGGACCACCCACCTCCATCCAGGTCTAGTAAGGTGAGCATCCAAACTGCCTAGGCTCCCACAAAGCCAATATGTGCAGTAGGATCAAAACCCATTGCCATTGTTCTTGAGGTCTCAGTAGTCCTCATTGTCCACTATGTTCAGCGAGACCAGTTTTAACCCAGGCTTTTTCAGACCCAGGCCAGCTGGCCTTGGTGAGATCCCGATAGAACATCCCCATTGTCTCAGTGTGTGGGTGCACCCCTCGTGGTCCTGAGTTCCTTGCTCGTGCTCTCTCTCCTTCTGCTTTGGACCTTGAGGTTTCAGTCCGGTGCTCCAATGTGGGTCTCTGTCTCTGTCTCTTTTCATCGCCTGATGAAGGTTAATGTTCAGGAGGATGCCTTTTCTAAAAGTATACAATGGAAAAAAGAGAGCATCTTTAACAAATTGTGCTGGCAAAACTGGATGTCAATCTGTAGAAGAATGAAAATAGATCCATATCTATCACCATGCACAAAACTCAAGTCCAAGTGGATTAAAGACCTCAATATCAAGCCGAACACACTGAACCTGATAGAAGAGAAAGTGGGAAGTACTCTACAACACGTGGGCACAGGAGACCACTTCCTAAGTACAACCCCAGCAGCACAGACAGTAAGGGCCTCATTGAATAAATGGGACCTCCTGAAACTGAGAAGCTTCTGTAAAGCAAAGGACACTGTCGCTAAGACAGAAAGGCAACCCACTGACTGGGAGAAGATCTTCACCAACCCCACAACTGACAAAGGTCTGATCTCCAAAATATATAAAGAACTCAAGAAACTAGACCGTAAAAGGCTAATCAACCCAATTATAAAATGGGGCACTGAGCTGAACAGAGATCTCTCAACAGAAGAAGTTCAAAGGGCCAAAAGATACCCGTGAATTTTAAACAGAGCTACAAACCAGCTTGTGTTGCCGGAAGCAGGCATCACTTAAGAAACACTGTGAAAAGAAATGGATAAACGACTTTGCCATTGTATGCAGAAACATAGAAGGAGCTGCAAGAAGTGGGGGCTCCCAAAGCAGAACCCTAACCTGCATCTCTGTGGATCACCTCTGGGCAGCAGGTGCGCCAGGAAGCTGATCCACTCATATTTTCAAGGTGACCTAGTGGACTTGAGAAAGGCAGAGCCCTAGGCAGAGTTCCCAAGCCCACCCGCAGGTCTGTCCACAGCCTTAACTCATGGGGGCTGCTTTCATGGAGTAGAATGCCCAGAAAACTTGCATACCGCTGGAGCGCATCCTGCCTTCCGAAGACACATTAGGCCACGTTACTTTAAGCTAAACCCGAAGGGATGTCAGAACACACTTCATGCTGCCTAACTCTCCAAGGAACTTTAAATCTCTTACCCAATTTGTACCTCAAAACAACTCTGGAAGGTAAAGCAGGTTTTATTGCACTCGCCTGGCAAGAAGAGCAAATGCAGAAATATTATCTTTGTCATTTTAAAATGAATGTACCTTTCTTTCCCTTTCTCTTTCTTAATCTTCTGCCCCTTATCTCCATTTCCGCAAGGAAAAAAAATCGAACAAGATGCTCATCTTTCCCCAGGATCATTTTTAATGTGACAGCTGTGCTTGTGAGGGACGATCACACACACAAAAGGAATTCCAATGCCATTTGGGGACTTTTAGTCAAGATTCTACAAGTACCAGACAGCTAAAACTAGAGAAATCCTTTTAACATTGATAGAGACTGTTGTTCTGATCATATGGCTTCCAAACTGCTCATTTATTAAGAGACCTGCATAATTAGCAGGGTGCCAAGGTATGTCACAGGGGGATATTTTTAATCTACCCAGTGACAATCCTCATTGCCCACGAAGACTAACACGGTTTAACAAAGAGATGTTGACTCTGTGTGTTTAAAAGTCAGACTTTAAAAAACTGGAACACCAAAGGTGTTGACCCTACTTATTTAAATTAAAAGATAACTGGGCCAGAGCTACAGGCAACTCCAAGATCACCAAACAGAGCACACTGTGTTTCTCTCCCTCCTGCTTTGAATTCTCAAGAAACACACTCATGTACTCTTGGGTGATTCATATCAAGTTATTAAATAACTAGGTGAGCAAACAGCTAGAGATGGCTGCTGTGGGACAATGGTCTTTTATCCTGTCACTTGCACTATTTTTAATAAAACGCCGATTGGCCAGTAGTCAGGCAGGAAGTATAGGCGGAGCAACCAGGCAGGAAGTAGAGGCAGGGCAATGAGAATTCTGGTAAGAAGGAAGTTTCAGCCTGCAGTCGTGACCCAGACGTAGAGGATGCAAGATGTGATTGCCTCGCCGAAAAGGGTACCAACCCACACATGTAACATATACAAGAATAATATAAGACATATTATAAGATTTAATATAAAACATAATATAATAATAATAATAATATAAACAAGGCTAATATAAGTTATAAGAGTTAATAAGAAGCCTGAACTAAGGGGCCAATCAATTTTATAATTAGTGTAGACCTCTGTGTGTTTCTTTGGGACTGATGTGGTAAGAGAGAAACTCGGTCAACAAATGGCATTCATTGTTATTAATGGAACTGGGGTTTCAAAGTTCACATAAGCTATACCATAACCTGTTGCCAAACAACAGGTGAGACCTTGTGTACAAATCTCAATCTGCTACCTGGAAGCAACACCCACCACCTTTGGCCTAAATCCATTCGCTCTTCAGAACATGTACCTACATTTCATTAGTTCCATTGAGGGCAGATATGTTTGTTCTGACTTTGCAAGTAATTAAATAGGCACATCTGATAAAACTGAATTGTCTACCTACCCTAGAGAATGACAATGCATAGCTTTGATGAAAGCATTTTGTTTTTCAGCTCACTGGTAGGAGTTTCAGGTCCTGTGATGTGGCAGGATTCAGCTGCCTCCAATGTCAGAAGAAAAGAGATACAGAAGCAATTAGCATCCTACCATGGACACTGAAGAAGGAAGTGGCAAGCGTGGGGGCCACATTTGCTCTTCCTAACTGATACCACCTTAGTCCCCGCTATCTTCAAATGCTATCATTGGCTATGAAAATGAACCTACACGTTAGCCACTCCCAGAGCTGAGCGTAAGTATACAATAGATGCCCACTGTGGAATCACTCATTAAATTACCCAAGTGATCTGGCTTTTCCTTTAAGTGGCTAGCAAAGACTGCAATGTAATAATGGTAACAACAGCAACATCAGCAACAATAAAAGCTTCCAGAATGTGTGACGCCCCCCCGTGCCTTACTCCTCTTTTCAAAAAGTCAAATTTGAATACTGTGTCTTCTCGTGCATCGTTGAGATTTATTCATGAGTCACAGCTGAATGCTCTCTGTGTTGTATTTATGTGAACAAACACACATGAAAAAAATAAAAAGAATGGGTTCCATTATCTCAATAGATGTGTGTTTGTCAGCATGTGAGACATTCTCCACCCTGGACAGTCTAAATATTCAGCTACTCTTTTAACAACATCAGTCAGGCATTGTGAGACACACAGGCACAGCGTAAGCAATGACCTTTAGATGTGTCCCTGCTCCTATTAAAACACACACTGCAAAACAGAAACAAGCTGGTATTGGAAATCTCTGTGATTACAGGCTTACAAACTATTTTCTTTCAAGTGCAATCTCTCGTGAGCCCATAATAATTTTATTAACAATAACAATAGATTGAGACATTGAAAGAATTTTAACAGGCATCCCATTTACTACATACTCCCCATCATCCCCAACACACACACACACACACACACACACGCACACACGCACGCACGCCCATACTGATGAAAAGATGCAAAGAGATCTTCTTATTCTTTTCTCAACAAAGGGCCTAGTGGACATTTAAAATATTTATAGCATTTTCTATTAAGTTCCTAAAAGCTTCCCAGATATACAGCATCTAAGAGGAAGCATAGTCATTGCAGGAAATACAGACTACAAGCCTTGTAATCCTTTATATGGCTCAGGTACAGTGATTAATTCACCCTTCCCTTCTCTAAAGTACTTAGAATACACAGAAGCTTTCCTTCAGGCAAGCATTTCCTCTGGGATTTTTTCCTTATGTGCAAGTCACATTGCATCGATGTCCTGGACAAACTTCATTCCTCCTCAGGTCAACACTGACTAACACTGAGCCTAGAAAAACTTGGGTGAAGGGCCCTGACCATGACACTCGATGGGAAAAGAATTCTAAGATAATGGGTTGGGAGTTTTGAGATTTGTACAGCTTTTGCCTATCACATTTTCATTGTCCTTCACCATAAGGACACAGACTCAGTCTCCTCACTAGCTGCTTGATCAGTTTACAATGCGTGCATGGAAGTTGTCGTCCACCCTTTCAGGCTAAATCTACAATGGAGTCACAGTGGGCTCTACTTTCTGTACCAAGCAAAAGCCCATGGCGTAATGATCTTATTGCATTAGCAATTAATTTCCTGGCTCCACTGTGACAAATTAGAAGTTTGGGGTAAACCCAAACACTCAGATCTACTCATAGCTCCGGACTGTGAATTGACTCTCATGAAACTAAAACCCAAGATGAGACAAATCTTGGAGGCTCTTTGAGTCTCTGAGGGGAGCATCCTTTTGTGCTCCATGATCCTCTCTGACTGTGGTTCTTTCCTCTGTCTTAGCACATCACTCCATGTTCCTCTTGTCTCATTGTGAACCCAGACCTCCCTCTGAATCCTTCTAGTACATACACACGTGATTACATTCAGGACATACCTACATGATCCAGGCTGATCTCCCATCTCGATACCCTTGATAGCATACGCAAAGTTCCTTTGCTGTACAACTGACAGGTCATGGGCTCTAGAGATTTAGTTGTTGTCCCCCTCTTAGCAGAGCACTGTCAAGCCAGCCACCGCCAAGAAGGACAAAGGATTGGCTTTGCTTTTAAAATTAGGGATGACTCAGATGGCAGACACACCTTAGAATGAAAATCTAACCTGCGATCTCAAGTTCCATTTTAAACATGGCATTTTAAACAATGTTTGGAAATGAATCTGGAACGATATTGTAAATTCAAGAACTTGGAAACAGGGTTTGGGGTTGCAGGCAACAGAAGCCAACTCTGGTCAGCTCAACTAGAAAATTTCATCAGTGGGCAGATGGAGCAAAGGGAGACTGGGAAACTTCCCATCAACGTTGTCAGGTCAGGGACCTAGAAAGGCTGGGGATATAAAGGAGTAGTATGACTTCCAACCCATCATGGGCACTTTGATTCATATGTTTCTGGTGTCTTGCAAAAGACATTTGAAGGTTTTTTTCCATGAAACATGAATAGCATGAGAGTTCTCCAAGCACATTTAGAGATGTAGAGATTTGCATACGACACACTTACAGCAAGGTAAGCCTGACATGTCCTGTTGACAAACAGAGAAGCCACCAGCCCTCGTCCTGTGTGCGAACCCAACCAATGAGTCTCTTGACTGTGAAGCTCTGCCTCACTTTCCTAAGATTCATACCCATGACTTGGACCACTTGCACCCATTCCTCTTGAGCTCTCAGGGAATGGGAATCGGGAAATTTTCTCCTTTGTTTCCATCGACACTGTTGTCGATGCTGTTATTTCAGTCTGCCTGTGTTGCTTTACTAGAATACCTGAGACTGGGTAATTTATAAGAACGGGAGATGTGTTTGCTGCACCGTTCGTGGAAGCTGGGAACTACAAGCATGGCACCAGGGTTTGTGCCGCATCATTTCATGGAGGAAGGCAGAAGGGCAAGGGAGAGCAGGAGGGGACCCATCCTATTTTTACAGTAAGTACATCCATTTGATAGCAAACCCACCCCAGAGGAAAGGACATTAATCCATTACATGGACACACTAAACCTGGCAAATTCCCACCCCTTGATACTATTGCACTGAAGCTTGAGTTTCTGACACTTGAAATTTGGGGGATATTATCAATCCATAGCAAGTGTATCGTATATGCTGCTGAGTACCACCTCCCTGCAAATAGACAGACTATTTGCATATTAGGTCTAAATAAGACAAGATAAAGATAAATGCCTCCTGCTGATAGACAGAGGCAAAACTGGCTCTAGAGAAATGAGAACAATTAAAAGTTCTGCATGGCAGAAGTCACCCAGTGGAACCATCCAGAGGCCACTTGATCATTCACATGTATGTACATTTCCTGTTAGTTTATTTGGCAATCTTCTTACCCCTATTTTTATTATTTCACTTGATAGAACTTTAATTCTCAGTTTTATTTCTTGATATATTTTTATCTAAAAGGCTAAAAATATCTAATGTGCAAAACACTGTGTATTATGCAGGTACCAGTTGTACAGTAAGAATTTGGATACATCTGTTAAACTGTATACATTTCGGATTTGGAGATGGAGTACATTGTAGGCTATGGGAATTGCAATTCTGGTCACGATCAAAAAAAAATCTATAGACATCTGAAACTTTTTATTGGTTTGTTAAGATTGTTGACCTGAAGCAAAGAGAGAAAAAGTTCAATAGCATTTAATTTTGGTTGTGAAAACACAGGTATTAAATTGGATTCCTTTTCAGGTTCTTAATTTTTTGATTTCTAGAAAGGTAAGTGTACTAATTTGCAACAAAGCACAAATGGGAGAAAAGCCACTGAATTTTGTGTTAAAAGTCCGAGTATTTAGTGATGAGCTCACAAAATGGACAAGAGGAAGAATTCTTTTTAGCTCAAAGAAATAGAAGTTAATAAAACAAAAAAGTTCACTGAATTCATTGTATTTGTTCTGATAGAAAGACCATAGGAAACAGGAGAAGAAGGGCTGTACAGCACGGGAGAAAGGAAAGGACTGGGTGAGAACGACTCAACTCGTTTGCTGTGGCTACAGCTCGTCATTCTTCTTAATACAAAGGTCAAGGGATCGAGGAAAAGTGCTTAAGTAGAGAACCATACTGCACTGAGAATCACTAGTCAATGATGGACTTGCTAACTAAGTCAGAGCATCAAGAGGCGCAGGCCAGGCCAGGCCATGAGGCCTTAAGCAGGCAATCACAGAAGCCATAGATAGCCTATGACCAGAAGATTCCTCAAAGGAACAAGTCTTTACTAAAGGGTTTCTATGCTTTCCAAAGGTTAACAGACCCTTGTCATGTTTTAATTCTGAGTTTTTGCTTCATTCTCCAGTGAAGCTGGGCACCTTCCTCCATGTTTGCATTAATACCCAGTGCCTCCTTTGGTCATAGGACTTTTTATTTTGCTTTGCTTTCTCTTCTGCTGGACTGTGCCTTCCTGGAAAGAACATAACACACCAGCATGTACCTGTTGGATCAAAGATGTTTCATTCATACACTTGCCAATATATTATACTGTGTACTGTTAGACCCAGGACCTCTGAAACCCAGCGGGAACAGGAAAAAGACATAGCATGGTAAGGATTCCTCGGGAGCTCCCAACTCTGACATCCTGTCCTTATAAATCCCACTTCTCCCCAGCTCCGGCTGAGGTCTTGTCTCCTCTAGGTACTTTTCCCTCATCACCTCAGTTAGCAACACTTGCTGGAAAACAAGATGGTGGCCACTTCCGTTTCATGGGAGTGGCTGGCTCTCCCTGGACTATATATGGATTCTGTGAGAGCACTAATATTGTTTGTACTTGCCTGTACATCAGGCCTTCTGCACAAAAGTGTACAACAAACACTTACAGAAGATAATATCAGTCAGGGTTCTCTAAGAAACAGAACTGATAGAAGGAACACACACACACGTATACACACACACACACACATACACACACAGACATTTATTAGATTGACTTACATAATGTAGTTTAGGTAGTCTAACATAGCTGTCTTATACTGGCCAGGCTAAGAAAGCAGAAGTTACTCGGTCCTTGGGGCTGGAGATTTCAGCAGTTCCAATCTGGTCTGCAAGTCCTGGAGGATTCCAGGAGAGCTGCTAGTCTTCAATCTATGTTAGAAGCCTGAAGAATTTGACTCTAACATTATTGAAGCAGTTCCACAGCAAAAAGGTTTACGAACTTGCCAGTGAGAGTCAAGGCAAACGGGCAAAAAGCAGTTTCCTGCTTCCAGGTCCTTTTGTCTGGGTTGTTGCCAGAAGGTGCTGCCCATAATAAGGATGAGTTTTCCCATTTTGAATAATCCAGTCAAGAAAATTCCTCACAGAAATATCCAAAAGCTTGCATTTTAGTCAATTCCAAATCCAGTCTGGAATCAAATTAACGACCAAGATTAACCTTTATAGGGAGAATCAAATTATAAAAAAAAAACCAAACAAACAAACAAACAAACAAAAAACTCTTTATAGTAGCCCTGTTATTGCTAGTTCCAGGCTAAAAGACAATGGAGAATTAACAGTGTAGGGTGTGTGTGTGTTTGTGTGTGTTTGTGTGTGTGTGCTCAGAAATGATACGATTCCATCAAATAGGGTTAAGTCCTGTAAAGCCTAAAGTGTCATAAGCCTAGCAGCTGCCCAGAGGTTCACTTCAAAAAACAGAGCAAGTGGTGGGAGTCAAGAAATTCTGTCATGCATTGTATATGTTTGCAAAGCTTGTAGGTAAAAGAATGTGTCTTCCAGCCACCACAGTTCCTGCTGGCTGCTGTTGCTGCCCAGTGGACCTTAACTGCATGTACACATTGCTTTGCTTCTTTGACTAAGAATCATACACACAGAAGCCAAAACCTGGGGAAACAAGTCGGCTCTCCTCCCTTGTTCCTTATGCCAATTTTACTGCTGTCAGAGCCACGAGGGCTACCAGTTGCCCACCTTCCCAATGTCCCACAGTTCCCATAGCCTGTAGAAGAAGAATAGGAAAGCGTAACCAGGGATGGATTAAGATGATTCAATAATTGAGTCATGGGACTCCAGGAGAGTTAAATCTCTGCCACGGGGCTTCTTCTAACCCTTAGGATGAAAAGAACCCTGCGAAGAAAAAGTGTATAATTTGTGCTTCCCCACACTTAACTGATGCCACATTTTTTTATTGGATTATCTTGTATATTGAATATTATAGAAAACACATTTTGAGGAATGCTGCACTAATTGGAAACAGAAGAAACAACCTTTAAGTAAAGTACCGCTAGCTGATGGGGCTTTACAACGTTAGCAGACTACGGTAGGGCTGGGAGAGACTTTCGTTCACTATCAAAGCTTTTTCTTTGCGCAGTTGTATCGCATGAGGCAGCAGCTGGAAAGCCCTGCAGTCAACAAGGAAAAGCTAGCCTCCGCAGAACCATTTCATCTGGTAGCATCTCTGCTGATTTCTGGCTCCCGTGGTCCTCCCTCTGAGAGGATCTGCAAACGCTCGTCTAATTGAGATTTTGATTGCTAGCCAAGTTAGGATGCTGGGACTCTGCTCGAATCAGCACCGGTGGCTCAGTTCCTGGAAGCAACTTAGCCCTCCGCATCCATTATAAACAGTGACTCAGTAGCAGGCTGGCTGGCGGGACAACTGTCCGTGAGGACATCATGATCAGGTTTTCTAAAGCGGATATCCTGTTGGCTGGGACAAATCTAGACTTTCCCATTGAAATATTATGGGTTTCTTCTTATGCAGACAGTAGACTAAGAAACTATATTGAGGAGAAACAAAGGATGGAATCTTTCAACCTTATCATGAAAAAACTAAAGTAACCTACAACGAATCCTTTGAACTTAGCACCCGGAAGTCCTTCAGAAAGAGTAAACAGCCCCTTTTTGAGGCACCCAAACTCTAGCCCAACTCCAACCTTAACCCAAATACCTTCAAGCTCTGCCCAAGGAATATTAGGGGCAGTGCGGTATATACTCAGAGCTATCATGATGGCAGGTGCTGAGAATCCAAGTTAGTGTCCCACAACAGCCTACAATGTAGAGATCCCATTGAAATAAATAGCAAGGCTCAGGCTATTATTTCTTATTATATATCATGACTTGAAAAATGGACATCTTCCAAAGTCTTTGAGATTTGAGTCATACCTCAGCTTGTGAGTGTGTATAGGGTCTGTGTTTCCTATTGACAAACATATTTACTCCAGTTGAGGTTGGTCCCTTTCATGGTGCTATTTTGAATTATTTTAAACTATACTTGCTATGGAAATTTCCAGATAAAGCTTAGAATGACATTCTTATCTGATTAAGGAAGAATATACAAACACCATGGAGTGTTTGGCTGCAAATCTTGCATAATGGCAAAAAAAAAAAAACAGTGTTCTGAAGGAGCAGAGATAAAGAAAAATGGAAAACAAACTTCAAAATGTGTGACAGGGAATAAATTTTCTCCAAGAAATATGCTTTCTTCTAAACCTCATATTTATAACTGAGGAAACACGTTTTATTTCAAACAGAAGCAATATAGCAAATACATTTTACAAGGAAACACATAAACTTATACACAGCAACTTTTATACTTTATGGGAGTAGTTCCAGAAGCCTGGTGGAAGATGCTGTCGGGCAAAATGAAAGCCTGGGGAGGTATTAATTGGCCCCTCTGGATCTATCTTCTGGGAGAAAAAAAGAAAGCATAAGAGACCAGAAAGAGGCTTCCCCAGGCTCATTATACAATTTCTGATACAGGGTTTTAGTGGCCAGCATCACTCCTACATCTCTATAAACGGTTTAGTAAGTTTTTCCTATTATCAAGCAAGGGTATTAGTGTCTACCTATGAATATCTGTCTCAGCCTAGCATCAAAACCCTGATTAACCAACCTCAGCTGTTCAATAGCCTCTCTCTCCATAGACTAAAACCTGCCCTCGTGAGATCTCCGCATTCCATCCAATCATGGCTCATCTTTCTACAATAGCTCTCTCCACGTGTCTGTTTCCCTACAAGGAACAAAATCCCCACCCAGGAGAGGCGGCTGTTGTATCATGAGACTAACAAATTCCAAGTTGATTAGGCTTCAGGTGGGGTTTGATGCAGACAACTGCTCTGTGTTTCTATGAGGACCTCGGCGGAGCGTTGCTCTGGCCTGGCCTTCATCTCTCCTGGCTTCTCTCGTGTAGCTGTGGCAGTTCCTGGCTTCACATCTGCACACTGTGCTGATCAAAGAGAGTCAGCTTCTAGCCGCTGTTTCAAACAAGTCTTCCCCTAAATTGTCAGGGCTTGGAGACAGAAACGACTTTAGAGCAGGATGTGGACATCCATGTCTTAACCTAGGGTGGGTACCCAAGCTGATACTGAGATCTGCTGAGAAGAGGGATGCGTGCTGTTTCTTTCTTAATCCTCACCCCTCCCTCTAAGTACGGATGAGCAAGTCGGGCAGGACCCCGAGATCCATCAATCACTAATTAAGAAAATGTCCTCCAGCTGGATCTTATGGAGGCATTTCCTCAGTTGAGGTTCCCTCTTTTCAGATGACTGTAGCTTGTGTCTAGGTGACATAAAATTAGCCAGGATGTGCCCACTGTCTAATCCTTGTCCAATCTATGCCTCCCTGGACATCTCTTTTGACTCTGGAAGGACAACCTGTGTTCTCTGTGTTGATCCATGGAGACTCTGGTTCTTCAAATGAAGACTGTAACTTCAGCATACCAACACAATAGAACTTCAAAGATTTGGCCTACAGATCCTCAGCTAGGTGGGCATCATAAGTTCCTTCTTTGCTGTCAGTTCATGCGGGGTAAGCATGCAGCAAAGTCAGGTAACAGTAACAGTATTGTGTGGAAATAAGATACGGATCACTTGGAGTTTTTGGGAAGTGCCAGGATGGCTCAGTTAAAGGAACCTACAAAGACTGGTGGTATAGCTCAGTGGTAGAGCACTCACCTTGCTTATGCTAGGCTCAGGGCTTGACCCCCTACTGCCATAAAAATATTTATGAATTTAAAATATCAAAGAAAGTGATGTAGGATTCCCCTCTGTATGCTGTGAATATGACTGGTTAATAAATAAAGTGCTTTAGACCTATAGCAGAGCAGAACTTAGTTAGATGGGAAAAACTGAGCTGAATGCCGGGAGAAAAAAAGGGCAGAGTAGAAAGAAGCCATGCAGCCCCGCTGGAGCTGGATGGAACTTTACCCGGTAAGCCACAGTCACATGGCAATACACATATTACTAGAAATGAATTAAATTAAGATGTAAGAGTTAGCAAATAAGAAGCTAGAGCTAACAGGCCAAACAGTATTTTTTATATAATATAGTTTCTATATTATATAAATTATAACATATATATATATATATATTCCAGAAGATATCAGATAGCTTTGAAAAATAAAGGGGAAAATAGCGTGGAAGAAAACAAGTTTGTTTATAATGGTCATCAACTGAAGAATCCCCTGGGTTGAAGTCAGAGCTTACAAAGAAGGGAAATGGGAAAGAGGGGAGGCATAGCCTGAGCATAACAGGGCCCTAGAAGCACAGCCACCCCAACGGGAAGGCGAGGGTAAAGATGTGAACTCTGCATGGCTGGCGATAGTGTTGACTGTGATGGTAAGGCCCTCACCCCCACATAGCACTCACCTTGGGAAGTGGGAAAGAATGGGGAGCAGGGGCAACTGTTCACCACAGTTAACACAAAGTCAACAAAAGCAGATTCGCTGTTGTCACCCTCATGTGTAAGTTCCGGTACGCACTTAGCCCTTTCTATGTCATTTGCCTCCTCCGGCGCCACCCTTCACCAGCCGAAGCCTGAGCACACGGATGGAGTATGGACGGGTCTTTTTTCTTCCAGCAGCCTTTCCCTATTTAGCCACAACTGTTCTTGTGTTGAGGGGCACACAAATGAGGAAGAGAGAAGGATGCATCTGAGCACTCGCCCGTCGGGTACTGCTTTCACTGGAATGCACTTGACATAGTGCCAAGCTTGCCTTCCACAAGCGGCTAATGCGGCTCCTGCCATAAAAAGATAAGATTTGGGTTTTGTCCCCAGAAAATTCATGAAGAGATGCATAACCAAACAAGCACGGCAAAGCACCACATCTGCTCAGATGAAGTTCTTTCTGGGATGTGAAGGGAGTATGGCGGAGAAGGAGAATAACTGCAGGGCCATGCTCTCTGCTCCACAGCCACGAGCATCACAGGGAGGATGAAGGGATGAGAAGCTCTGCAGCCTAAGAAGTAAACCCATGGAGCCCCAGCCGCAGAAGGCACTCTCAAGGGTGGCTAACTTCGGTGGTTCAGAAATCTGGAAGTCATAATCTTGTGTCCAGCAGGAGGAAGGTTGAAAGCAATTGATACTTATCATTCTAGAAAAGAAAGACAGAGAGAGAGAGAGAGAGAGAGAGAGAGGAAGAAGGAGGGAGGGAGGGAGGGAGGGAGGGAGGGAGGGAGGGAGGGAGGGAGGGAGAGAGAGAGAGAGAAAAGGAAGAAAAAAAGAAAGAAAAAAGAAAGAAAGAGGAAAAGACTAGATCCAATTCAACTCCCAATATATATAAAAATAAAACATGAAAAATACATGAAAGTTAAATGTCATTGTGAAGTCTTCATATATACATCAGAAAGACAAGACGCTATTTAACTTTGCCCTCAAATTTCACTTTTACTGTACAGTCTTCTTAGTCATGCATTGGTAGCTTTACTTTTAAGTTCAAATTGTACTGAAGGAAAGCTGAACTATGCACAGGAGAGCCAAGGGAAGGATGCAGACATACTGCACACAGTCAGAACAATCCACAATGTGCATCACAAACCAAACCAACCAAACTCTACATATCCAAAGAGTCCCAGGCATGAAAGATAACCAACCATCAATGCATGGCTCTCAGGAAATAAAATTTGAAGTGTGTTGGGGGGGGCAGGGATCAGTTCTTCATGGCTGGTTTGTTCTTCTTGTTTCTAGAATGACTGAAAGTGTATCAATGTATGCTTTACATGGAAGCTCTTTGGGCATAGAGGCAGTGTGTGATGGGAGAATCCTGGATAAAGGATGAAAAGATGAATGGCCGATGCCAAATGCACATGGTCAGGAAAGCTCGATGCTTTTCTCTGACCTATGGCTATGAGGAAACAGAGGCCAAGTGTGAGTTATTTATACCAGAACACGCAGCCACCAAAGGAGGTGCAATCCCAGCCTGTTCTGCCTCCCTCCTTTGCAATAGGCTTCCTCTTCTGAACCTTGGACAGCCCCCATCTGTCTCTAGAGAGTCTCCCCCTCCTTTTTTCTCTCTCAGAAGTCTCAGAAACAAAAGGCACTTTTTGAAGAAGAAAAAGCCACAGTTGTGAGCTGTGGAGTCTGCTTCCTTTAACTCTATGCTGTTTTCAGGATCCCCGCGTTTTGCCCTCTGGTAGGTTGGAGGTTGACAGGGAGATCTGTGAGTGAAGATGTCAATTTACAAACCATCCTACTGGGTGCCTAATAAAATGCAAATCGAGCCACGGGGAGAAGAGAAGGCCTCCATCCTTCCTTTTACAAATAAAATGTTCATGGGCCACTCATGGAGATCAGGCGCCCCATGCTGAGGCTGCATCTGCTCTTTCTGACAGCTCCCTAAAGAACCCTGCTTCTCTTTTTTGCAAGCCTGCAAGCTGTTCTTGGAGAGTACAAAAAGAAACCTGCTTCAAGAGGGGGGAAAGTTCCTCTGACAAGTGAGAAGAGATTCAAAATCTCTTGAAAAATAAAAGAGAAAGTTAAAAATCTGTGGTGGCCGAACTCAAACGTATGTGCTTAATAAAGGAAACCTGTTTCAGGATTGAAGAGAAAAGAAACACAATCACTGGGCCTGTGTGTGTGTGTGTAAGCATGCGTGTGTGGGGTGAAGTAGCCAGGTGGTCAAACACAATCACTGGGCCTGTGTGTGTGTGTGTGTGTGTGTGTGTGTACGCATGCGTGTGTGGGGTGAAGTAACCAGGTGGTCTGGGCAATGAAATCCTTGCACAAAGGACAGAAGACAATAACAAAGTTGACTAGCAATCATGATGACAAACCCAAGTCCAAGTTCTTCAAAACCATCTTCAAATTTCATCTTCGCTCTTTCTCTAGGAATCCAGGGCAAACTCATCACAAACTCAGAGGTGAGAAAACCCAGCAACGGGCTCATGGTGGAGAAAGGTCTGGTACATCACCCAGTTGGGTCTACCCGGGTCATGCCAGAATTCCAAAAGCAGCATTTCATCATTGTGAATAAATACCAGGCAGACACCTACCTGGGACAGAAGGAGAGAGGTGCAGGGAATGAGAGAACACGCCTTTGAAAGATGAATACGCAGGCCATTTCTTGCCAATAATGTACTAATATTGAGAGTCGGCCATTGTTATGATTTTTAAGGTTCTTTTTATTTTATGGCCAAAGTTATATTTCATTCTGGTTGTCGCTTCCTTTCTTGGTTTGTCTTTTTCCAGTTTTCTCTTGTGTGTTTCATTCACGTCACAGACATGAGCACTCGATTTATTTCCTGAGTCCAGCTCTCTTTCTGTAACCTAATTATATGTTCTTCAAAATACTACAAGAGAATTCAGGAGAGAAGAGTGGGAAAAAAAAAGTCAGGCATCCCTTGTGTTCATGGAGGCTTATGTAACTGGGCATGCTCGGTAAGGGAGAGAGAGTGAAGGAAAGACTCCTGGTCTTACTCCAAACCACAGAGGGCAGGGAAAGGGAAACAGTGTAGAGATGACACTAGGCTGTCTCACTGAGCTTCACAAAGAGGCTCTTTAAGCAAACTTCATAAAAACATGCGTAGCCTTCTGTCTTGCTGCTTTTCTTTTATCAAATTTACTTTTGGTATTTACCATCCATAGTTCATTCATTTTCAGTGAATGGCTGTGGTATATCTTCTTTATCCTGTCTACTTGTGTTTTTTTTTTAAAAAGATTTATGGTTTTAATTCTGTCTGTGTGCATGTATCTATGTGTGGATACGTGCACATATGAATTCAGACCCTTATGTACTATAGAAGAGGAAGTCAGATCTTCTGGAGCTGGAGTTCCAGGATGCTGTGAGACCCAACATAGGCTCTAGAACCAAAATTCTCAGCAAGAGCAATTCATGAACTAGCTGTTGAGCCATCTCCCCAGCTTCTCATTTCTGTTTGCTTGCTTGCTTGTTTTGATTGTTTTTGTTTTGATGTCGTGGATTCTGATGCTTTTTGTATTCTTGCAAATGTGCGAGGAGTGGTCAGGATTGATACTTTTGTTTTGCGTGACTATTTCATGTGTCAGCTTGATTAAGACTGGACCTTTGTCTCTTCTGCATTTTAACCTGGAAATCTTTTGACTGGAACTTACTCTGTTGGCTTTTCTGGTTCAACGTGTCTTTTTGTAAATGTTGTAAACCTCTGTTAAGTGCAGGAGCCGTGTGTGCCCCTGGGGAAGCACAATGGAACCTAAATGAAGGTGTCAACTCTGATGGACCACTTTGATGCAAGAACATTCAGAGTTGCGTATTTCACAATGTTACCAAACCGGAAACAAGGAGCTGGCAAAATGAGTCCTTCCCTAGAAATTGTATGTATTTCCTTTTCGTGCTTTGAGAATGCACCAACCTTTGTCTACTTCTTTAACCCCAACTAACAGATAATATGATATCAGTCTCCATTTTTTTCCTATCCAAATCTCCCTACCATGGGCAACATAAGTAGCTTCCAATGAACAAATACCTTTCCTCCCAATAGGCCAAAGAAATCACAATCCTGGAAATCACAAGGAGTAGAGAAAGATGAAGTGGACAATCAGGAAAGACTTGCTGATTGGCTTCTAGGATTTTGGATGAATTGTAGCTCATATTTTTCCTTAATAAATGAGCACAATTCTGACTCTCCGAGCGGGGGGGGGGGGAGAATCAATATTTTATGCAAGTAAAATAAGGTGATTGTCATTGTAACTGCAAGAATACTATGGCCATCCATTGATTATCTATGTGCTTGTTATCCACTCTGGGGACTCCCCGTGGCCGCAGATCTCAGTTGATTGTCCCCCATCTCTGGTCTGCGACCCTCTGCTTGGTAGCAGCACTGGAGGGGACACAGGGAAAGCTGCCTAATTTGAACATCAGCTGGAGCAAACTGTAATTGGGAAGATAAATCTGTTGCATAACTACCACACAGAGGTTGTTCGATACCAAAAGGCAAGAGCATTATCATCGATTGTTTCAGCTGTAGCCCTGCCTGCACACCTTCTGAGAGAAATAGTCACCATTTTCTTAGAAGAAATAATATTTTATAAGAAATATGTAATTTTTCTTTAAAAATTACAACATGATTTAAACATCCTATATGATCCAATAATCTCTCCTAGTGAAATGAAAACTTGCATTTACATAAAGAGCTGCATACAATTTTACAGTGTCATTATTCCCAATAGGCCAAATGAAACATACATTTTCTGTAACTGGTCGAAGGATAAGCCAATTATGATTTGCCTATACAATAGAATCACTACTTGGCATTGAAAAGGACCCAAAAACTTACAACCACTCCCGCATCAATGATATTAAAATGCACTAAGGTAGACCAAAAAAAAAACCTACCAAGTGCATGATGTCACCTGTATTTACTCCGGACAAGGCAAAATTAGAAGGACAGAAAATAGATCAGGAGATAGCCAGGGCTACAAGTTTAAGAAACGCTCAGCTTAATGGAGTAAGAGGAAGGATTTTAAGGTAATGAGACTCAAATACATGTCTAAGAACTACAGTCACTTGTGCAGAAATCTACAAATCTCAAAAAGACAGTGTCTTCAACAAATGGTGCCAGGAAGCCTGGGTATCTGCATGTGGAAGTATGGATGTAGATTCGTATCTCCTAGCCAGTATACAAATCAACTCCAAATGGATTAGGATCTCAATGCAACACCTAAAACTACAAAAATGTTAAAGGAGAAAATAGGGGGTTACACTACAATACATGGGTACAGGCAAGAGCTTTCTGAATAGGATGCTAGGGCTTGGCGAATAAGGTCAACAATTTACAAATGGGTCATTATTAAAAAATGAAAGAACTTTTGTGTAGCAAAGGGATTGTTCAACCAAGTGAGGCAACCAACAAATAGGAACCAAATTTGGCCACTTGTACTTCTGACAGAGAGCTAATATCTAGAAAATACAAAGAACTCAAAAACTAAACACCAAAAAAAAAATAATCCAATCAAAAAATAAACCATGAAATTGAATAGATTTTGCGAAAGAAGAAATACAAATGACTAATAAATACCTTCAGAATTATTTTACTTTCTTAGCCAAATAGTTGCAAATGAGAACCACTTTGAAATTCCATTTCACCCTAATAAGAATGATTTTGCTGAGAACACAAGTGCTGCCAGATGTGAAGAAAGAAGGACCCTTGTTCACTGATGGTGAGAGTGCGGACTGGTGCACCTTGAACATAGAAATCAGCCTGGAGATTTCCCATAAAGCT
Organism: Neodon shergylaensis; assembly: GCA_025134845.1. Taxonomy (NCBI): domain Eukaryota; kingdom Metazoa; phylum Chordata; class Mammalia; order Rodentia; family Cricetidae; genus Neodon; species Neodon shergylaensis. Next base: position 1,061,731 of record JABTXL010006025.1, read on the forward strand.
GAAAATAGAAGTAATGTATGACCCAGGCATGGCACTCTTAGGCAGATACTCAAAGGACTCCTGTACCTATGACAAAGATACCCTTCAGTGTCCCTTGTTGTTGTATTAACAGTAATGAGGAAATTAAATGAATGGGTAAGAAAAATGTGAAACATATACACAAAGGAATTTTATTCAGCTGCAAATATAAATAAAATTTTCTGGAACGATTATACTGAGAGAGGCAATCCAGGTCCAGAAAGATAAACACTGTATATCATTTCTTGTATGAAGATTCTATCTTCAGAATTGAAGTTTTCTGTACTTGAGTGAGTCATTGTGAGCATTTCTCTTAGTTTGTCTTCTGTTCCTGTGATAAAACCCCATGATCAAAAGCAATCTAGGGAGGGAAGAGTTTATTGCATCTGACAAGTTACAGTCATTCCTTGAGGGATGTAAGAGCAGGAACTTGAGATGGGAACTCAAACAGAGACAATGGAGGAGTGCTGCTTACTAGCTTGCTCCCCATAGCTTGCTCAGCCTGCTTTCCTATAAAACCAGCCCAGGGTGGCACTGTCCACAGTGGATCAGCTCTTCCCACATCAATCATTAGTTAAGAAAATGCCCCAATGGCCAATCTGATGAAGGCATCTTCTCAATCTAGGTTCTCTTTTCCCAAATGACTCTCACTTGTATGAAGTTGACAGAAGAGTCTAGCTAGGGCAGGATCTGTAGAGGTCAGAGAGCCATGAAGGAGCTATGAGGAGCATACATGTATGGAGAAGAGGTCTTGAGTACATGTGTGTGTGGGTGGGTGAGTGGTGATAGTAAAACACATATGTTATTTTATATGCTATAAACATAGGGGAGGAATAGTGCAGGTGGAAAGGGGACAGAAATAGAGGGATGAAGGAAAGGTGGGGGTTGGAAACCCATTCAAATCTAAGATATATGAAAACACTATAGAAATATAGTTTAAAAATATACCAAGGGCTAAAGAGATGTCTCAGCCGTTAAGAACATTGCTGCTCTAGCAGAGGACCCAGGTTCAATTACATATTCGTTGGTCTCTTGTAGATGTGCTTGAACTTTAGAAGTGGATCCAAGTATATCTTAATCCATGATGACTCTCCAAAGCATCAGGGGCAACAGATGGCAGAGGAGGGATGTATAGATAGCAGGTTAGGTGAAAAGACTAAGAGGTGGTAATTATTGATCTGGTGAGATGGCTCAGTGACTGATTATTTGTGCAGATGATCTAAGTTTGGTTCCCAGCACCCAGGTGGGCCTACTCATGATTTCCTATAACCCTAGCTCCAGTAGATTTGATGGTCTCTTCTAGACCGAATGCAAACATGTTCATTATCACGCACATACACATACACAAATAATAATTTTTTAAAACTTATTTAAGAAAATAGTCAAGTATCCCTTTGAAAACTATACTCTGTACATTTCCACATTAAAAAGTATAGTGGAGTAGGTAGAACACACCTTGCATACTACTGAAGAGTAGTGTCCAAGAATGCAAACAAAAAGGGTAGTTGTGTTTGGTGAAATGGAACCCTGCAGAGTTCAGGAACTACTTACCTCATGCACTACCTTTTCAGTGGCCTTGTGAGGCTGGAAAGTTCATGCAGAATGATTGTGGATTGTGGAAGACTAGATCTATGATGTTGTGACATGAGCATTGTTCCTTGGGCAGAACAGCTGATACAAGTGATGGGATCTTTTATATATAACATGAATTAATATTTGTAGTAAAAGGAGCGGTGGACTGCATTCCCACCACCCAGCTCCTGGCTAGCTTTACACCCAAAATAATTACATGGAAACTGTATTCATTTAAACACTATCTGGCCCATTAGTTTTAGTCTCTTATTGGCTAACTCTCACATCTTGATTAACCCATTTTTAATAATCTGTATTGTCACTTGACTGTGGCTTACCGGCATGAGTCTAACCAGTGTCCGTCTCAGAGAGGAGAGCCATAGCATCTGCCTGACTCTGCTTTCTGTCTATTTCACCCACCTAAGGGCTGACCTATCAAAAGGCCAAGGCAGCTTCTTTATTTAACCAATGACAGTACACATAGACAGAAGACCCTCCTACACCAGATATTTACTATTAGTATTATATTATTACCTTTTTCACTGTTGAGTCGTAAGATAAAACTGCATTTTTCTAGAGTCAATGAAAGAGAACTTTGAGAGAGTCTACCCACCTCTGTAAGGTTTTGTTGTATAGCAATAACCTCTGAATGTCTTATGGAATTGGAAAAAAAAAACATCTGGAAGTACAGTAAAAACAGCAGTTAGAGTTTGAGTGAAGGTATTCTGCATGCATGAAAGGGGGCACAAGGCTGTTGGGTAAATATCTCAGTACCAGGAATGGGGTGTTTTCCCATAGGATGTTGGCTAGAAAGGCCTTTGTGAAGGCTATTTTTTCTGGTTTTGGTGGCAAAATTGGACATTAAGTTTCTATTTCTGCACATATCACATCCTCTGGTTACAGGACACGGGGAAATCAGTCTGAGCCTGAGCTGAAACTCCCTTCCCTTGTTGGTATTCATGATACCAGATATGCTATGCTAGCTGCTAAGGAAGAATTGTTACTAACAATCTTGCTTAGCTATGGACCTTACATGTTATACTATCAGCAAGCTGGTCAAATTGTGCAATAGAGCAATAGTGCAGCACCATAACAGGTACAACCAATAGTGTCCCAACCATCATAGATACAACCAACCATTTTCCAATATCATTTAAGGCCTATACCACAAGAAGGAACCCATTCAGGACTGTAAGCCTGGGCAGAAGCATATGACTAGACTGATCACAGGCTCTAATGGGAAAGCTGATGCTACTGCCTTGTTAAATTAATATGATATGCCTATTCTAAACATCTGCACTGGTGCTAGTAGATTACTGATACTGGGTCTATAATGGAAGGAGTTTTGCAATGACTGGTGGTTACTGCAGAGACTTATTATGGCTTAAATTGCCGAGGATGAGTGTCTTGTGGTCTGTAGTGATTTTGTAATATAACGATTCAATATTCAGGCTTTAGTGGAAGAAAGAAATCATACATACATACATGTTATGCCCTACAAGGCTCAGGAAATACTATAAAAGACTGACTAGAAAGAATATAAGAACCAGGTAAAGGTGGGGAGTGTTGTGAAGCTCTTTCTTCTGGATTGTACATGACCACTGCATTGTCACATTGAGTTGGAGCAATTATGATCCCATCACAAGGCCCTTATAAAATTAGACCTATTAATACCCTTTCATGATGGGAGAGCAAAGGCTCATGGGGCTCATAACTTCATGAACCTTCCACAAGATCCTCACAAGTTTTCTCCCTCCACAAGGTTCTACAGGAGGTAAACAATTGACAGCAATTGGGCTCACAGGCAGTGCAGCTGCTGAATGCAACTCCCATAGAATGTTTTAGTAGTGTAGTGGGTTTTCATGTGTGTGTGTGTGTGTTGTGTGTGTGTGTATAGTAGGAGCCCGCTTGTACATCCCAGCTGCTCAGTCCCAAAATAACAACACAGAAACTGTATTAATTAAATCACTGCTTGGCCTACTAGCTCTAATTTCTTATCAGCTATCTCTTACATGTTAATTTAACCAATTTCTATTAAACTGTGTATCGTCACAAGGCTGTGGCTTACCAGGTAAGTTCAGGCATCTGTCTTAGGTGGGGCTACACGGCTTCTCTCTCTCTCTCTCTCTCTCTCTCTCTCTCTCTCTCTCTTTCTCTGCCTTCTCTCAGCATTCAGTTTAGTTTTCTCTGCCTAGCTAAGTTCTGCCCTGCTATAGGTTCAAAGCAGTCCTTTATTAACCAATGGTATTCACAGCATACAGAGGGGAATCCCACAGTAAGTGTCCGTGTCACAATTGAGACACTTTGGTGGTACAGCTTCTTTGTAAATTGCCCAGCCTTACTTCTGCCTTTGGTTCACCTCTGCTCCTGTTATCAACCTCAGTTAACTCACTGGTTCATCAGGCTGTCCTTGAGCAGACTTCTTCCTTTGACCTATCAGTGTTCTCTTTACATGGGATGAATATACATTTCTTTGTGTCTTTCCAGGAGTCACGTTCTAACGTGTATGTAAATTAAACCCCACTGCACACAGTTTTAGTACTCAGTAATTCTCAGTTGGTCCTTAGAGCCTCTGTGCAACATCCCAGGGTACAGAACCTGCCTCACAGATGCATTGACAAATGCCTTTTAGAGTCAGAGCAAAACCGAGGCTGTAGCCTCCAATTTCCAGTCGTGCATTTGTGGGTTTCCAGGCTTCTCACCAAGGCTTATCGTTAAGCTTCCAGAAAGAGTAATCTAGAGAGAGCTTCACTTCTAATGCTCTTTTATTTTAGTAACTTGAAAAATAATAAATTCAGGATTTTTCATTTGCATCAGGCATTGAGTTTGATAAAGTAGCTTAAATTAGCAGAAGAATCGCACACCTGTGCCACATTTTCATATCCAACCACCTTAAAGACCCTGAGTCAGGCAAGAATTCATAACCAAAATGATCTCTCATTTCATCATGCTCATTGCTCTGAAGAAAACACACTGCATTGGAGGAAACAAAAATAAAAATAAAATCAAAGAGGCTGCATTTATGGTGTTTTGCTTACATCTGATTATGCAGCAACTCCCAGGAGACAAATATATGTCAAATTAGCAATGAATATGCATTAGAACCCATCATGAGTCTCCGCTCCTATGTCTAGTCAGTGGAAGGATGGGTCATTTCAGACATTCAGTAAAATGCCCCAAATTCTGTGTATCAGAGCACTATGTGGATAAAATTAGATTCATAGTTGGGAACATTTGTGACGTGCCAGAACTTGGGGTGGGAAAAAACCCAATGCATAAAAACAAAGAAAGCTCAGAGATGGTACCATTAAGTTTAGCAGAAAAATCAGACATGGGGAGAACTGTATGTAGCCCAAAGCCCACAGTGTCATCAAATAATATGCCAATGCAATGTCATCTAAATTAATGTCATCTTGATATGGGAGTCATAGATTATGGAAAAATTGGCAGTAGTTTCAGATGGAGGTAACTAATCTCTGTGTGGGGAGAACAATGTGAACAGGGAAGCATGCCAGGCGATGAGAGGTAGGAGAGAGGGGGATGTTGTAGAAGATACGCATTCTAAGAGGAGGGCACGGGATATAGGGACAGCAAGGGCAGAGGTGCTTATTATGAACTTCTCCTTTTCCTATGAGGGAGGAAACAGAGTGATTAAAAGTCAAGAACCAAAGCTAGGCATTCTGGGAGTTTTTGGAAGTCCTCTCCTTTTTGGACTGCTGGAGATAAGGCTTCGAATACCATGGACGCCTATACAACATCTTTTCTTCCCCTGCTAACAAACCCCGATTTTTTTTTGATAGTTTATTTTTTTACTTAGGAGAGGACTTAATCCTCATTTAAAGCAGAAGTTCCTAAAATCTGGTCCTCAAGCCCTCAGGAGTAGCTGAAATCCATGCCAGGAGTCTACAGGAAATTAACTATTTCATAGAAATGCTAAGACATTGTCATTTGTCTTTTTGATTGTGATGTAAGAATCAGCTGTGGTCAAGAATGCTTGCGCTTAAAAACTCAGGATAGCCAAAAACAGTCCTGTACAATAAAAGAACTTCTGGAAGCATCACAATCCCTGACTTCAAACTCTACTACAGAGCCATGGTACTGAAAACAGCCTGGAATTGGCATAAAAACAGACAGGAGGACCAATGGAACTGAATAAAAGACCCAGATATTAATTCACACACCTATAAACACCCAATTTTTGACAAAGAAACAAAAATATATAAAATGGAAAAAAGAAAGCATATTTAACAAATGATGCTGGCATAACTGGTTATCAACATGTAGAAGAATGAAAATAGATACATATCTATCATCATACACAAAACTTAAGTCCAAATGGATCAAAGACCTCAACATAAAGCCAACCACACTGAACCTCATAGAAGAGAAAGTGGGAGTACACTTGAACTCATTGACACAGGAGATAACTTCCTAAATATAACCTCAGTAACACAGCTATTGAGAGAAACAATTAATAAATGGGACCTCTTGAAACTGAAAAGTTTCTGTAAAGCAAATGACACAGTCAACAAGAAAAAAAAACAGCAGCCAACTGAATGGGAAAAGATCTTCACTAACCGCACATCAGACAGAGGTCTGATCTCCAAAATATACAAAGAACTCAAGTAATTGATCATTAAAAGAACAAATAATGTTGCCAAATCCATATTTCTACCAAAAATAATGGAATTAGATAATCGTTCATGCTGTACAAAAATCAATTCAAATGGATCAAAAAACATCATTTCAAACCTGAGACACTAAACTTCTAGAAGAAAACATAGCGGATTTCAATATATGGGGGAGAGAGGGAGGCAAGGACTTTTTGAATAGAATACTACCCGAATAGGAACTAACCCCAGTATCAACAGATGGGTTACATGAAAATAAAAGTTTCTATAGAGTAAAGAGAACAAGAACTGAGCAAAGAGACAGCAAACACGCGGGAGAAAAACTTTACCAGCCACACTTCAGACTGGGGCTAAGACCCAGACTTTACAAACAACTGTAGAAATTGAATACCAACAAAATTAAACTCCCAATCAACAGATTCACAAATGAACTAAAAGGATACCTTTTGAAAAAGTAACCCTTGCTAGAGACATTTCTGCACTGCTTCTGATTTACAGTGGTATCATTGTGGAGAGCATGGAATGGTGAAGAAGTAGGAACTAGGAGACTGTGGTCCACTGTGCAGCTCTTCAGACAGAAGCCCCCTCGCCTTCCAACACACACACACATACAAAAGAAAGAATGTGCATTGGTAGTCACCCATGAGAAACCAGATGATGAGGCCTCTGAGTAGAAGTCAGGAGCAAAGGGATGGTGTGAGGTAGGTGCCTGGGCCAGAGTCTGGCAGTGAACACTGGGAATCAACAGTAGAAACCCCTGGAAAAGCTGCTACTGGACATCTTAGCAGGAAGAAGGATTTGGAGTTAGACTCAGGTTGGAAATTTAAGCCCTCTATCTCCCTGCTATCCACCCTAAGCTTGGGTGTCACTTGCTGTACACTCCAGTGCTTCATCTCACACAGAACAATATTCATACAGGAAAATCAAAGCTATCATGTTAGTATGAAATTACAGATAATGTACAGGTGATTATTATGAGGACTCTATCCTCTTGTGGTACCCAACTTCTTTGCCATGGCTTTGGATTAGCCTCAGAGGCTGTTTGTTGTTTCTACTAACCTTAATGACAGATAACTCTTATGGTTTGACTTTCGACGTTCCCTATAAGTTCATCTCTTGAAGGTTTTAGTCCTAGCTTCTGGAGCAATTTTAGGAGGCCGTGGAACCTTTAAGAGGTCGAGATAGGGGAGGTAAGTCACTGGGGGAGGGCCTTTGCAGTGTATATCCGGCTGCTGCCCCTGCCTCATTCTGTTTCTTTGTCCAGCATGATGTGAGAAGCCTTCCACACAAGTTGCCACCACAATGGACTGAGCCATTCCTCCATGTCTGTCCTGAAGTAAGGGACTGAAAAGTCTATGACGCTGTTAACCCAAACAAGCTCTTCCTCCCTTAAGCTCTTTCTGTCGGGTGTTTTGGCCACAGCAACATGGAAGTAACCACTGTGATATCTCTAGGGACTGAGGACATTTGGTCTGGAAAACATGAAAATTTCTTTAACATCAAGACTACCACACAAAAGTAGGACTTGTCTCATCTATGATACTCTCTAGTTACCAATATGGTTCCACATGTCCTAGGTCTCCATACAAGCCAGAAGCTGTGGATGGGATTACAAGAAGGGAGACTTTAAGAAAGGAAAATGAGGTCCAGGAGCAGAGGACTTTGTAAGATCCATAGGGTTTCTCACCTGCTGAAGCTGAGGCCGAGCCACATCTAGAAGATGATGGGCAGTTTGGCCTATATCCCCATAGATACCAATATTACCTGATGTCTAGTTCAGAGTAACAGTCATGAGCATAAACAGCCTGCCTTGATTCGAATTCTGGTCACATCGTGAAATAACTGTGGGACCTGAACAAAATTGCTTAACTTCTCGAGCCTCGATTACCAACCAACCAAATTAGAGCCAATACTTGTTTGTATCTAAGAAAAATACCCAAGACAGTGAGACTTATCACCTAAAGCAACACATACTTACCATGCCATATATATTTGGACATCTGTTAAAGGGAGTCATATGAGTCTGAAATATCTCAAAGCATGAATATTTTATTTTTTTCAGCGTTTTATACTTGCTAACCATTAGCTAATATATTAGTAAATATCACTTGACCAAACATTTAACCACCTGGTACATGGTACATGCTTTCACCTGTTCGTTCTTTGTTTATAGAGAGAAAGAAGTGTGGTAAAGTATACTGAGTAGCTTCCATCCACAACATATCATCTGTCTTCTGCACTGGGTCTGCTGCCTCTCCAAAGATGTCACTTGTGATGGACGGTGCGCACGGTACTTAACAGATCAAGAGATTCAATATGGACATTTAGTAGTAAATCCATGGTCCATGAAGGGGAGATTTTCTTACAACCCTTCTCCCCCAAAAGCTATTAATAAAAGTAACTCAGAGGATATAGTTCTACTAAACCAAGATTCCTGGGATGTCAACCCTTCCCTGAGTCATGCTGAGCCTTTTATCCCCACCGAGAAGGTCTGGGGTGATTGATGAATCCTGCTAAGAGTCTGTCAGACACCTTGCCTTGTGCCATTATGCACATTTCATCCACTGTAAACTTTAATGTGGGGCTCTCTCAAGCTCTACCCAGAAATGTCCGTGCTTAAAACAGGCCTTTCAATTTAGTAGCTCTGCAATGTGAGTCCCCTTTCTGTGTCAATCGTGAGGTCGCTTAGTGAGGATGGTGACAGACAGTCACCTCTCATCATATCTGAAACCCAACCCAAACCCAAGCCCGTTGAGTCCTGTAAACTCAGGCTCCAGAAACAGAAGTCCAGAAATCTGGTGCCAACAGCAATGTCCCTAGCCACGGTTCATCTGAGAGCCCTCCATAGTTTAAAGGAACTGTTGTACTCATTTGACCCAGAGATACAGTTAGCAATCATTTCACTGCTTGGGTGGAATATAATGAACAAGTGGGGGTTTCTATCAAGCCATAGCCAGTGATTCCAAAAAATAACTGGCATCTTGTTCTAAAGCTAGAAGGACTCTTGAGTTTCTATCAAAGAACTGATCTAGACAAGAGAGTTGGAAAATAAAAGGTGTTACCATCGAGTGTCCGGAGCTCAGCCAGTTGTTGTGAGCAAGTTTCTCATATTTTGGGCAATTTATCTTTAATAAAATACACAAAAATTTCATTTAATAATCTATAAAGTTAGATTTTGGTGAATGCGCAGACACTAAAATTTATCTGAAGTGTCGACGAAACCAAAGACATGCTTGTGGGTTAGCAGTGAGGAGCACGCGTTGCTCTGCTAGCGGGGCCTGGCTTCAGTTCCCACCATCTATATCTGATGGCTCACAAACTGCCTAGAACTCTGGTTCCTGGGGATCTAAGTCCTAGTTCAGAGTAACAGCCATGCGAATGAGGGCACCTGGACTTTTTATGGTCATTGTGGGCCCCTGAACTCATGTGTTCATGCATGCGTGCACAAACACACACAGAAAATTTGCAAATAAAATTATCTCTGAAAATATAGTTAACCAACTAGCTAAGTAAAGAAAGGAAAACTTGTTCATCATCCTTTCTAGGGTCCAGGAATGAGCTTCCCTGCTCCTTGTCTTGGCCTGCCTTGCCGTGTCTTTAGAAATGGTAGAAGTTCTTCTGTCCTGGCTTTAAAATTATCAGTCTTGTTTAGGACATGGCGACAGGTGTAGGCTCTGCTAATTGAGTCCACCTTGAATAATTCACTTGTCGCCTGGGGCAGAAGGGAGGGGACATATTTATGTTTCCACTAGAGATGCCCTCAAAATGAGTCCCAGTCACAAGAGAAGACACTAATCATCTGTGTCTCCAGAAGCAAAAGGTGATGCCGGAGGTAGCCACGCTTTCCCCTGTATTTGAATGTACAATTTTCCCCTAGGCCAAAAGAAATTGCTCCCTGGCTGCACATGCTACCCTGGAGAACCCCTGGGAAATATTTTTGCTTTCAAAATCTATAAATACCAAAAGGAAAACTTTCTTCCGAAGATCTAGACCCAGAATGATTGGGAGGAAGGCATGTTAGAGTTTTCCTTGCTTAGAATTACGTTTTAAAGAAAGCATTTTATATAAAGTAAAATTGAAATAAAGTTTGAGCAATCCCAGAAGCCAGGGACTTTACCCAAAATGAAAATGACTCTTGTGTGCACCCTGACTCTTTACCTGTGGGCACAAATCAACCCGTGTTTTCTCTCTTCTCATGGAAAACCACCCTTACATGTATAAAAGTCCTAACCCGCCATGAAATCAGCTGAGGATGGAGCTTTTGGGGAAGAAGATAGAAACAGTCAGAAATGCCATACAGGGAGGCTGCTTTTCTTTCTGCCAAGCTTGGTAATCTCTGCAGTTGAATGGGCAAGGCATGTTTTGCTCCATGATGAAAACATGCAATGAATTTCTACATTTTTTCTATGGGTTACCTGACTCTAACTGGTATTTCTAAGACCTATCTGGATAGCACATTTTTGTTAATGGACTCCTTCATTTGATGCTGGTGGTCTAGATGCCTTAGAAGACAGGCTGGGAATTCTGTCTCTAAACTCTTTAGTTAGTAACAGAACCAGAAAACTTTCTTCCAAGGAAAGAGCACTTTAGGTTGACATATGAAACAACTAAGAAGAAAAGTGTCTGAGTGCAGACAAAGCTAGAAATAAGAAGCAAATCATTCTCAAGGAAACAAAAATAGGTTTTTTAAAAGGATTCATATCCATGAAGAAATGTCAAAGGTCTGGGACTGGGGTAGGAAAATCCAAAAGCAGCTTAGAAAACCTCTTAGCAGCGGATGAAAAAAGGTTAAAATACTAAACAAAGTAGACACATGCGTTGTGAAAATCCACGAGACTCTTAATCTCAGGGGCTTGGGTTCATGCCCCATGTTGGGCACCAAGTGTTGTGACAATCCATGAGAGTCTGGGAGAGGTTCCAAAGAACTTATTTAGATGTATCATAGGGGTGAGTATTCACTGATAAAGGACAGGTTAGATTTGCTCTAGTTTTTCTGCCCAAGGGAAAAGAGTACCAAAAGCAAGCCTCCTATTCTGTTCCTAACATCCATGCCAGCAAGACAGCAAGAGAGAGTGACCCCCTCCCTCTTTCCTTATAAAAGATCACATCCACAGAGAAGAAGCCATGCCCTAAGGCCGGTACCCCAAATCTATTGGCAGAATTAATTCTCACAACACTCATGTACTGGTTAATTTTTTGACTTGTCACAAGATAGAGTTATCTGAAAGGATGGAACCTCAATTGAGAGAATGCCTCCGTAAGATCTTCTTAATTCGTGATTGATGTAGAAGAGCCCAGGCTATTGTGGGTGGTGTCATCCCTGGGCTGGTGATCCTGGTTCTACAGGAAAGCAGGTTGAGTAAACCACGAGGAGCAAGCCAGTAAGCAGCACTCCCTCATGGCCTCTGCATAAGCTCCTGCCTCCAGATTCCTGTCCTGTTTGAGTTCCTGCCTTGATTTCTCTCAATAATTGAATATGGACGTGTAAGCCAAATAAATCCTGTTCTCCCCAAGTTGCTTTGGCCATGATGTTTCATCAAAATAATAATTTTAAGACAACACAGAACACCAGCGAGTGTATGAAGCATACAAAAGGGTCACAGCAGCCTACCAGAATCTTCCAGTGGCCCGAGTTGGCACAACTTGCAAGAAATACAATATATAGGATTATAACCTAAGGAAGAAAATAAATATCCTTATGTCTATAGTGATAGAAATAAGAACTTGAGTAAAGAATTAAGAAAGAGAGAGAAAGAGAGAATTAAAGTTCTTTTTCTAAAGAATTCCTAATGAAAGGAGAAGCAATCTCATACTTCCTGGGCTTTAGTGCTACACCTACACCCACTTTTCTTGGTTCACACGTGTCTCCTGTAGGCAACCGGGCATGATCTTTCGTTCATTACTTGGATTTAAAGTATGAATCTCTTTGTGCTCTCTTTGTAAACAAATTTCTTTGGTGGCAGAGCGGGGGGGGGGGGATGACTATTTTTTTTTCTCACAGGAAATGGGAAAAGGAGCTGTTGAATTCACAACTCAATTATTCTTACAGATGAAGAAATTGGCAAAATTAAGTAACAAACATGATCAAAATCTGGATCCTTAAATGAGCTATAGCTGCTCCTTTCTGCCACCTCTCTTTCTCTCTCTCTCTCTCTCTCTCTCTCTCTATATATATATATATATATGTATATATAAAATATGTATTGAAATATATTACATATATGTAATATATTTATATGTATATGTAATATATCCTACATATATGTACATGTAAATATATTTACTAAAATGTACATATAACTACAAGACATGTAAAGCCACCATGAGATTAAAAATACGTAAGTATGTGTATAGGTATAAAATCCACAAAGGCATGCTTCCATTCCTAGGTTCCACAGAGTATCTGTGTAGACATTCCACCTCTAAAGAACTCCGGGGAAGTATGCCAGACAGCATCTCCTCTACATAGGCATTCGAGCAGGGCTGGTTCCCGCCCAGCCTCTTTCTGCCTGTCATCAGAGCAGCAAGGAGCTAGACATTGAGCAGAGGAGCAGATAAGGGAATTCTCAGACCATGAACCAAGTACTTTGCGTATTTCCCTTTTAAGATGTTGTGACACCGTTTCCATGGTAGGAGTCTTCCTTATGATTGCCAGTAATTCAATTATTTCACCATGTTTTACAGCAGCAAAGCAAAGGTAGGCGCTAACAAGAGGAAACGCTGTAACACACTCAGAACTCGCTCACCTTGCAATGCTTTAATCAATTACAGAGCGGATAGTGGGCATCATTGGCAGGGCCTGGTGCCTCCGACCCCCTGGCCTCTCTTAATACCTGATGCTATTTTATCCCGAAATCTAATTCAGATTTGCCAGTAATTAAAATGCATGAATCTGTGTCCACTACTCACCTTGGCTCTCCCTTCCTGGGCCCTGAATCTCTCCTTTGGAAAGCTCTTTGCCTCCGTGAAATGTCAATGGCTGTTTTGGACATTTAGATCTGTGTCGCCTTAGCAACAGAAAGAAAAGGTGTCATATTTCATAATCCCATTTTAGAGACAGAGATGAAGTAATAGCCAGTCAGCTAATATGTGTTTCATGAATTACTACTCACCTAGCTCTGATTTTTTTCTGATAAAAACAGATATTAAGATGGAAATAAACCAACGTAAGACACATCTAAATAATACATTTCGCATGCATGAGAAGTGATATTTGCAAAGATTGCGACACTGTGAAATGCAGTTGAAGACACAAATGACATAGTCCCTTTTTCTGGACCTTCAGGGTTTGTGGCATCCGGTACCTTTAGTCAACCAATGTAAAAGTATTACATGGACAAATTTTTAAAATAAATAATCACCAGATCCTTAATGGTGTGCCACTTTGAATATTTGCTGAAGTATTTCCCTAGCCTATTCATCCTCCCCAGGATGTGAGTCACTCCTCTGTGCAGGGTCCCCACCCTACGGCCCATCAGACATTTTCAGACTAATGGCCTGACATTTAGAACTCACGATCAAGGAACGTTTTAAAAATGTGTCTGTGTCTTTGTCTGTGTGTACACATGCTGTGCGTATGCAAGCGTCATTGGAGGCTAGAAGGGGTGGCAGAAGATACGTCATAAAAGGCTAGAAGGAATCATACACAATAAGGATACCTCACAATGGCAGATTTTTATCTGGCTCTTGATAGCCTGAAACTCATGATCCTCTTCCTGTCTTAGTCTTTCGAGTGCTAAGATTACAGGTATGAGCCACAGTACCCAGTAAAAAGCATTTTTTGAAGATTAAATTGATAGATACTAGAATTTTAGGAGGTCCTAGCATCCTGAAGTCATGAATTCCCCTCGCTACACTACACGAACCCAGTGTCTGTGCCCAGGTCTGCCTTTCCTTGTATGCTTAGGAGAGAACTGGAGTAGGCTACACCGCACTGAGAGTTCCTGAGGTGTCCTCCTGCTGCTGCCTAGCTCTGCTTGCTCTAGCCTACCCAATGGCCATGCTCCGCACTCTCCCCTGTCCTCGGACACTGACTACGTGGGTGGTGCCTATAATAGAGTGCATTATAAATCGAGAAAGTGTTTCCTCATGAAACTTCAGGAGCGAGCATTAATTAAATATATATTTTTTTACATGGGATCAAATAACATTTACTGCTGAAGTCATTAAGGGTGAAGATATAAACTCATTAAATGAATGCTGGAAAGATCAAAACGTTCAGGAATTACTGACTATCATTTTCACCATCTTGAGCTTGTTTTAGAAAATGAAATTGGCTATGATGTCACACAGCAGAGCTTTCATTGAGAATAAATCAGTCTTGGTTCCAGTGTTCTACAGGAAAATTTAGTAACTGGGATGTGATCTCATTTGAGAAAATCAAGTCCATCTTTTTGTAGTTAAGTGAATTAGGTGTGATTTTCCTGTTTCTCATGCATTTCTTCACAAATTTTCTCACCTATTTACTCTGTGTGTGTGTGTGTGTGTGTGTGTGTGTGTGTGTGTGTGTGTGTGAAAGAGAGAGAGAGAGAGAGAGAGAGCACTATCACAGGTATCCATATGCATGGTGTGTGTGTAGCTCAGAGGACAACTCCGTGGATTTGCTTCTCACCTGGCATGTGGGATCTAGGGGTCAAGCTCAGGTGGTGAGGCGTGCAGGCTAGCTCTTCCACCCACAGAACCATCTCACCGGGGCCCAAACCATTTCTTCTTTGTGAACGGTTCTGGCTTCAAGAACAGAGCAAGTGGCGCACTCACTTAAAATCCCTGAGTGGAGAAGTTGGGTAGAGAATTGAGTACTTAAGGTCAGTCTGGCCTACAAACAAGATGATCTTGAAACAACAGCAAACAGCTGGCTTTCAAAGAAGGCTCATTTAAAAAGATAGGAAAAGGTTTCCCTATACTTTAGACAGATCTACTTATCGAAGTCAGTGTGTGTGTGTGGGGGGGGTGTCATTCTGATAGAAAAAGACTTTATTAGGCCTTCAAGCATCACCAAGAAGTCTGGGATACAGACCAAATCTTCTGACACAGCAGAGGAACACAAAGGGAATACACAAAATTCCATCAGTCCTCAAAGCTTAGGAGAAAATAAACTAAGAAAATCTACAGCAATCTAAAAACCAGAAAGACAGAAGAAATGGGTTTGGAGGAGTTGACATTTTTGAGGTCACATTTTGCATACCTGCAATCCAGCAATAGACTAAGGCAAAAGGGTTGTGAATTCAAGGCCATCTTGGATACATAAGGAGACTTTGTCTCGAAGATATAAAACAGAAAATTTGAAACACTGCAATAGTATTTGTTCAAGAAAATATCACATCGAGTAAACAAAACCCAATTATATTCTTCTTGGGAAGAGAGAAGAAAATTATATAAAAGGATTGAAAATAAGATGAAAGCTTGTCTGCTGACACTATCACAAGAAAGCAGCATTTAAAGGACAAGATCTCTAACAGGGATAAAGAGGACTATCCCACAAAGAAAGAGAAGTAGCTACCGAAAGATTAAAATTATATAATTGTATTATATACATCTTAAAATATGCCTTGTTTCACAGGGTAGAAGAGTTTAGCATACTTCCTTTAGAAACTAATTATATCATATGTCCAAAACCAAAACAAAACCAAGAAAGAACATATATGAATAACATAATCAATGTACTAATAAAACTTGCACAATTTCTTCTTCAAGTGATTCTCTAGAGTAGTCATGGTTCTCTAGATTAACAGAACTTATAGAATGAATATATATTGGACTTATTAGAATATATATATACATATCTTTATATATGCATATATGTGTTTTATTAGAATGACTCACAGGCTGTGGTTCAGCTAATCCAACAATAGCTGGCTGTGAATGGAAAGTCCAAGAATCCAGTAGCTGCTCAGTCCACAAAGCTGGATAACTCAGCTGGTCTTCAGTAGACATTGGAATCTTAAAGAAGTAGGCTCTAATGCCAGTGAAAGAATAGACTTAGTAGCAAGCTAAGGGCAAGCAAAGAGTAAAGCTTCCTTCTTCCATGTCCTTATACAGGCTTCCAGCAGTTGTGGTCCAGATTAAAGGCTCATCTTCCTGCATCAAGATCCTGATTAAAGGCCTGGGTCTTCCTAACTCAAAGGTCTGGGTTAGGAATGAATCTACCTATTCAAATTAAGCAAAAATCCCTCTCAGGTGTGCCCTCCATTTTCGTAATACCTAGGAATACATTTTATCTAGAACTTCTAGTGGCCACACCAACTTCCAGGGTTACAGAAGAATTTCCTACCAAGCCACCACACAGCCACCACACTCTTTTAAGAACCAGAGAGAGATACAGAGACCAAGGCACAAACACCCACCCAACAAAGACAAGACCAGATATCAACACCTGGAATTGCAATGTTCCCAAACGAAACAATCTCAGACCAGCAAAATCAGAAGAAGGGACACACACCACCACCACCACCATCACCATCAAACCAAGACACCTAGATGCCAGTGTAAAAGCACAATCAGTCACAGCAAGGATAATGTGTTTCTGCTAGAGCCAGCAAGGCCCTGTGTATTGCAACATAGTTGAAGAACAAGACAAAGACCTTAAATTTGCCTTTAGGAACGTGATAGAGATCCTTAAAGAGGGAATGAATAGAGCCCTTAAAGAAATCTATGAAAACACAAGCATGCAGTGGAAGGAAATGAATAAAATAGCTCAAGACATGAAAGTGGAAGTAGAATCAATAAAGAAAACTTAACCCGAGGGAAACCTGGAAATGAAAATTTAGGAGCTTGAACAGGAACCTCTGAGGCAAACCTCACGAACAGAATACACGAGGTGGAAGAGTGAATCTCAGGCATTGGAGACACAATGGAAGAAACGAATGCCTTGATTAAAAAAAAAAAAAGTTAAACCCGCCCACTTCCACTGAAAGATTAATGTAGTACCAACATGTTAAAAGAAGCAAATAAAACAATACAATCTATTCCAATAGTGTGAAACTTACCTGAAATGGACAATCTTTTAGACAAAATAATAACCAGAATCAAGTCAAAATTACCTCTATATTAAATCACCATTAAATATTTTACTCTAAAGGAAGAAAGAATATTTTCTCCTGTACAGATACCAGTCTCAGGTTTCCCACGGTTGGAATTTCCTGCTCAATGAGAAAATAACTCTTGTTTTACAGTGTCAGAAACCAAGAAGGTAAGCTACCCTAATAGGTTTTTCCTTTGAATTTAATTTGTAACAGTTTTATTACAATATAATTCTTAGAGCACACAATTTGTCCATTTAAGCCCTGAGGTTACAACATTGATCTTTCTCATAGGTGTCTAACTGTCCCCTCAGTGATTTTCATCTCGACAACCCGGAGGAGGCTGTCAGTAACAGACACTGCCCAGTCATTCTTGGATTTTTTTGGTTTGTTTATTTCTTCATTGGTAACTTCAAAGGCATACCATAGCTTTGTTTTTAAAAGGCCTGTGCTGCAGAGTCAATGTAAAAACACAGATAGTTCCCTTAGTTTGATAGCAATAAAAAAAAAAAAAGACAAGCAACCCCAAAATGGAAAACTGAGGGCAAGGGAAGAGGCCCCTATGCAGGGGTTAAGAGATCGCTGCTCACTGCACCAGGCCTGGCTGCAGTTCCCCCTCCTCCCCCAAGTATTGCTGCTACTATGAGGGTCAGGGGCAGCAATTGTCCTGTGGGAGCCACGATCATCTGGGTAATGATCCTTTTTTCTTCTGGGGTGTGTGCAGCTTCTTCATCCTGGATCTTGTCCAGTAGGCCAGAGGTGAAGGCCTCAGTGGGTTGGAACAGCCAGCTAACAATTCCTTACCTCTAGCCGCCCAGGTAGTTCCATGTCCGAGAGTTCATCCACATTTATCTCTAGGATCTCTTCCTGGAGTAGACACTAAGGTGTGTGGGGGAGTGCTGTGAGAATCCAAATCTCTATCGTTTATGCCATGCAGTCATGTTTTAGCACGGCAGCATGAGCCAGCAATACAGCTTTCATTTCTCTGTGTACCAGGCTGACCTAAGTGCTCTGGTAGAAACACCTTCCCCTGCTGGATAGAAGTGATGAGAACCAAGATGATCCTGGCTCTGTCCTGGGGTGGCACTCAGCCTTTTCTCTATAAATACGAGTATTACTTGGGAGGTTTCAATGTTCCTGTCTACTCTGACTTTTTCCAGTGCTCCTATGTAAATGGGTATTGGGTATTGCTAAATTATTATTATTTTTTAATTCTGTAAGTTAATTTGATCTTCTGCTTTGAGCGTCTTGAAGTTATGTTACTGTTTGAGATTCATTTCCCTCCATGGTGCTGTGTACATGTCCAGTGTTGCTCGCTCTGTACTCTGCAAGTCTTTCTGGCATGCTCCCTTTGTATCAAAGTGTGTTCTAATGGCCTTTGCCACTTCTTATTTAACTCATTGCTTGCAGCGGTACACGGTTTAACTTCATATTTGTGGGTTTCCGAAATGTCATCCTGCTGTTAATTCTCAGTATCACCCCCATTGTGTGATCAAATTTATTAAGTCTAATTTTGTGGTCTGTGGATCATGTATGTGTTTTATCAGACTGTGTGTTGTGTTGTTGGATGTGGTGTTCTCCAGATGTCAGTGAGGACTAGTCAGTTTGGGGTGCTGCTCAGCCCTTGCGTGTCCTTTCTTGTCTTCTGTCTATCACATTCCCAGTATCAAAGTGGTTCATGGATGCCTATACTATCTTCCAAATGCCTACTTCAGCTTCCCATTTTTGCCCCATTCCTAAGTCCAAGGGGCCCCCTTCAGATGCATGCATGCTTATAGTTGCTATAGCTTCCTTAGCGGTTACTGTGCAGCGTCTGTCTTTTCCTTTTGCAGCCTGGTCTAGAATAACTTCCCAGGTGCTGATGTAGCCACCGCAGCTCCCTTCTGAGAGCTGTGCTCAGATTTTTCCCACCCTTTCCCTTTCAATGCACTTGTCCCGTTGACTCTGGCGTATGTCTCCTACAATGAGTAATTAGGTCTTGTTTCTTTTTTCTTTTTTTCTCCAGTCTGATAACCCTTCCTTTGCTTGGATGATTTAATAGACTCATATTTAGTGAAGCTACGTACTTGCTGCCCCAAGTCAGGTTTTGCTTCCATATGCCAAGTGTTTTGTTAAACCTCTACCTCCCCTTTGTGGATTTTTTTGTTTGGTGTTATCAATGATAACAGTTTAATTGCTTTAGCAATTTCCACTACTTGTAAAAGCTATTCCTCTAATCATCTCTGGAGTTTTTATAGTAACCTATAAGAACCCACTCGAGATGTATAACGGTTCTCGTGAGACGGCAAAGCAGAAAATCCTAAACTGCAGCTCCACCCCTTCCCTTTATGCTGCACTGTAAGAATTATTTATAACTGGTTCTCAGAGCCCAGTCAGGCCTGGAACTCTCTACATAGCTCGGCCTGTCCTTGACTTCATATCCTCCTGCCTCAGCCTCCCCAGGGCGAGAATTACAGTTATGTGCCCCTGTCTTTGGATTCTGGTGCTATTTTTATAAGTAGAATTCCTATTACATGATAAAAACTCTGATATAACTATTGCTTTATATGCTTATATGTTTATTATTAAAAAATGATAAATGAAGAACTAGATAACTTTGTTTTTTAGTTTTGCTTTCTGCTTCTCCCCCGTTTTTTCCTGAGGCCTTGAGTTGCCATCCTGTGTGGTTCCCTCACCCCAGTGTGTTTTCCTCTCGCCCTCCTCCTCTGCACCGTGATTAGCAATTATCTTACAAGAACATACGTTATAAGTCAACATATAATTATAGTCACCTGTCACTTAACAACAGGGCTATAGGGGGTGAAATTTGTCACTAGGTGATTCATGGCTGTGAAAGCATCTGAGAACACACTGTCACAAGCCCGTGTGGAAGCCTCTTGGTACATGAGCACAAATCTGTACAGCATGCTACAACACTGAACGCTGTAGTTAATTTTAACACCAGGGTGTTTGCATATCTCAGCATTAAAAGGTGCGGTAAAAACAGTAATGGGTAAAAATGTCACGTGTATGTAAGTCACTCGCCTAAATGGAGCTTCTGAGATGTTCTTCTGGGATGAGTCGGTGAGTGGCTGGTGACCCAACACGACTGTCCAAATGCAGCTAAACACCCTGCACGTGGGCTTCACTAGATTTATTTTATTGTTTTTAAACTATAATCACTAATTTTATAGTAGATTTTCACATTATAAGCTTCAAGGTTTTAAGCCTTTTGACTTTTCTAATGATGCTTAGCTTAAACACACATTGTCTGATTGTACCAAAAATATCTCCTTTACATCCTGTTCTTTAGGCATCTTCTACATTTTGTATTTATTCATTTTTACTTTTTGTTAATATACACACACCTTTGTTATTATGCTTTTCAGCTGTACAGTTTCTATGGGGTTCACTTTGTAGATGCCTGCCTCTTTCTCTTAGCTTGATTGATCCATTGTTATACGCTTTACCCCTTCACGAGGGTGTCTTTCTTTTCCTTCTTTATCTTTTTATTTAATTTATTTTATTTTATTTTATTTTATTTTATTTTATTTTATTTGAGGGTATCTTTTCATCAGTTGGAAGCAGGTGCTCTCCCCAGAAGCTTCTGTCACCTTCTGTTATCCAGTTTGTGATTTGGACTGTCCTGCTTTCTCATGGGGTGGTTAGGCATAGGACAGCAATCCAGGGTGTGTTCCCTTTGCTTGCTTTTTCATTTAGCTGGTGGACAGCTGGAGCTCTATTGCCTCACTACCCCTGAAGAATGAAGCCGTGTAGTTGTTCACCAGTGAGCACAGCCTTGGTGAAGCAGGATTAATAGAAACTCAGACGGAGAAATTGGAGTTCAGTCTGCAGATCAGAAAAGCAAAGCAGCCAGGCACTGGCTCTGACCTCCACCTCAGTCTGAAAGGACAATCCTGCCTCCAGGAATCTCAGAAAGTACTATGGCTAAGAGCTGTCTCCTCCCGTTTTATAATCCTCTCTAAGGCTGAGATTAAAGGCTTGCACTACTGGGATTAAAGACATGCACCACCCGGTTTCTATGGCAAACAAGTGTGGCTACTGAGATTAAAGGTGTGTGTTTCCGTTACCTGGTCTATAAGGCTGAGCAGTGGGGCTGTTTTAATTTCAGGTCTTTGGGAAAGCTTTATTTATCAACAAAACAATTGAAAAGCCACTACATTTCCCCTTTTGTCTAAAATAAAAAAGAAAGTTATGACTAATATAAGAAAAACTATATACCATAAGTACAGTAACTATAGATAATATATCCAGGCAATGCATACATCAACAACATCTAGTCCATTTGCATTTGACAAATTCAGAGAAAATACTCCATATCTATCCTGCCTTAGTGAGTCCAAAGTCTTGTACCTAATTTACTTTCTATCATAACTTGTTTTCTGTGTCTGATAAACTATAAGTAACTAATCTTCAATTCCCTGAGGGACCCAAGAAAGAAATAATATTAACTGAGTAAGCAGAAAATGTGAGCAAGCGAGCTCCAAAACAATGTGAGTAATGACAGAAACAGCTGGCTGCCTGGACAGTCATCTGAAGTTCCTCCGCAACATTGGGACATCCATCTTCACCTCCAGGCCTAGCATATCTGACAGACTTTTCTATGAAGTGGGATATTTTGTGTCCTGCTTGTCTAATTAGGACAGCATACTGTCAGCCGTCGTGGCAGGGGGCATTCTCTTGCCCAGTGGCTTACTTTTGCTTTTTAAAAGTAGATTTAATACTCTACTTTTTTATCTTGTCATATCTATATCCTACTTTCTTTTCAAAATAAGATTTTATATATAATACACACACATATATATATTCTTTGCAGAGTAGATTCAATAATATACCCTTTTATCCTATTTTTATCCTATTTTATCTACTTGGTTGGGCCAGGTCACCCTGGAATTCCAGGAGTCTGTAGAGAGCTCCCTTGAACACCACTCTCTCCGGATGACACTCAGGAGTCAAGCATCACTACCTGCCAGACTTTGCTCTTTCCTCTATGATGACAATGCTCTGGGGTGCACATCATCCCCTGTCTGATCCAATCGCTCAGGTCTCTCAGATGGAAGTTTCTGAGGTCAGTGTTCGAGGCTTGCTCTGACCCTGAAAAGGTTTGTTTTAGCTGTCTCTTCTGTCAGTTCCTTCTAGAAAGCCGACCGCTCCAGGGTATAGCTTGTTGCTTTCACCTTCCAGACTTCTATTGATTTTTCTGAGAGCATTTAAGCCTGAGCTTCATTCAAACTTTATTACAAATGTAATCAGCTCCTCAAAGGAGGGCTCTTAAAGGAGAGATCTCAAGACCCACCTCTGCGCTGGGTAAAAGCTCTAAGCCTTAAACTCCAGAGCTAGGGTTGTGATTGGTGGCTTACCTCCCAAGTTCAAAGTTCAGGGCATTGGGTGGGGACAGTAGCCTGGATCTTTTATGCTTGCCACACCCTAAGAAATGGCTTGAAATGACCACGTGGGAGGATGTAGTGCTCCCAGCGTGCCTTGGCTTCCCAGAGCCTCTGCCCTAAGAATAGGTGTTTGGTGGAAAAACACTGCAACGGGAGATGAGTAAGGCTATGCATGCTCCTCCAGGAAGCACAACTCTCAGCTTGCAGTTCTGGGAATGGAATACTGAGTTTGGAGAGCACCTGCCTTCTGTTTACGCTGAGCCAGGGAAGGGAGAGGGCATGACCATGGTTCAAATGCTGTCACTCTTAACAAGTTTCTGGAGGCTTTCTTTAAATGCAATTTATTTTTGATTCTTCGGGTTTTCTGAATTAAATTTAAAAATATTTCTAACCCTCTAAAAAATTCTTGCATTTTTTTTAATGGATGATGTTTTAAAATCAATTCACACTAGCCTTGCTGTGTGGGAGGCCCATGTCACAGGATGCGCCTCCCCATTTGAGAAGTGGGGTGCTCTTGATGCACTTTGACAGCCAGAAAGCAGTACGCAGAAACAAACAGTTGTTTCACAAAAAGAAAAACACTGACCTGTCTGTTTCTTTGTTTGTTGTCTTACTGTATAGCCCAGGCTGGCCTCAAACTCACACCTCTTCAGTGCTGGGATAGACACATGTCACAATGCCCAGCTGACCAAACTTAAATAAAAACTCAATAAAATGTTAACAAAGAGGGACAGCCATCGCTGGATCGCACCCGCCAACAAGAAATTCAATCTCTTTGTGACTTCTGACCAAATCACGAACCGCAAATGGCATTTCAGGGCACCTCCTCTCACTCAGAGGAAGACCATGTCTTCCCCTTTCCAAAGAGCTGAGACAAAAGTGCAATGTTCACTCCATGCCCACTCGGAAGGATGATGAATTCAGGTTGTCTGAGGATGCTACAAAGGCCTGCAAACTGGCCAAGTGGTCCAAGTGCACAGGAGGAAATATGTCATCTACACTGAGTGCAGCGAGAAGGGGTTAATGGCCCAACTGTCCATGTGGGCATCCACTCCAGCAAGGACCACAGCAAGATCCTGGAAAGGGAAGCCAACTCTCTACAAGTAGGAAAGGAGAAGGGCAAACACAAGGAAGAAACTATTGAGACGATGCAGAAATATGAACATTCCATAAACAACTTTCATTAAAGACTGCTTAAGTAAAAAAAATTGCTAACAAATTGAGTTAGGCAACATATTTTTAAAATAATGATTAACTCATTTAACCATAATGTAATGTGCTCAGAATTTCAGAATTCTAGAATAGTCTAATATCAGACATACTCTTTTTATTTTATTTATTTTACTTTTTTTGGTTTTTCAAGACAGGGTTTCTCTGTGGTTTTGGAGCCTGTCCTGGAACTAGCTCTTGTAGACCAGGCTGGTCTCGAACTCACAGAGATCCGCCTGCCTCTGCCTCCCGAGTGCTGGGATTAAAGGCGTGCACCACCACAGCCCGGCAGACATACTCTTTTTAAAAGAACACATTAATTTATACTATATAGTACCACTTACCATTATAAGAAATAAAACTTCTTTGTATTTTTATGAGTACAGTGTGTAAGTGGTAAATAAAAGTAGAAAATGGACTATGTATATAAAATTTCATAAAAAATTTCTCCCAAAACGGAAAGAAAAGGGAACGAGCTAGCAGACTTCAACTTGATCTGATGGTTGTTTGTTGATGTATAAAGAACACTTATCTCTGTATTTATATAGAAACATGTCGATAACAAATAGATCGGTGGATTTTTGGTGGCAGATGATAGATAGATGATACATAACTTGCAATGAGTAACTCAAATGCTCCTGCAATTCTGAAACTCAGACTTACCCCACAGCTCCTGTTAGAACCAGATGTCACCTCTGACGCTCCTCACACTCTTGAGATCCATTTTTCCCATTGGCCCATTTGCAGTCAGAGTAGGAGCTCCATAATCTTGATTAAATTCCCAGCCCCAGCTTACTTCCTTGCCTGATATTCAACCATGGGTGAATCGTGTCTTCCCTCTATGCTTCTACCAGTGACATGGATTGAAAGGTCCTCTTTATGAGTCACCACGTAGAGCAGTGATCTCTTGCGGGAAGTGCTCCAAGCATAGGAGGAACACAGTTCCTAAGCATGAGGATTACTATTGTGGTGTTTCCTTTTCTTCTTGCTGTCAGTGGACAAGAGCATCTAAAACACCTAAAACATATACAGATGTTGTGCTGAGCACTCTGTCTCCCCACTCAAAAGCCATTTATAAAACGTGTCCACAACATTAGCTGCCGCCATGACTTACAGAGCTTTCCAATGGACGAGAAGCGTTTATCTCCCCTTAACGGCTTCTTTCCCACCTTCTTTTAGGTTCTACTACAGATTCCAGGAGACTTTAATGCCCAGTGGCCTTGGTCTTAATAAATGCATAGCCTTTTCCTGAGGCCATCTGGCTAAGCTCAGCTCTAGAAAGGGAACATTGTCCATGCCAGAGTCATCGACCCAGGAGAGAATTAGTTCAGACAGTTTCACAAAACAGTGCCTGGCCTTGGCTCTAAAGCCCTCCCAACTTTGCTCCAATTGCCCCCAGAACTAATGACAGACTTAATTAACCCAGCGATTCCTTAGGGAGAATTGCTATCTTTTCTTAGGCAACAGATCCTGATCTTCAAGCCCAGATTTATCGGGAGACATTAAGAGGTAACATAGTCAGGTCTCAGCCCCAAATGCCTGCCTATAGCAAACACCCTTCAGTTAAGTAGAATATCTGTCCTTCTGAAATAAGAATTAACCCTTTGGTTTAAGTTTCCCTTTTTGAAGCTTAGGGTAAGGAACACAGCAGCTACTGATGAATGAGTCCATCAGAACCATCACTTTGGGGTTGTAGAAGGTTTTCCAGAACCGTCAGAAATGCATAGATAAGTCTTCTGATGAAACACTCCCAATCCTAAGCGACATTTTTAGCTGGCACAAATGTTTATCCTCAAGTGCTTTCTCTGCTGTCAGCACAAGCTGGGCATTTTTACGATGCAGTCCACATCCACCCTGAGTCCCAAATCTGGGCAGTTGTCAGAGAAGGCACCAGAAACTGTCTTGTCGGCATTACTCACAACACTGGTAGCAAGATCAATAGCCGCAGTTCACCGGGAAGCTGCAAAGCCCAGCAAGGGCTCATTTTTGACACAGGGAATTTAGAGAGAATGATGTTATTCTTTACAAAACCCAACAGGCAGTTTCCTCGGGTTAACAAAGACGGTGCTGAAGCCGCAGCCTTTGGGCCAGAGAATGCCACCTGGGAATGCTTCTTCCTGGGAAGGAGCTGTGTGGAAACACAGCATTCAAAGGGAGAAAAAAAATACACTCGAGTTTGTGTGTGCCAACGTTGTGGTGAGGCAGTGTGTTCTTGGCAGAGATTCAAGGTTCAGAAGGGGGTACACCAAGCCCCTCTTGTTCTCTTCTACCTTCCTGGGCTTACACAAAATTAAGTCTCTAGAGATGCTGCTTCTTCACAAGGTAGGTGTGGTCTCCTGGAAAGAAAAATAGAAAAAGAAGAAGAAGGAGAAGGAGAAATAGAAGAAGAAGGAGGAGGAGGAGGAGGAAGAGGAGAAGGAGGAGAAAGGGGAAAGGGGGGAGAAAAATACTGGAAGTATTATGTATTCACTACACATGAGCAGGTAGATGTGCGGGCACTGATGTGACCATGGACATGCAGGTAAGTAGAATGTCAATGGAACTGGACCATGTGCTGAATACTTCTGAGAGGCAACGCTATCACTTTACCTACACCTACAAGTGTCTCTTTAACTAGGAAATTTCAAAACATGCTAAGTAAAACAATCTAACCAATACTATGGATAAGCCAACTGAAGGTTTATTAAGTTACCCACTTGAATGTAGATCCGACACAAGCATTCGCCATCTTAAAGGAAGTCATTTCTTTTTTTTTAAATATTTATTTATTTATTTATTATGTATACAATAGTCTGTTTGTGTGTATGCCTGCAGGCCAGAAGAGGGCTCCAGACCCCTTTACAGATGGTTGTGAGCCACCATGTGGTTGCTGGGAATTGAACTCAGGACCTTTGGAAGAGCAGGCAATGCTCTTAACCTCTGAGCCATCTCTCCAGCCCCCAAGGAAGTCATTTCTTGATGGTCTGTTGTGTGCACACAATATAACAGCTTTACTCTGGGGTCAGACACTGAACCACATACTAGATCTTTTCTGTTGCGGCGACCAAACGTCATGACCAAGGCAACTTAAGGAAAGCAGTTTATTTTGCCTTGCAGATCCAGAGGATGAAAGTCCTTCCTGGCGGGGAAGCATCGAAGCAACTGACAGTTGTGGTGGCAGAAACAGGAAGCCGAGAGCTCACCCCTCAGCCACAAGCACCAAGCAGGGAGTGAACAGGAAGTAGGCCCTATGCCATAAACCATCAAAGCCTGTTCCTATTACATACTTCCTCCATGAAGACCTTACCTCACAAAGGTCCCCAAACAGTGCCATCAACTGGGGACCAAGTCTTCAAATAA
This sequence comes from Neodon shergylaensis, assembly GCA_025134845.1. Classification (NCBI taxonomy): domain Eukaryota; kingdom Metazoa; phylum Chordata; class Mammalia; order Rodentia; family Cricetidae; genus Neodon; species Neodon shergylaensis. The sequence goes on from JABTXL010006025.1 coordinate 1,088,905, forward strand.
CGGAACTTAGAGGGGAATATTTCTCATTTAAACCACCAACGGCCATAAAGGTGGACAATGAAAAGTAGGTAATACGTGTGTCTATTTTACTGATGAGCTCTCCAGTCATTTGTAATGTTTCTCAAAGTGGGGTCTCAAGACCGGGAGTCTTAAACATCACCTAAGAGCTCGTTAGGAATACAGATTCTTAGGTCCAGTTCAGACCTACTGAGTTATTTGGCTAATCTCTAGCAATCTTACATTTTAATACAACACTTCCAGGAAATTCTAAGGTGTGCTGCTACAGTTTGAAAACATCTACCTTGGGGCTGGAGAGATGGCTCAGAGGTTAAGAGCATTGCCTGCTCTTCCAAAGGTCCTGAGTTCAGTTTCCAGCAACCACATGGTGGCTCACAACCATCTGTAATGGAGTCTGGTGCCCTCTTCTGACCTGCAGGCGTACACACAGACAGAATATTGTATACATAATAAATAAATATTTAAAAAAAAAAAAGAAAACATCTACCTGGGATGAAGTTTCTTGAAAGTCTTGATTGCACACTGAAGTAACCTAGATAACATTAAAGTCTGAGTGTAGATCACAGTCCTAGATACTTTTATTTGGTTGATTTGGATAAATAGATTTGCCATCTGTTTCAGGCAGTTGTAATCAATAGTACCACTACAAGAGATATGGATTGTCCCAATGTCCCCACAAAAATAAAGGAAGGAAAGAAAGAAAGAGAAAGAAAGAAAGAAAGAAAGAAAGAAAGAAAGAAAGAAAGAAAGAAAGGAGAAAGAAAGAAAAGAGAAAGGAAGGAAGAGAGAGAGGAAGGGAGGAAGAGAGAGAGGAAGGGAGGGAGGGAGGGAGGGAGGGAGGGAGGGAGGGAGGGAGGGAGGGAGGGAGGGAAACTGTGGAGGCAAAGCTGAAACTCAAATCTGAGACAAATGTGAATTCTATCCATACATTGTCTTTGCTCAGAGTCTGGCTGAGGACCAGCAGCTGCATCCTCTGAGAGGAGCTTGCTAGGGATGACGTATCTCAACTCCTTGCCTCCACCTGGGGTATCGAGTCTGGATGTTAACAAGATGTCTAGATGAGAGACGAAAGCTATAAAATGGGGTGGGGGGCAGACCATTACTCAATGAACTTTTATCATGTACTCATCCATGTTGATTTAAGCGTCTATCAGTATGGCGGTTACGTTGTGAAGATGTTGATGAGATTCCGTTCCAATCCCGTGCGTTTTCTCTGTGTGATATCCTGAGTACTCTTGTCTATTCATTGACAAATTAGCTGCTGCTTCCTGGAGATATGAAGAAGCTTACACAGCCTGGTACAAAAAAAAAAAAGTGCATTGACGTTTTAGACGAGTCTTTCAAATGTACAGTAGAGTCAAAAAGAAAGAAAGGCTAAGAAACAAACTTCAAAATCTACTGCAGCCAGAAGACAAAATTTCGCTGAACTCCAGGGCCAAGCCCAGAAACTTCAAGTCTTGAGTTCCTGCTATAATGGGAAGGAGGGGAGGACTGTGTGATGAGACAGCCATTCTTTCCTCCAAAGGAGTTAAGAATTCATCCAGCAGGAGAGTGAAAAATAAAATGAGTTATCTAATTATCGTTAGTGTTGGAACTGAACCCTAGAGCCACAGAGATGAATTTCCCAGCTGAAATGTAGAGGGAAAAAAAAAAGAGAAAATCGCTCAAGGACACATGGCATACAAATATTAGCTTTGTAAAACGCAACCTTGCCACACACACACAGGCGTGTCAATAAAGGACAAATGAAAAAAATTTCAAGGATAAATATTACATTTGATCGGCAGTTGCCTCTGAAAAGGAGACGGCAGCTGAGAGAGGCCCACAAGGAGAATGCGGCATGCGCTCATCTTACTGTACTCCACTTCTGAAGATGATGGGAGGTAAGTCCTAACACCTGGGGCTTGGTGACATTCTTAATGTAGCTTTGCATGTCGGGAACACCCACTGTCTGTTTCCTTAGAAAGAGGAAACAAAACAAAACAAAAGCAATTCTTACTTCTCTCAGTTTGGGGGTTGGGGAGCAACACTCGCACGCTTGACATGAGAACTTAGTTTCCGTGACACTCGGCAGAGTCCGGGCGTGTGGGTCGGGATATAGATGAGCCCCACTTGCATTCTGAATGCCTCATTAATTTATTTCTATGAAAAGTAATATTAGTCACATTGGATACACAGGTGTGTATCAATCAATGTACACACCCATGAACACCTGCGCTCACGCACACATACAGCAGGGGTTTGAGAGTTTCAGAAGATGGTGGGCATAAGCTTCAGCTACCATCTTGGGCTTGGTTTGTTTCCCCCTGTTCTACTGACGCCGATGACGGGGAAACCTGCCGTCAAAATGAGTCTAGCTGGAGTGGCACGGAACCGGCACACAGACGCACTTGCCCAGTGCCGAGCTTTGTTCTAATCTCACTGCTTGGGAACCTGGATCCCTTCGGAGGATTCACAACAATCCTGTGAGGTAAGGCACTGTCAGCTTCATTTTATATACCCATCGAAGCCACGATTTTATCACAAAGCTAATCAGAGTCAGAGCCAAGATACAATGAGGTCAGCTGTCTCTGTAGTTCACACTGAACCAGCCCCTTCAATACCTTGCAGAAGTGGCCAGGCCAAGAGAGTGTGTTTATTCTGTAAATTAATAAAGATTTTTTCATAATCATTGCTCCTCTCAAATGACAGGAACTACCACATACGGCAAGAGCTCCGCAGTTTAAGAATTCAAATAAAGGCAAACCCTCTGACTAGAAGACTGTCTGAACCCCTTGCAGTACAAGGCTGATCACTGGGTCAGCAATGTCACTTGGACACTTAGAGATACAGACCCAGAGACCCACCCTGGGGCTGCTGGAGCACAGTTCCTGTTGAATGTTGTCCATAGTGTGGGAAGAATACTGGACATAAACAAGGCCCATATTCTGAAGCCACACGGACCAGTTTAAATTCAGGCTCTTAACTACAATGTGGTTTGGAACAAGTTTTTTAAAATTTGCTTTGCTTCAGTTTCCTCTTATTAAATATATATATATGTGTGTGTGTGTATCTCTTATATATGCGTGTATGTATATATATACAAACACATACATACACGTACATATATACATATAATATATATTTTATATATATATATATGAGATTAATACTGTCTTCAGAAATCTTTTTGAGAGTTACATGCCTAAGGACTTAGCATAGGGCCTTACATTCACTGTGTTTATATGTGTGCTCTCTATGTTAGTTGCTATCTCACGTCAGTTCTGCTACCTAAAGGATGAAATGACCATCCATCCATACCACACTTTCCCTGCAGAACACAGAGTGTGTCGATGTGAACCTCGACCTGAGTCTTCAGGTCAGAGCTCTGACTTGGAGGATGCGCACTTCCTCAACACTGCAGCATCTGGAAAGGGGGAAAGGGTAGAGGAAAATGGTTCAATGACGCAATTATCCCATGAAATAACATGTGTGCCTGAAAGAGGGATATGCTTTCGGGCAATGATCAGACGCAAGATAAGAAAACCACGTTCTTCAAATCTGTTTTGCTTTTGACTTCATTAGTGTGGCTTCAAAGCCAAGTGAAGCTCCTCGGAAGTTAAGCAGTCTCTTGGAAACTCAGTCTACCCCTTTAGATAGACAGAATAGGGATTTGGGGGCAGGAAGTCACACCATGGTGTGTCCCTAGATGGCAGAGTTCCACGGCTTTGCTCATGGGCCCCCTTCTTGGTGGTCTTTCATCTCTGCAAACAAAGACTGGGTAACTGAGTTCCCATTGTTCAATCATGGCTGCTCCTTCCCAGACCTTACTTTCTGCCCTGTGCTTGTCTGTGAATAGACACCAGGGAAAATGTGAAAAAAGAGCGAGGGAGGAAGATTCTATTAGGAAAGCTTAATGTTCTCAAGGGTCTCCCACCCCCAATTCTCTAACTGGATTCAAATCATTTTTAATGCCCATAAACATGGTGTCTCCCAAGAAGAGATCATCTTAAGCACCGAAAAACAGATTGATTTTATTGTCAAGGGAACTATGTTCAAATTCCACCTCACAACTATATTTTCATCACTGGACACTTTTTTTTTTCTGTTACCTGGAGCACTTCCAACACACTCTTCCACTGTTGCCTTTGAAGGGGAGTTAATACGGTCTCATTAAGTTTCTGTTTATTTGAAGCAAAACATGTGGACGGAGAGAAAGAATTTCCAAGCAGGTGTTTGCCATAATACAACTCTCCCCCGCTCCCTCGTGGCCATTCCAAGCTCTTGTGGCCCGTAACACCTTCCGTCAAACACAGCACATCAGACTCAGAGAGTGACTTCTGAAATGCTCTCCAGTACAGTCATGGTTTGGCTCCTCTCCACCATCCTGCAGGAATCATAGAGAACCGTGTTAGCCTGCTCCAACGGGCTCTTTCTTTCTTCTCCCACTCAGAAATGTCTAATGAATCTCCAGCAAATATTAAAAACAAATAAAATATTTTATCAGCAAGTAAAAGTTTGAATGTCCAAAATACTCATGTTCGATTTGAAGAAGACCAAAGGAAGGGAGGGAGGGAGGGAGGGAGGGAGGGAGGGAGGGAGGGAGGGAGGGAGGGAGGGAGAAGGGAGAGAGGGAAGGAAGGAAGAATGGAGAGAAGAAAGGAGAAAGGGAGAAAGGGAAGAAAGGAGGGAGAGAGAAAGAATGGTGCAAGTTTTGGTGGTACTATTGCAACCCACCAAGGCTATTTCCCTTTGGTTCTTATTTAGGCTGTTTTCTTAAATGGGGTCCTCCTAGCCAGCGTCCGCTCCTCTGTAAAGGACTTAGCATGCCCTTACATGAATAGGAGCATTTATGACACTCAGCTGATTCCTGTGTGGTCAGAGGAGACTTTGTCTAGTAGAAGCGGCCCATTCCTGACAGGATAGAAGTCAATTCATGAAACTCCTCACTGTAGACAGTGGCAAACAAGAAAATGGTGGCATCTTCAGCTCAGGCTTCTACCCTTTAAGAAGGTAAAGACTTTAGGCTGATGCTTCTCAAGCCCCTCCTAAGAGGGGGGGACGGAACACGTCTGGAGTGTGAGTGTGGTTGTTGGCAAAGATTCGTATTCTACCTGGGGTCTCAAATATCCTTGCAATAAATTCCAATCACCCCGAGTAATTGGTACAGGGTTGTTCATTTCGCCCCAGGGAAGTTGCTTGGCCAAGATAGCACAGCTGCTGCTCAGGGCTGAGGAGGTACTGGCCTGGCAGTGTGATGGGGCCTCACGTGGAAGAAGAACTCAGAAATGCACAAACCGGGCTCAGCGGCCCAAGGCTTCATGTCCATCCTCTCACTTAGAGGGGGACAGGTCGCAATGTGCCCATTTGACAAGCGAGGAGCCTGAGGCCCCCAGGGGTTAAGTTCTTGGCCTGAAGGTATCCACATAGCAAGTGGAAGAAACAGGCTGTAACAGCCTGACTGACTGACTCCAGAGTTCCTGCTCCAGGCCCATCCTGTGTATAATTTTATGTAACTGGTGACAACACTGTGAGGTGGGGGTGACCGCCTACAGACACTGGAAGACAGCAATGGATTTGACTTGGCCTTGCTGCCGGGGAAGCCTGGTTTTACTTACCTCGGGAGCTCAAACTTTTAGCAAGGAAGCTTAGAGGGGAGGCAGGGGATGCGTTTCTCCTGAGAGGCGCACACAGCTCCCTGCTAGAAGGACACGACTTTGCTAAGAATACTTCGGTGGTGGGGGGGTTCTTTTCATCTTATTTTGAGCGGCACTGAGGAGGGTGTCGTGCAGTGTTGCTGTTTGCTACCCGTCGTTAGGTTATTTTCCACGGAACCTTCCTGATCCCTGTTTTCTGGATTCCGTTCAACCAAAACATGTCTACGTGGGGGTGGCTAAACTGGCTGAAGCCCAGCCCTCCTGATATTTTAAGACTTGTTTCGTTTTTGCGTTATCAGTTTAACTAACAATTTGCCTTGTGGTTCCTCATCTAGCACAGGCCCAGCTGATGGGGGAAAAAGCATCAGGGGAGGGGATGCCCTGGCTGGTGAGTAGGCCATTGTGCCTGAAATAGAAATCAATAGCGACCATGCAGATTGCAAAAGAAGCTGCAAATAAAATTACTGTAAATTTAATTAAAACATTCCAGCCAAGTCCATACATTTGGTATTGATTACCTGGCCTGCAATTTCAGGGAGTTAATTAACAGTCTCCTCCTGGACAACAAGTGAACGCCAGATCTGACGCTGGTTGTCCTAGCAACAAGTAGGCCAAAGCAGCACACAGATTAAATGGGAAGGAAACACGGAATCATATTGAATTAGACTCAAATGCAATGGTTTAAAAAATATGAAGAGGCAACTTCAAGTTCAAAACACGTTTCCTGAGTCCTAGTCACTTTATGATTCTAATTGGGTCAGAATGGAGTGCGGGTGCTGATGGACAGGGGAACACAGTGAGGGGGTGGAGGCGGGTGTCGCTTAAGATCACCCGTTACTGTTAGATCATTCCTTCAGCACTGCAGGCCTAGGGTACCGTCTCCACGGAATTCATCTGAAGCAAGAAAATCAGCCATTGTGAATAATCCCCTGATCAATAAAGAGAAGAAAATCTATTTCTCTTCCCCAGAATGCAGGCAATGGGAAGAAGCCCATCCTAGGGGCCACCATGGACTCTGTTTCTTGCCCCGTATTAACGCCCATGCCCCAGGCACTGATGAGTGTGCACTCCGGGGTCTCTCCCCAGCTTCTACCGGCTAACGAGCTTTGCTTCTTTCTGACAAAAGTAGATTTCTGAATCTGGTGGCTGCATGCAGGTTGCCTGATGACTATGGTCCTTACTTGGCCTTGTGTTTACAGAGAGACAACAGCGCTTACCCAGTCTGTCACGGTACTCCACCTCTGCCTCCGCCACAACCCCACATACACACCTTGTTTGTGGATGCCTGCCTGGAGTTCCCAGTTTGGTATTGCACTGGTCTGTGTTATATTGTTTTAAGTGATACCACTGGCCGAGACATTTCTGTCCTGCAGGTGGGGAAGGCCACGGTAGACCACCAGCATCTTCTTTCTGCATCATCCCAAAGTAGAAAAGGGAAGCCAAGGGAAGCCCCCAGAAGGCACTCATTTTCCTGATGACCTGCTCTCCAGGTATTTAACCCATTCTTAAAACAAGGCCATTGATCTATTCATGAGGACTCTCCCAGTCAGGATGGCCTGGCATCGGGCATGGACTCAGCCCAATCAAAGCCCCACTTGGAGCTTTCTCACAGGAGACCATGGTCAGAATTTTCCTCATTCTTTTTTTCAGAGCGCGGCTCCTGTATCTAGCATGGAGCTAGACCCTCTGGCAGGAGGAAGAGAATGTGACAGAAAAGCCAATGAAATGAAGGAAGAAGGTGCTTCTGTGTGTGTGCATACATGCATTCATGTGTGTGGATTCAAATATGTGTGTGATATAAGAGGATGCATGTGCACACGTATACACACATATGTATGTGTGCATATATGTAATGGGAGAGATTGTGTGTGGGTGTAGGCATACATGTGTGTGCAAATATATGTTCCGCAAGAGCACACATATGTCATACACGTGTATATAACCATGTATGTGATAGATGAACACATGTGTGCATGCATGCATTGCTGACATGTATGAAAGTATGTATGACAGAGAGACAGAGGTGAAAAGCAGAAAAGGATTTCTTGGTGTTTGGTCCCAGTGTCTGCAATATCTGAAGCCTCCTTTACTCCTGCTCTCTCATTGTCTTGTTATTAAATGCAAGAATGGCCCCAGCAGAACTGCATTCTCAACAGAGGGAGGAAATTAGTGAGAAGATAAAGGTGGTGGCTGCCATCTTCTAGGGACTTAAAAGCAAGTAGCAGACTCAATCATGGCTTTTGAACTCGCCTGCACCACAAGTGTGCACATACATGTCCACAAAAGGAAGGAAGGCCAGGGGACCAAGGCACTTCATCCTAAAAGCTTGTGTTCAGAATCGCCAAACAGGGTCTGCGATTCTCTCTTTCAAAATGTATCCTGTAGTCTATAAACTAGTTCTTGAGAACGGCTTGGGGGACAAACTCATAAAGACCTATCATTCAAGGGAAAATACAATAGGTTGTATGTACCCACGTGGGGCCACTTGGAACAGTAGTCCTGTGACATGTGTGACCGAGTATGTCCTCAAAGTGGCATGTTCTGTATCCAGCAGGGAGCTTGCTGTGTAGCAAGCACAAAATAAGCCCCGGTAAGAGAAGGAACTGAAGCCACCACGCAGAGCTGGTCTGTTGCCAAGCTTAGGAAATGCGTGTACTTTATCCACGTAGAGATCCCCAGCCCAGAGGAGAAAGGTAGAAAGTTCTAGGTTCTGTGGGAAGAAGCAGGCATCCCTCTCTCAGAAGTGGGCCACAGACCCTTTCCTCACTGCATAGACCAAACAGCTCCTCCACATGTGGACAGCGTGGTCCTGGATGCTGAGAGACAAGATCTTCCCCACAGCCTGGCCCAGGCACACCTGGGGCTGGTTTACTGGGAAGCCTCAGGCTGCCTAGCCATATCCGCTTCATATTCCCAGCCTTGGTGGTACTCGCCACAGGCCCCAGAACAAAGAGTGGAGCTTGCTAGTTAGAAGACCACGCTTACATCACACCACACACACCACAGTAGTCAACACACCACACACACACACACACGAACACACACATATACATGCATACACACACAAACGCACATATACAAACACACACACACAAATACACAAACACAAACACACACACCGAGGGTGGGGAATCTTGATCAGAAGTGTTTAAATATCAGGACACAGAGAAAGGCTTCCAATCTATGTAGCAGGCTGGCACAAATTAGGCGAGATTAATGGAGCCAGGCACATACTCTTTGAGCCATTTTTAGAAAATCAGCAGGTTCTCATTGGTATTATCCTATTTCAACGCCACAGTGGAAGAAAACTCACTCAATAGCTCTCATGGTCAACGCCACAGGAACCCAATAAACTATATTAATGTGCAGGAAAGATCACGGCCTGGGCAGGAGGGACAGCAAGCTCATTCTAGGCATGAAATGGTGCCAGAATTCAGGAGCTCGGTTTCTTTAATAAAATCAGATATTCTCTGTGAGAAATTAATCAGTTATCCCGACTAATTACATCGGTTCAAATTCTTCTTTGCAGGCAACATGCTAAGAGCTGTGCCTAACAGTTGAGTCTCAAAGATCCTTACCCCCAAATAGAAGAGGATATTTGGCAAAATGGGGCGAGGGAGGGTAAGATAGCTAGGACCTTACTACTAGCGGTTTTTTTTTTTTAGCTGTGGAGATGAGGGGAAGAAAAGAGGGAGGAGATGGGAGCTAGCCATGAGCTGCTTCAGCTAACCCCCGAAAGCTGTTGTCATGGAACCAGACATGACGGGATGCTCCCGTAATCTCAGCACTCAGGAGGCTGAGGCAGGAGATCAAGAATGTGAGCCTAGCCTGAATTACAGAGTGGGATCTTGTCTACCCACATCGCCACCCTCCCTGACTCTCTTCCCCACCTTCACCACCCTCCCTGGAGATTTTTTATTGTACTCTGTGAGCCTTTCCCCAACTCTGGTGGTCATGTCAGAGTCAGTCTGTCCCCCATATTTTTCTTTACAGTCCCCCCAAATTTTCTTAAAAATTGAAACCTGACCCCAAGTACTGCTATATACCTCAGTAATAACCGGTCACTCCTCAGGATTTTCTTCATCTCAATGATTGATTGGTCCAGTCAACCAATCAGAAGGCTTCTTGCAATTGACGTTTAAATTCTGGAAGCAGAAATCTGTTTTCCCACTGGTTGAGTTGGATTTAATGTTTCATGGCGTTGTTGAGCTCCTTGACAAGGACATGCCTAGAACCATAACATTCTTTCTCCCGGAGCTCATTTGTGTTACATTTTTTAACACAACTAGAAATCCTGACTTATACAGCAACCCCTCTCATAACAAGATTGTTTAGTTTATAGCAAGCCTATGATTGTGAGAACCTGAGCCTGTGCCTTTAGACTTGGTCCCATAGAATGAATTGGGTCATGCTACTCTGAAGCCATCTCTGAAATAGAGTTAAGAGACAAGTTGTGCTGTGACTGGAAAGCTCCCAGTTTATGGTACCTGGCTCCCCCAAACTCCTTGTCAGACTTGCTGTGCAAACAAATTCATGCCATGTGAACCTTCTCAACACCATTAAAACATTGTTAAAAATAAACAAACAAACAAAAAACAGACATTTCCTTTGTTTTTGAGATTGGTTCAAGATTCCTCAGAGAGACTACTGGAAGATTTGGCCCAGAGATGAAGAACGCTCTCTGAAGAGGCTCCTCCAGCCTCCTTCTTCCTCCCCCTACTATCCCTCTCATGGTGGCTGTCTCTCTCACACAGTCTCCATTGCGCTCTCTCTCTCTCTCTCTCTCTCTCTCTCTCTCTCTCTCTCTCTCTCAATTTTACTCTTAATGAAGCTCCTCCACAGGCTTTAAAGGAATGCCTCTCTTTCATGTTCAGATCTCCATATACTGTGTTGTTTCTGTCTAATGTTCTCACTCCCACCCCAGGCTCAAACGTGGCCTCAAGGCCTCTCATTCTAATAAACCTCATTGAAGGGAATCATGTCAGCTTCCTTTGTGGATGGACGGCTGTGGCTTTTACTTCTCTTTTTTTTTAAAAAAATGATTGTACCATTCTGCAAGTTAGAAACCAAAGGAAATCTCACGGGACTAAAGTCAAGGTGTTGGCAGGGATGCTTCCTTCTGCTGCTTCTGAAGGAAGAAACTGCTCCCGTAAACAGTAAAGCTCCTGGGTACCATTGCACCCCTCCACTGGTAGCTTCTCTATCACTCCTATCTTTAGAATCTTTGGCCCATCGAGTCCTGGTCCCTTTGCTTTCCTCTGTGTTTGGTTCCATGGAGCATTTATAGTGTAGGATAGTCTGTTTTTCGATGATTTTTAGCTTGGGCATGCCTGTATATGCTAACTTTCATATGAAGATTCGAGGAAAAACATCTATACTCTTCAGGTAGGGTACCAACAGACCAAATGAGTATGTCCAAGTTAGCTTGCACTGTCAAACTGACACAAACCCAGAGTCACCAGGGGAGTGGGACCCTCGGCTGAAGAATTGCCCACATCAGATTGGCCTGGTTGGTTTCTGCTTCAGGCTCTTGCGTTGGCTTCCCTTCATGAAGGACTGTAACCTGTGAGTCAGAAATCTCTCCCTAGGTTGTTCTTGGTCAGTATTATTCCGGCAATGGAAGCCTAACTAGGACATAATGATACCACCCAAATCCAGCTTGGTGAACCAACGCCTTTATTAGAGGTTAGCTATAGCAGAATTGGTGAGCAGTCAGTTATATGAGCAATTCCGTTACTGCGAAGTCCCACCCCAACATGGGTAATAATCCACAGAAGCTAGACCACCCATCAGCAGAGTTCCACCCTCAGTCAACTTTTGACCTCTTATATACACAACCTCCAACACCAGGTACAGCCAGGGGCCAGAAAGGAGTGATCGATAGACTCTCTTTGGTGATCTAGTGATCCTCTCCCCCTCTCTCTCCAAGGGCATGGTAACAACTCCATTCCCGTTCTCATAGCTAGATTGTGTCGAATTGCTTTGCTTACCTATTGCTGCTATAACTACTGGACCCAGGTATTCTGTAGGCCACCATAGCAGCCTCTGCTCCGTGATGGCTGATAGCCAGGGAGAACACAGAGGAAAGAGCTACAGTGCATCATTTCTGTAAGCCCCCTTTCATCGTGGAAGGTAGCATATTCACGCACCCCATAGATTATGATATGGGTGTCTTCGAAGGGCCATTATTCAACACACTATGCTTGGTGTGCAACAAAAACCAATAGAAGTGAAATGTATGACATGTTTATGGTCTTCTGAAAGCCCAATATTATAAGCATCTTAAATATTGGAGAAGACAGAATTATGGCAGAAGAAACAAAAAAAAGTGATCACCGGATCCTTCCTGTGGGAATCACTTCCTGCTTTCATTTTGCCCCTTTGAACTCCTCCTGGGATAAGTGTCAGAGACCTCAGCAAAGATCCAGTCATAGGAAGGTCATGGGGAGTTGCCCACAAGAGAATTCTGTGGGCCTGGTACACATCACTTTTGCTCATATCTCATTGCCAGAACCCAGGCAGCTTCAAGGGAAACTTGAAGCTGTAGACTGGTTTGTGTCCAGGAAGAAAAGAGACGAGATTTTAAAGAGGAAATAGCAATTGCAATCATTGTCCGTGTCTCAGGTAATGTCAGTTCCGACATCTGCACGATGATGTGGTGCCCAGGTGCATGGTGCAGTTGGATCTCTAAGAAATCAACAGACTCACCAAGTCCACTCAATTCTCTCTACTCTTTAATGCTATGCTCTTAGAGCACTTCAGACAAGGCCCAGACCTCTACTCCGCGATGCCCTCTGAATCTATTCTATACCTTTTCTTCTGGGGACCCAGGGCTGGCGGGGCACATTTTCCAGCCTTTTTTGGAATAAGGTCGAGTTCAAGTGCCTGGCATCTGGTGATGAAATGTAAGACAAAGCCAGCTACATGTCCAGGACTGGCATCTGGTGGACAGAGGCCAAGGATGATGGCACATGTCTACAATGTGCAGAACAATCCCACAACTAAAAATGGCCTGTCCTCTCTGGCTGCCAGCACTCAGACTGAAAAGCCCTGCACTTGACATCTCTGTCAGATAAGAGGGGGCCTCTGGAAGTCACCCGCGGGAAAAAGTCCCCAATGCTGACATGAAATTGCTGAACTTAAATGGCACAAGATGATTTTCCCTTTTTATTGCAAAGGAAAGGTGTCAAATTATTTAACTTGTAACAGAAATTTTGACTGAATTAAAAAAGACCTATTCTATAAGACTGATAATAACAAAAACGTGGGCCAAGCCACGAATCAACTTCAAGCGTAAGAGCAAGTGCAGGGAATGAGGGAACCCAAGGAGACCAGACAGAGGGGCTTTTCTCTGCTTTGGTATCGCTTGATTGAAGCTCATATGCCAGTGTGGCACTGTGGGTCCAGCAAAGTGCAGACACCTGTAATTAGCTGCTTTTAGCTTGAAACAGAAACCTGTTTCCCATCAGCACTTTTGATTCTCAGTTTCCTAGCCCACCTATATCTCACCTCACCTTGATCCTTCTAGGCTTTTACAACCCAGACCAAGTCCTGCTTCATGTCTGAGTAGAAGGCCCAAGGCTCCCTTGTCATACCAAATCTCAGAAAGTTTCTAGGAATGAGAGAAACAAGAACTCTGTTCTGCCAGAGTTGGAGCTTGTGGGGTGTGACTTTGGGTAGCAGGAACATCTTGTTGCATCCATGAGACTGAAGCATCTGAAAATGAATTCTGCAAAGAGAAAGCTGAGTCGATGAAGAACAGGAAATCGCTACCATAGTGGCATGAACTCTTGAATCCAGCCATGCCAAAAGTAAGATTTGCCCTTAGGAGAGTGGGGTCCCTAAACCAAGAGGCTGTTGCGCAATTATGCCTTTTCTGCAAACAGGTTGGGGCTGCATGTTCCATCATTGGCGATTATAAAGCCCTGATTGTCACACTGCCCACTGCACTCATTCATTCTGTCCGCCTGCCTCTGCCACCAGAAGCCGAAGGTTAGTGCAAATGTTCCCTGGGAAAAGCCAATTATGTGCAATAGAATGTGCAGAGCCTGTAGCCACAGGCTACCTCTTTGCTTTCTCTCTCTACCCTTGGGCTGCCCCCGGCCTTTTCCCTCCCAGTGTCTGGGGACACCTATCCTGAGGGTGATTCTCCAGAAACCACGAGCCCCGAGAGTCCTTGTTTGTGAACTCAGTACATTAGCTCTGGCTTCTGAGGGAAACAGGGTCTGTTTGTTTGTCACTTATTATAATTGATTTGTTTCTCTCCGTGTGTGCGCTCAATCTCGATTCCCTTAGCTGTAGGCAGCAGAATCTAGGGTCGAGAACTCCGGGAAGCCTATTACTGAAGGCACATCACTTGTCACGTGGAAGAGCATGGATCCGGGTGGCTATGGCTGCTACGGAGATGATGAAGGCTTTGGGATGGGTGAAGAGGAACTGGGGTAGTTTGGCGGGGAGAAGAGAAGCTTATGAATGGCGTAAAGCCGCCAAGGAGTACACGATAGCTTGCAAAAAGAAGTCCCTGACCCAGATACAGTGCTGATCATGGAGATTTGGATATCTAAGGCAGAGCCACCACGGCACTCTGGCAGTCACCATAGTCCTTGGACACAGCTTCTTGAGGATAAAGTCATCCTTTATTTGTGATGGACTGGAAGCAAGATTGTGGTGAGAGGGACAAACATTAGTGGCCTTCTACCTCCCTCGGGCATCAGAAGGACTCTTACTTCTGCTACCTGCTATTCAAAGCCAGGCTTCTGCATTCCTGCTACTCAAGAACATGTTTCTGGGTCCCTGCTAGTCAAGGCCAGGTTTCTGACCTTGACCTGCGAGTCAAGGTCAGGCTTCTAGGTTCCAGGGCTCAACTCCTCCTCCTCAGATCACCCCTATCTCTATTTCCACAAACTATCACTCTAGAAGTCAAGGTGGAACTCACATGTGCATAGTATGCAACCTTTGTGGGTACCCTACATAGATGATCCCTACGAACAGGTTTTTAGACCATCTAGAAGGACAGTGTTGAAGCTCTCTGAGGTGAATTCCCAGACTACATCACCAGTCTGCATGATCTCACAGTACAGGAGAATCCACCTCCTCTGAGATAGCCAGACTGAACCAGCATTTCTTGCAGGCTGTGTTCTTTGTATTTGCCTATCATCCTCACCTCAAGCTGATAAACTCCTCTCCTCTGCTGCTCCTATAGCTTAGTGGTTCCCTCTCCGTGTCATTATACATCTGAGATGTCCAGAGACAGAGATGTACGGTGGCTTCTCCTATGGAGTAACTCTTAGGAGGTAGAGTCGGGACTCACATTTGGGTCTTCTCACACTTAACCTAGCACACCTATTATTTCCTGCAGTAACTGGTATCTAATCCACCACACTTTGCTGGCCGCGGTGATGGCTGTACCAAGAAAACTGAGCAACTTCACACGTCAGAGGCTATTGAGAACCCCAGCACCATCCCCTGCTGGGCATCCCGCTATGATGAGTTCAGGGATAAAAGCCAGGCAGAAAACAGACATCTCAAGCTTGACCTTCTCCCACCATGGCAGCTTCCTTGTTGAGCAGAAATCCCCAGCCATTCTCACAGCAGCTACGAGAGACAGCAGTGGCCGTCTCCAGCTCGATGGTGTGACAACTGACGCAAAGACACACCGAAATCTCATAACACTGGTACATGCATGGCATTCTCCTGAATTCATAGTCAGGGGTGTTAGAAAAGGTCAGGGGAGCCACCAGAAGTAGGCACAGTGAGTCATCTGAGAGGAAAAGACAACAGGCTGTTATTCACATATAAAACACTAAAAGGGAAGCGTGAACAACAGTATGGTGTGGCCTCACCAACCCTCCCAGCCTCACTCCCTTCTCCGAGGCTTGCATTGCTAAGGGAAGACTTGAGATGCCCCACGCTTAGCCCTGGGACATCCAATGGGCATGCTGAACGCGTAGCCTCTGACACCACCGTTCCTTGGCCCTCTTCTTCATTCGCTTTCGGTATTAAGATTGAGGCAGCGACTGTGAGGTATTCTTCCTGCAGGATTGAGTGGAATATTACAAAATGCATTTGCAAGCAGCCTAAATCATGATTGACAAAACGAGATTTGTTAATACAATGCTTTGAGGCACTTGACAGGAATTTTTGTCAACAGTGTAGATGAAGGGATTTGGGGGGGGGGGAAATGAAATTTGCAGATGAGACGGCTTTGATGTTTCTCCTGAAAAGCATTTTGTTGACAGACTGGATCAGAGTGAAAAAAAAGTGCGTTTTCTCCGCGCATGTGTTTTAAGTCTTTGACAAAACACGCATTAGTCCTGCTGCTTGGAATCATTTGTCATCTACTCTATTGGTTTTGCCTCGAGCCACAAAGGGGCTAGGACATGAGCAGAAAAAGATTCAGAAAAAAAAAGACCCACTAAAATGGGCCCCATAATGATGGGGTACGGTCACGTCACCTTTTCAAGTGCTTCCTGACATACCTCAAGCATATCCTCGGGCTTCTTCTAGTAATTTTTCTGAGATCTGAGATTCTTGCCCTTTGAGGAAAGGTCTTCTGCTATCAGTCCACTTAATTTGGGTAATAAGTAGCGGAAACAACTAGAAGGTTTCTAAGCCAAGGGTTCTCAAGGCGTGGTTCCCAGACTAGCAAGAACTCCATCTCCTGGAAACTGCTCCATATAGAAGTCCTGAAGCCCAGACATTCTGGACGGTGAGGAACAGCAGCCCGCATCTCCACATGCCCCTCAGATTATTTAATATAGACCAAAACACAAGGCTTATTGATCTGAGCAACAACCAGAGAAATAGATTGGGCCACAAAATCGCAATATCAACAGATACGTAGTGTTTCCAGTATGGCTGTGTCCAGGAGTCCAGATGACATCAATGTCCCTCGCTCATCTCCTCTTCAGCATGGCTGTATTCTTAGATAGCATCTCTCTCTATCATGACAAGATGTCTCCAGCTTCAGGGTGCTATCTTCTTGGTTACTTCAGGAGAGAGAGCGGGGGAGTTCCATTTGTGTTGACTGGCCCCACTCAGGCTCCGTGCTCTTCTCTGAAGTCATCACAGTCGACTGAGGACACCTGGGTGGCCAGTTCATCATTCACAGGTTGGGGCTGTTTTGAACTAGTGACTCATAAAGAACAAGAATGAATGAGGTGTCGCCCCTAGAAGATCCAGCGTGGATTCAGAGAGCCATGTGACGGCTGGTCAGCTGGGCAACAAGGAGCCATGAGAAACGTTTCCCCTGGTCTTCTGATAAAATAACAGTAGCTTCACACACACACACACCCCTACACACTGGAAAAAGAGGCCTATGCCTTTAATACAATTTCCTCAATCCTCTGTGACTGCTTAATGCAAAGACTAGATTGGCTCCTATAAATCCATCCTAAAGCTTTAGCAAGAGCAAGAAGAATTTTTAGCACCACCACGTGTCCCTGAGTACAGGGTCTCCTTAGGATCGCTGAGGACAGGAGCCTACATATGTCCCTTGAGCAGCATCCTTGGTGCCCCTCCCGGAGAAGGGCAGTTGGCCACCTTTGACCCTGCTGCATGCGGTGTGGGGGTATGGCATCGGCCTCCTCAGAGCCTGCTACTCCCCTGCCATTCACAGAGTGCTGTGTTTTTCTCGGGAATAAAGAGCGCATGTAGACAGTTTGACTTTCATCTTCAAGCCAAGGCTTCAACTTTGAACTGTCATGCGTGTGCCATCTCGGCGTCCCAAATCCAATGTTTTACAGAAGCAGGGGAAGAAAGAAAACATCATTCATCCCCCCCACAACATCATCTCTGCTCGAAAGAAGAACGTGCATTTTGTTTGTTTTGTCTTGTTTGTTTGCTTTTTCCTATTGGGTAGCAAATGAAAACTCGGCAAGCAATCTCGTTCTGACTGGAGAATTACTATCAAGAACACACATCTTGTCAACTGCCACTCGCATGCTTGGTTGCAGGCTGTCTTGTTTATTTGTGCCCTGCCATCTACATTGGGATCTCTTCAAAGTCTGCAGTCCTGTTTCATTCTGCCTGGTGCCATCGCGGGTGCGGAATATGGCGCGGTTCGTGCCGAGCATAAACCGCACTGAGTTGCGAGGCAAACGACTCCTATTTCCCTCCAGTTTCGTTCTCTGACGTCTGCTCACATCATGACAGCAGAAGCGTCACTGTTTGCTGCCTTCTGAGCGAGGGTGGTCGCGGGATGTTGTCAGGACAGCCGGTCTAGGTTAGCTGCACGAAGATGACCTTGAGACAGCTTCACGCCCAGCTCCCTCCTGTGGCCACGGGAGGGCAGCAGAGAACACGATGACGGCCAGGGCCATTTTGTCCAGCCTTTGTCTCCCACTCTCAGGTTCCCTCAATTTTCCCAGCTTTCATCCTTTTGTTAACTTTTGGCTTTCTGAGAGCAAGTTTCGGTACAGAAGAGCCTGGCTGGTTTGAAAAGAAGGAAAGCAATCCTTTTAACGTGAATCCTCGGGGAAAAAAAATAATTTTGTCGATGAGCAGAATCATTCAAAGTTTACAAGACATACTTTTCTTTAATGCCCCGTCTTTGAGAAAATAAAATAAGGTCTTTCTGACTTCATTAGCCTGGAGCTTTTCCTTGTGGGCACCTTTTCTGTAAGATCTTTAGCTGATCTCGCCCATCACGCCCTCCAGCTGCCATTCTTCCTCTGATTCAAAATCCAGTCTGGGAAAAAGTTCTCATTGGAAGAATAGTTAAAGTAGATGAACAAACCCATCAGTACCAGCTAATCCCAGTAAGCCCAATTCAGCTTCTATAGATTGAGGGATAAAAGTGTTCTCCCATCAGGCCCGTTCATGGCTGGGCTGCAGCCTAAGCTAAGCAATCACTCAGCACATAAATACAAGGTCGTGGAGACCAAGTTTCTACATAAGTAAGAGTTGGTTTGTTTCACTTTGATCCAATTGCACAGGTCAAGGAATAACTGCCAAACAACTCCGAAAGGTTGGGGAGAGGCAGCACCTGAAACCCACTTTCATGTAAAAGTTTTTCTTCAAGTTCTGAAAAGTACCTTCAAATTGGCGTGCAATTGAAAAAAAAAACGCCTTTTAAAATGTCAATTTACCAATCACTAATCAAAATCAGTTAATCCTGCTTGGGGAGCTAGATCAATGGGTAAATTGCTTGCAGCTCAATCACAACAGGAGTTCAGACCTTCAGAGCCTACACAAAGCTGGGTACAATAGCGTGCATCTAAAATGTCCGCATTCTTACTGTGTGATGGGAGGCGGGAACAAGAGATTCCTAGGAGCTCCTACTGTGTGCTGGGAGGTGGGAATAGGAGAATCCTAGGAGCTCCTACTGTGTGATGGGAGGTGGGAATAAGAGAATCCATAGAAGCTCATGAGCCAGACAGCCTGATACAGAGCAGTGAACAGAAGACCCTGTCTCAATCAAGATGGGAAGTGAAGGCCTACATCTGAGGTTGTCCTCTGATCTCTACAGGTTCACTGTGGCATGGGTTAAACTTGTATACACACACACACACACACACAATTAATTATTCCATTTCTAGGAATTAACCCTACATAAGCAATAGATGCATGATAATATGAAAGAACCCACTGAGACATTTATTGTAACAGATGATTAGAAAATAACTTCAATGCCCGTCAATAGGGAATTGTTTCCATATACTTTGAGATACCATACTGTAAAATACCTTGCAGCTAAAAAAAAAAGAAAAACTAAAAGCAACAAGCAAACAAAAAATGAAAACAGAAAAATATAGTGATAAGACCATGAAGGTAAACTAAAGCTGGTGGTATCAAAATTGCCTGTCATGAATAAGATCCTGGACTTGGAAAATATAATGAGGCAGATATACATTTAATACAAGGGGGGGTGGCAGAGAAATATTAATAACGATGCATTTAAAAACTAGGAATAGACATTTTAAAGCACATGTGTATGGGTATAATTGACTGCAAACATAAACTTCTGTTTACAAATTCTGAAAGGGTTCACATAAAGCTGGATTGGGAAAAACATTGTAAATCCAATCCCGGAGCTAAAAGGTGAAGATTTTTACCATGCTATGCTATCATATCGTGCAATCCCTTTTTAAAGAGTCCATAAAGTTGCTTACACAAGTCAGCCCTGATCAGCGAAGTCATGTGTGGTCTTTATGATCTGCCATTCACTAAAGCGATTGCTTCAGGCACTAACTAGCATTTGGTCTCCGCATCCCCAGGAAAAGAAACAAGTTTTAGGCTTTAGATCTTTGGAAACTAATATAATTCTGCTAAGTATAAACAAGCAAACATATGGAAAAATTGAATACTCAGGATTCCCCAACAGGAAAGGCAGCCTATATCCTCTGACTACCAATCCTGCCCAGACACAGACAAAAAGAAGTCTTGGAAGTAGCAGGGGAGCCTAGAGTTTTCTTGATGCTTCTCACTCCCCAATGAAGCAACAGAAATCCAGCAGATTGTGTGACTGCCCACACTGTAAAATGGGCATGCTGGCCTGAGTTTCCTGCCCATCACAGAATGGCCATGACATATGTCATCTCAAACCAGGACTCTTATGGGTGTGGGGGGTGGTATAATTCAGAACTACTGCGGGACAGCAGTTAAGACTGGACTGCCCTGGCTGAGTGGATGATGACCTCAACCATCCTGAATTCCAAAGATGTGGGTCTGAGACCATCTCACATTCCCTCCTCCCACCGTGAAGCCTTGCTGAGGAGCTGTCCCTCACAAAAGTCAGGTAAAGGGAAGCTACCCCTTGTCATGCTATTAAACATTCACTGGCTATTATCTTTTCATTTCTAAAGATTTAGTTGGCTTTTTGCTCTTTATTTGTGTGTTACTCTACATAAATGCATGCGTAGGTGCCCCATATAGGTCAGAAGAGGGCACCAGCTCCCTTGGGACTAGAGTTAAGGGTGGTTGTAAACTGCCTGCACCTGGTACTAGGAACCAAACTTAGGTCCTCCAAAAAGCGGCAAGTGCTCTTAACTGCTGAGACATTGATCCAGATCTATTAGCAATTACCATGTCATTGTCTTGGCTTCTCGGAAGAAAGAAACCAGTTGCAAATAACTGGATCTGTCCTAGAAGAAACAGGACCAAAACAGGGTGCATACTCGTATCTGATATGCTAGACCCAAAGCCTCCGTGAGAGAGCAAAAGTCCTGGTCCTGGCCTTGCAGTTCTTCTGGTAGACATAGCCCACCTTAGAGGTGAGGATGGAGGGAATCTAGAGGGATTTCACACTCACATTCACGTTTATAATTCAGGCATCTATAATTTTTAAAATCATATGCTTAATTCAAGTGTGCCCTGGCACCCTCTGCTATCTGATTATGTTGCCACTGAACTAACTTCCGGTTTACACTCCTGAAGTTCATACACACCAATGATCCTTCAGCTGGGCTTTTAGAACTACAGGCTGGCTAGACATGGCATAGCGGTTCATCCTTGTGCCGCCAGCCAGAGACAGACCTAACCAGGGCAGTGAGGAAGTGAAGACATGACAGAAACATAGATTCACAGACAGAAACACAGACAACAAAGCTGAGACCAGGTGGGTGCTCTGAGGTGGCCACAGCTGCCCAGAAGCTCAGCATGTTTATTAGATACAGTTGAACAGAGGGGAGGTTATCTCATACAGCTGGACATGGAGGTGGGGTTATTGTATAGAGACAAACAAGGAGGTGGGGTTACTCCATATAGCTGAACAAGGAAGCGGGTTTAGTAAATCCCCGTAAGAACAGGCTCTGTAAGGAGCAGTCTTCAGACTGGAAATACCATGGGGAAAAGGATACTATAAAAATATCAAACACTATTGACTTTTACACTTGGACCCCCAAGAAAGGCTTTGCTATCCCTCTGAGCCTCACTGGAGGCTAGGAGGGGGGCTCTTTGTCATTTTACCACGGGTCTGTGGCTAGAGTCCCTAACACGTCAGCTCACACCAACAACTCACTCAGAACTTCACATACTCAGAGATTCCTCCCCTCCGCACACACGCACCACTCATCCCAACACTCAGACAGCTGAGGCAGGAGGATGCTGAGTTTCAAAACTAGCCTTGATTACAGACTATATAGCAAGACACCGTCTCCACAACATCAAGAGAAACAAACACGTAAATAATAAAAGGTTGGTGTTAGGAAAAGACAAGCTACTTACAGACTGTGGAGGGCTTCTTCAGCCGGCCCTATCCCAAGCCCTGTAGGCCTCACCTCCCACTCAAATTTCCCTTGTTCTTTATCTTCCACCAGGAAACAAAAAAGCAAGGAAACCATCCTCACCAATCCTTCGCCACTTGACCGTCTCTCCCCAAGTCCCAACTGATCCCATTCTTTCTTCAGGCCCAGCCAGGCCTCCTATACTTCCCTAGACCTCCCTGAACACTGAGACTTTGCGTAGGCTCCTCTCAGCCCAAGGTTTGAAGATTATCTATCTAACTGAAATATATCTCTATATATCTAGAAAACCTAACTAACATGACTACAAACTTGGTTGCTATAGATGAGTATCTATTAACCTGTGTTTTTAATTATACATTACATTTTGAAAAGGAACCGCACAAACATAATAGTTTAATCAAGAGCAGAAATACACATTTAACAAAACTGACCTTAAATTTGAATCAATAAACCACGATCCATACCAGTGCAAATCTCTATAGCATATCCCCCTTTAAATGTAAACAAACATTTATAAACAATCATTTAAGCTGCTGAAAAAGAGAAGCAATGAATAGCCTATCCAGTTGCAGCTCCCATGAACCACAATGGCTAGCATGGCAAGAAACCTACGAAGGTGCTGTAAGTGGCACTCACATGTTGGTGATCACCAAAAGCTTGGTAATGAATGGGGCTCAGGGCTCAGACTAGAGCTAATGAGGTCTAAAGGGAGTAGATTGCTACCACTTTGCCATTGCTAGGCTAGCATAATTCCTTACTTCACCCGAGATCTTATCCTCATCCTCACAGGTGAGTCCAGCTGCCACCCATCATCAAAGGTTCGCTTTCCAACAAATGGAGACCAGCATAGACTGGATGGAGTGCACAGCCCAACAGACCATGGGGAGCCTAGCCTCGGGGAATACATCAAGATCATCACTCCTCCATCTGTAGCTCAGAGAGCATCACCAAAGAGGGATCAGAAAGTTCTTAAGAGCCAGAATAGGGGCTGGAGACATGGCTCAGAGGTTAAGAGAATTGCCTGCTCTTCCAAAGGTCCTGAGTTCAATTCCCAGCAACCACGTGGTGGCTCACAACCACCTTTAATGGGGTCTGGTGCCCTCTTCTGGCCTGCAGGCATACACACAGAATTTAAAAAAAAAAAAGAGCCAGAATACAGGAGTCTGCTGGGAAACCACCTCTCCTCGCTACAACTGCACAAACAAGACTGTGACAACAGTATTTCCATCTGAAGGAGCATCAGGGCAGCCTACCAGAGATCTAAAATGCACAAAATATGCTATTAACTTTATGAAACTCCACTGTCAGAACAAAGGAGCGCTTACACGTGCACACGCATAGACACAGGTATGAAAGGGGGCGGTAAACACAAAGTGGTCACTACTCAAGTCTGGGTGGAGGAGTACACTACTTTTAACTTTTTCCTCCACTTTTTGGCCATCTCAGAGTTTTCACAGTAATGATAATAACTTACTTCTCGCACCAAGAGTGAACCTTAATGTAACCTGTGGCTTTCTCATGATGAAACTTGTCAGTGTTGGTCCGTTGACTGTAACAAGGGGGTCTCTGTTGATGCGAGGCATTGATAGTGGTGACAGCTGATGAGAGGGGAACGTGTAAACATGCCGCTTTTCTGCTCTGTCTTCTGAGAACCTGAAAGTTAGTCTTTTCCTGTTTTTTTTTTTAAAGAAAAGTTACTTTGGTAGTAAAAGATACGACCAACTTAAAGGCAAAAGGAAAAGGTGTTGAGAATTAAACTCAGATTAGGTTGAACAACTTGAGCACATGAGAGATCTGCCAAGCCTGGAGATGGTGTTGTGGTGCCTGATAGAAGATACCCTGAATCCCGAGAGAGGGGACCTGAATCCTGAGACAGGGGACCTGA
>JABTXL010006025.1:1112637-1166656 GCA_025134845.1 Neodon shergylaensis
CCTGAATCCCGAGAGAGGGGACCTGAATCCTGAGACAGGGGACCTGAATCCCGAGAGAGGGGACCTGAATCCCGAGAGAGGGGACCCTGAATCCCTAGAGAAGGGACCTGAATCCCGAGAAAGGAGACCCTGAATCCCGAGAAAGGAAACCCTGAATCCCGAGAAAGGGGACCCTGAATCCTGAGAGAGGGGACCCTGAATCCGAAGAGAAAGGACCTGAATCCCAATCTTTGAAGTCCTTAGAGTGTCAGCTCTCTTGTTCCCCTGCCCAAGAGAGCAGCCCCTGACCTCCTGGGAGAAGGGGAGGGCATTTCAGAATATTGAGTTGTGTTCACAAGTACCTTCTAGCCATCTAGCTGTGTTCTCTCCCCTCCCACAACCTTTCTCATGTCCTATGAAGTAATCCAGGTCTGGATTAATCAGTCCTTTGTTCATCAGAACTCTGATCAGGCAAATATTTGGGGGAGTTTCTTATGAATCCATAATCTCTCTTCTCTCTCTCTGTGTGTATCTACCTGTCTATCTATCTATTTCTCTCTCCCTTCCTCCCTCTCTCTCTCTCTCTCTCTCTCTCTCTCTCTCTGTGTGTGTGTGTGTGTGTGTGATATGTCATGTATATATGAACCTAATGAATGTATAATCATATATAAATTATCTATATATACAGTCACACATCTACCGTGAGCTTATACAGCTGTACTCACGGAGTTGTTATTGAGTGTTCTGTTGTCATCCTAACTAAAGAACACTGACAAGGTCTAAAGGAAGGGCCCAGGCTGGCTGTTCTCAGTTACTGGCTAACTGAGATCCGCCCTTCTTGAGTCTCATTTCGTTGTTTATAGAATCAGAGCTTGAAACACTCTGTTCCTAAACCCAGGTATGCACCAGCTTTTCAAAGATAAAACTTCTAGGACCAGCTTTGCTCTTCTAAGTAAGTAACCAGGAAGCAGGAGCCCTGGGATTTCTGGGTTGAAAGATCCTCAGGTGTCTGACTCGGACACAGTCAACAAAAATGAGTTTGGGCGCTGCTGGATTACACATCTGTCTCTGGCCTTTTCCCCACTTCTAACGGTAGCTAATGCAAAGGAACCAAAGGGATGCTCAAAGGACTGCAATGCACAGAGATGCTTCACATAAACTCTTGTGGGCCTTAAGGGAGGAGGTGCTGACTAAAGCCTGCAGTAATAGACAAAGTGAGCATTGTCGGTGTCCTGTTGTGAAGCATCCATGGAGCCTTCGGAGGAGATGCCCAAACAGCAGACTCGCTTGGCTGCCTTTTTCTTAGATTTACAACACCTGGACACTAATCTCAAAATTACCCGGTGATGTTAATGTCAAATATGTAAGAGAAAGGGCTCTTCTGAAATTTACATGAAAATACAAACTTCCAGCTCACAATCAACACCTCTGATTCACATCCGGCATTCCCCAAGCTGATATCACAGGAAGGATTCAGAGATAGACTTTCAGATGCTACGTTCATTCTATTCAAGGGAGCATTCGGCATGAAGATAGAAGTTACCATGCTAACCGCAAGCTGACGGCAAACTTAATAATAATGAACACAAACCCCCCAAGAAAGAGTTCATTGGTCCCAAAGGTTATGCAGCCTCTGCAGGAAGGAAAGTGGGAGGCCCCCTCTCTTCACATTCCAGTATGGCTTATCCTGGGCTTCCCGCAGCACATCCTCAGTGGGAAACGTCCTCAGTGGGAAAACTTAACTGCGGACCAGGCAACCAGACTGTCCTGGCCTCAACGACCACCAGAAAGCTGTGCGTGTGCAGCTAACTCTCCTTCCTAAGCCATAGCTCTCTGGAGGACACAAGTACCACTGCAGACAAAAGCAGCAGACTTAATTTGCTGCACCTGGCAACTTCCCAAGTGAAGAAGACATGGGGTCCATGTTTACACCTCTACCATTTGAGGCATTTCCCTGCACTGTGGAAACTGGCTTCTGGCTGGTTTTGCATAAGAGTGGAGCTTGCGGTTGTTATACCTCACCTGCGCTGGTTGGCCTCTTCCCAGGTGAATAAACATGAAACCGTCAAGTATGGCTCATCGTGAGTGTGGGAGAGGTCATACTAGGAACACGAGCAGTGAGCAACAGGTCCTTTGGTCAGTTTCCAGTCAATGAGCTGAATGAGGCGATCTCTGTCACTCCCCACATCTGAGGAAATACAAAAGGAAGGAGGGCCTGTCTCACCTTGACATCCAGCTCTAGGAGACTATGAAGACCGTAAGCACATGAGGTAAGCTTTGTTAGTTGTGAATGCTTCAGAAGAAATGAACGGTGGAGTGAAGAAGGATGAGGAAAGCTGTTTTAGAAACAGGATCAAAAGAACCCTCCCTGAACTGTGTGAATCCCCAGCTTTCTTGGCTAACAAAGCCCTATTTCCTGTGGCCAGTTCTGAAGAGGAGTGTCTTCCTCAAGACTCAGTGTAGAGGAGGTTCCCCAAATCTACTGATCCCACCTTCACAGGCTAGCCAGATTCTCCTGCCAAACAAACCAGCAAAACTGTCTGAATTTGAACCGGGGTAGAAACATGAAAAATATTCATGTGGACCCTAACTGAAAGTAAGCAATAATTAGATGACATGCAATCAAAAATAAATAAACAAATATTATAGTCTGCCTTCGAGTAATTTTCCATGTATTTAAAAGCATGCCATTTTTTTCATTTGCAATATTTTTGTACCAAACGGGATAGCTACACTATATTTTACAATGTAATCCATCATGATCCTACAAAGTTTGCAGCATGGCCCGTTTTCCACAGAAGGAAACCGAGGTTTTGTGAGCTTGTACTACTCATGGAAAGCCGTCTTCCAAAAATGTAATGAGGAGAACAGTCTAGACGCAATTTCAGATTTCTGACCCAAACTGTGATCCTTCTGCCATTTTGCCATACTGTACATAGTAGGACAGGAAGAAAGGAAGACTTGACCCCCACATGTTCCCTAAGGTATGACGAGTGGCAGGGACACACAACAGATCCATTGCTTTGATGCGAGCCATAGTCCCTTCTGAACAAGATGGAGGGTCCTGTGCTACGTCACTTCACGACCATCCAGCCAAGTCCAGTGAGTCCATTCAAACCTCTCTTTCAGATGACTCTGGGGCCTATAGCCTCTGGTGACAAAGTGAGCCAGCAATTATCCTCTGACCTCCTTTGCTGGAGGAGTCTTCTGTTGCTCTTGGGAATAAACATCTATAGTTCATCATCTCCTGAGTCAGAACACAGGCCATGTGGGTAGAGTTGTGTCTCCCCTCCTGACACAGAGGAGGTGACAGATTCTGCTAAAAAAGGAAGAGAAAAGCTAGAATAATGACCTCTGCTTCCCATACCAGATGCTGGTCTGGGAGTAGACATGATTTGGTTTCCCCTGTAATTCTGCCTCATCCAGAAGCAATGGCTCCAGGAAGTCATTGAGAAATGAGTATTCCACCTCCCTAAACCCCAACTCCTCTAGCCCAACAAACCACAGGCCTTGAGAATTGCCAAAGATGCATCAAATCCTAAGCAAGGATAAAGAAGCTTGATTGACAGCCTAGCAGTGCAATCCGACAACCTGGAGAACTTACCATGTTCCATCAACACACACCCATCCAGTGCCTGCTGCGTGTGCTCACATGGATGCACACCCATGAGGCCCTTCCGGAAAGCAAAATTCTACTTATTAAACACATTCAATACACCTGGCATGGTGCTAAACCTTTTAGGTACATATTATTAATCTTCCTAACCAGTAGATTTCACAGTGTAACCTAACATAAAGGAGAGTGGCATGCCCAAGGTCACACAGGTGGCAACTGGGAGAGTCAAGATTGCTTCATTTCTTCAGGGGACATTTGCTCATTGCATGTGCAGGCATAGACCTGGGATACACCACCAGACAAAGGAACCAGGCTCTCATCTCTGCTGTCTCAGAGCAGGCACTGGAGGGAAGAAAACTGATAATCAGTAAACTAATACAAGAACAAGACAATCGCCATGGTTTGAATTGTCTCGCAAGGTAGCATGATTTGAGACACTTCTCCACGGCCACCTAGACCTGAGGTAGGAATAACAAGGACACAACTGTGCCAAGATGTACTGCAGAGCCTTGCAGGCAGAAGGGACAGTGAGTGACAGAACCGTATCATCACAGAGGGGTAGAAAGAAGTCCGCTGTCTGCAGAGGGTGGGCAAGAGAGATGGAGGGCAGCTCAATTGGAGGGGCTCTAGCAGAACATTCACAGCCCAACGGTCCATGAGCTATTAGGGTTTTGCCCTGAATACCACTGGAAACACCAGAGTGTGCAATGTCATACATGAAATTGCTTCAAAAATTATCCTCTTTTTCTTTCTCAATAAACAAGCCATCTAGCTCTGATTTCCAAAGAGGGAGCAGTCAGAAAGTAGGAAGAAACACATTTCCAAGGGACGACTGCATTGCATGCTACAATTAGGCTCATTTAGTTTAGACTTGCCTCGGAATGAGGCATTTAGTCGAAAGAAAATATGTCATAGCCTTTTAACCTACAATAACGATGTACCTTAATTACTTCTGGGAACAGAAGTCTAGCATTCCAGTTAAAGACTATATACACAATTAAGATGTGTAGTCTTTTAGTACACAAATATTTAGGTTTTCTTTGGGGACAGATAAAGAGTTTCAAGCAATGGGGCAACGCAAACTGAAGACCCTTCCAAGGATCCCTGGCTATTTGTAATGAATGATCTGTAGGGCCAGTAGGTGTGGGGGATGTGGAGGGAGAATTGGGGCCTTTGAATTCTGCGGTCTCTCCCTCTGACATCAGAAGTTCTTCTCTCCTTATAGAGGACTCAGCTCAGTGAGGACAAAGGTCAACAAGAGCGTGTGCAAGGTGGGAGATCACAAGCAGTGACAGAAGCCATGGCGTTGGCCTGCCTGTTTTCTGTCTCTAAAGCAGTGTGTGTTTAGTCCACTCTATCGTTTCTGGGCCACGGTGAAACAGAATGTCATGGTGCGGTGTAACAGGGTCCTGCTTGGGGTTTCTGTCCCGCCCAGTTTCCCACAGCTGTTTAGCCCCAAAAAAAATCACACAGAGATCTCTATAAGTTATAAAGCTGATTGGCCCATTAGGTCAGGCTACTTATTAGCTCTTGTAGCTTAAATTAACCCATTATTCCGATCTATGTTAGCCATGTGACTCAGTACCTTTTTCAGTGGGGCAGATTACATCCTGCTGCTCCAGTGGTCTGGGCAGGAGTCAGAGGAATCAACTTCCTCCTTCCCAGAATTTTCCTGTTCTCATTGCATCATTTCTACTTCATGTCTGGTTTTTCCTGCCTATACTTTCTGCCTGGCCAATCAGCGTTTATTTGAAACATGATTGACAGATTACAGACAACTCTCCAGCACCAGTGTGGGGGTGGGGGGCATGGGGGGCTGTGTGCTCGGTAAAGCAAAGCAGCTCATTTCATGACAGGCAGGAAAAAGAGAGAAGGGGACCTGAAACCAATTGAACCTTCATTTAAAAAAATAAAGTCCCCCAGCAAGGCCCCTAGCAACTTATATCCTCTATATAAGTCCTACCTTCCAGAGTTTCTACCTAACAAAATAGTGTTACCGACTGTGGACCAAGTGCTCAGTACCAGAGCCTGTGAAGGACATGTTATTGTCAAATCCCAATACCTCCCATGTTCTCAATACACAGTAACCCACGGCATCTTCACAGTTGGCTTGTGGATTATGTTTTAACAACATCCCTGTAGGATAGGTTTATAAAATGGTGGGGTCAGAATTTGGCCTAGGACTCCATGGCTCTAGAGAGGAGCTGTGGTCGGCCATAAAAAAAAAAGTTCTGTCCTCTATGATGACTGATTAAGCACCAACTGTTTGCCTAACTTGAAATGGCACGGAAAGAAAATAAAATTATAAGTACCTCACATTCTACCAGGAAGAAACAGAAACTGCATAGAATAATGAATCCTAGCAATTAAAAACTTACCTTCTAAGAGGTGTGGGGCTCAGCTACCTTGATTCCCAGAGGAATGTGTTTCTGAGAAGTCAGGGAGATCTTCCAGACAAGCCGCCATCCAGTCAGGCCTGGGAAGTAAGTTGAGTCCATCCCGGTGCAGTGTTTTAAAAATACTTCAACAAATCCTCAGAAATAAAGTATGTTTGTCCTCTTCAGTTTGAGTAGGAATCAACGACTCCATCCTAACAGCTAAAGTCTACACTGTGGGAGAAGAGACGTCTGTGACTTCTCAGATCAGCCCCTAGAAAGGCGCGGGGCTTCCTCCCTCACTCTCTCCTGAGCTGAGCTTCAGTCAGCCAGCCTCCATATTGTCGGGTCACTTAAGCATCCCACGCAGAAACCCACAATGCACTGGGCAGAGGCCTCTTGTCAATCATCTGCAAGAAACGGATAGCTCTTGGCCACAACCAACTCTTTGAAAAAAGGTCCTTCATCCCTCGTCTGACATCAGATAGTTGACTGATGCCAGAACCAACCTCATGCCAGAGCCAACCATCACAGGTTTTCCCTAGTCCCTATAACATGAACTGGAAGATTCTAAGCATCTGTTGCTATCACTGTGAAGTTGAGGGTGATTGGTTATATAGCAATAGATAATTAATCCAGGTGGTACCACTTACAGATACTGAGTGGATAGGCAAAATAAAATAAAATAAAATAAAATAAATTAGGGAATAAAGAAAATGACAGAGTCCTCATTTTCAAACAGTTCTTCCAATTCTCTGAGACCTCCAAGTGGCAGGTTAAGCTGAACTTAAGTGCAGAAAAACCATTTCTGCAAGTTAATAGTCAGCCACCAATTTCCCTAAAAACTCAGTGAGTAAATTTACCAAGCAACTGCCCAGGGTCACTGTGTGCCATCAAGAGAGGTGAATACTAACTAATCTCCCTCTGGAGGGGTTCAAGTGGGCCCAAAATAGAAATATTCCTCCCCACTGTACCCAAGGGCAGTGGAAAAAACCCAGGCTTCTCACGTGTGACCTGCCTTAGTAATTACAACGTGGTTGGTCACCATTAAGCCCACACCCGCCCCTCGGGTTCCAGATAAGCATCTACCTTACATGCACACATCCACTGGCAGCAGGGCAGGATTCATTACCAGGGTTGTGTCCTTCATCTGGGTCACTCATCACAGGAACATGTAATACATCGTGGTCCTAAAGAAATTATTGCCATTTGTGGTTCTAAATAGGGCCACATTATTTTCTGCAAGTGTCAATTTCCCCCCCACAATATTACATTTTCCAACATTTAGTTTTCTAGCCTTCTGCCATGACTATCTGTGTAGATTAGAAAGGCTCTTAACTGTTATCTGTAATAGATTTTGCCGGTAGCAAAATTCATGCAGGCATAATAGAAGAACAAAGTGTACTCTGGCAAAATTGCGCCCATAATTTCCAGATGCCTGACATTTATTGCTTATTGCTATTAGAATTCAAGTGCCTATTTGTTTTCTACTTTGCTCTTATTCTTGCATCACAACATATAATGGAAAGAAGATATTTTAAATGTTGGGTTAAGTATCACAGATCAACGCAAGGTACGAACAGAATCAATACTGCTTAAATATGCTCCTAGGCAATTAATTTTTAAAGAATCAAATTGCTGGGCCACATCAAAATTCATAATGATACCGTACAGGTTGTAACATTCTTTATTATTTAATTAAAAGCAATGTTTAGCGCTCACGCAGCTAACTGTAAGCGCACAACAGAGCAGGTTCTGGCTTATCCTTATGGCGAGGGAGAGCTACAGCTGACGCTTCGCAGTGTCCTTTTGATTACTAAATGTTAATTGAACTTCATTTACTAGTATTCACTTATCATATTAATAGAGGCAATTTCATGAAAGGCTCCAAGAGGACTACACATCCATGACGATTGATAGCCGGGCAAATATCAGCCTCTGAGGAAAAGCCACAAGGCCACCATGGAGAAGCTTGACCCTGGAAAAGAGCACAGATTCAAGTACACGCCCAGTTGTTGGGAAAAGACACAGAAAATGCATGCAGCAGACGGAGAAGGTAATGAGAAGCAGTAGCAAACAGAAAACGCTGTTGACAGATCCTGTTGAATCAGAGTGGGTAGACGGCGCTGGTATACTCTGATCTGGACACCTACCCAGCATAAGGGCAGTGCCCCAGTGGTAACTTACGCTCTAGATAGTCAAGAACTTATGGTCTAGATAGTCAAAAGACCAGGTGAGAAGAGTGCACTTTGCCTGGACCTGGGGCTTCATGGACCTTTGGGGCTGAATTAAAGGACACCAAGGATACCTAGAATTGACAACTGGCCTCCAACTCTGGTTACTTTTCTCTTCCAGACTATACATCTTCAGAAACTCTGCCTGCCAAGCACTGCACCAACTCGGGGCTAACCAATGCGGTGCTTACACGGCCACAGATACTTAAGTCTTTCTTTCCTTCAACAATGCTGAGGATTTCACCTAGAACCATGGGCAGGCAAGACAAGTTTTCTCCCTTTGAGCTGTATCCCTGGTCCAAGGTATACTACCCCTATTGGGCTTTTGTACTGAAAAGTAGCTTAGAGGCTCCATGGCTGCTCAGACCCTAATCTAACCCTTTGGTTCTAATACTAGTGACCACTGTGGTTAATGCCAAAGAGGGTCATCCCATATGGGAAGGCACGCAGCAGAGGCCTGCAAGAGGATGCTCTGAGTGCTTGCTAATAACTGCTTCCCTGGCTCAGGATCCTACAATCCTCTCCTCCCACCCAGGGCCTGAGTTCCCAGCAACTGTTGTCAGAAAGTACACATAGTACTGAGCTGGGGGGTGGTCCAAAGAAAGGAGGCACCCCTGTTTCCATGAAAGAGCCCATCAAAAGCTTGCCTGTGTATGAGACAGATCCCACACAGCTCTGCAGATAGGGAAAAGAATTTCAAGTGCTGTGGTTTCTCTAGCTGGTCTCAGCTTACTAAGAATGTCTTGTCCTGAGAAAGGGAGGGAGGCTGGGAGTTTGTTTAGCATACACAAGGCCTGGGCTTATGTCCCTAAGATTGCAAGACAGAAAAAAAAAATGTTTCAAAAGCTGGGTTTAGCCAGGTATGGTGGCGCATACCCTTGGATCCAGGCTAGGAGGGCAGAAATATAAGGATCTCTATGAGTCCAGTGACAGCCTGGTTTACATCATAAATTCTAGGTCTGCCAGGACTTCATAGTGAGACCCTATCAAAAAAAAAAAAGAACCCGGTTTGGTAGGGGCCCCTTGCAATTCCAGATCTCAGGAGGCTGAAGCAAGAGGAAGCCGTGTATAAGACCATCCTGAGCTAGACAGTAAAACATATTTCAGAATTTAAAAAGAAAAGAAAAATAAAAGCAAAGAACTCACACTTAACATTGCTGATATCTCATTCCTTTCCTTCCTTCTAGTTCTGCCATTTTTGAGTAACTACCTAGAAGACCACCATAATCTTACCTCATGTTACTAAACAGTACATAAATGCGGCCTTCCAATCTGAGAGTAAGTAAAGGTATAATAAAATCTGTCCTCTCTGACTGCTTATGTTTTAAAGACAACCGCCATTAACAGCTTTTCACTTAGCCTTTAAATTTTTAAAAAAAAAATCAAAACCATACTTGTGTTTTTGTTTTTAAGTTTAGATAAAGGCAGTCATGGAGACCATCCGTTGGTTTTTCTTTTCCCCTCAATCATACATCCTAGGAGTCCCAGGCTGCACATCCCACTCACAGCCAGGTGGATCCGCCTTTTCAGGGGATGTTGTTGATGGATATGTGGGTTATCACAGATGGCTTGGTGTTGCTACCCTCGTGTTTAAATGAGCAACCTCGTACATATGCATCGAAACATGTTAATAAGACTATTCACATTATGAATTCCTAGATCTGGAATTTCTAAGTCAGAGGAGCTATTCCGTTTTAACTGTAGGAAATATTGCTAAACATCTCTTCAAAACGTCCTCACTGACTTAAATGAGTGCCAAGAGTTGTGGCCACATCTCATTAGCCCGGCGAGTGCAGCCATCTGTCTTTATCGGGCTTTGTTTTTTAATTGCAGACTATGACTGACTGTCTTCTTGTAGGCGGGTTGGCAATTTATATTTCTTAAATCCCGTCTTCCGTGTGTGTGTGTGTGTTTCTTGGTTTGTGTGAGGCAGGTCTTGCTGCATAGCCTGGCCTTGATCTTTAACTTGTGTTACCTCCTGACAACACGCTCTCGATGGCATACCATGACACGTGCTTTTTGAAATAAACCAATGAAAACACAGGAAGATGCTGGTGCAGAACCGTCATCAAATGACATCCCTGCTACTACCTGGAACCATTACTGAAGGGTTCCCAAGGGCTTAAAAAAGTCCAAGTTCAGCGAGCTGCCTCAAGAGTTTATGTTGCCAACACACACACAACCAAGGCCGAGGCTGTCTTATAAGTAAAACTAAGTAAAAACCAATGGTTTCTCTTTCCTGCTTAACTTTTGTAACACAACAGTGGATAGAATCATCCCCTCCCCCCCAAAAAAAGAGAGATTCAGTGTCCTGAGAAAGGTGGGATCTGATTACAGAAAGATGATTGGTGGCTTCGTGGCTTATTGTTGGGTTGCCCCCCCCCAACAGTATGCCGAAAGAGAAAAGTGGACGCCAGTAATGTATTTTACCAGAGCTTCCAAATGGCATCACTACTCTGAAGCCAATCTTTTTTTCTGTGTATTAGGCATGGACGTGACTGAATGGTGGCAACGAAATGGAATGATACCTCTAGCAGGTGTATGTATTAGTCCCTTGCTATAAAGGACTTTTATCCATTCTTACGTCCCATCATACATGACAATCACCTGCAGAGTCTTCAAATGATTTCAGTGCCTGGGCCCTACTCCAGAGCCACTGAGGCAAAATTCAAGACCAATGTCTTTATGCCCTGCTCCCAATCCCTCCACCGAGATTGCAACATGTAGACAAATGTGTGGACCTCTTCATTAAGAACAACCTCGAGGGTCTAACTGAATTCTCAACACCTTCCCAAAGGCATTAGCTAACCCAGGGACCACTCCCCCTCTCCTGAAGCCACATGAGTATATGTTTTTTCAACCATCTATCGAGCCTGTGTTCGGCCAGGTATCTATTAGGAAGATGCACGTGTGTGCAAAGGAACCAGCTGTGTGGGACACAGTGAAAGAATCTAAATCCAAGTTCCTGAGACTTCCTGAAACAATGAATAGAAACATAAAACAAAAACTTCTTTTATTCTCATCATGGGGATAGGAAGGGAAAGTCAACTCAGCAATTTAAGAGTCTTTAAAATGTGCTTCTGTACTGACAACAGTTCCTCCAATGAGTACTAACTCAAGTTCAGCTTCACAATGGAGCTCTATAACCATTTAAACTGTTATACCTAAAATACTAATCTACTGATGCTAAGTGGGTGGCCTTAAAATGTTCAGAATAGAGTTTCCAGAAAATGACAAGTGATAAAGCTGTGCGTGTGATAAGCTTCCACTTCTTTATAAATGACATCATAGTGCTTTATTATCACGTTGTTGAGCAGGGCCTGGTGGTGCACATCTGGAGACTGAGGCAGGATTACAAGTTTAAGATTAACCTGGCCTACCTGGTGAGCATTAGGCTAACCTGGGCTCTGTTTCAGAAAGTAAACAAAATGAAGAAGAGCCTTCTTCCGGTTATAGCTTTAACCACTTTGTCAATATTAGCAATCATCTTTGCAAATCCAAGGATGCTATTTGGTGCCACTTCGCTTTAAAAAAAAAAAAAAGAAAGCACCAGGATTCATAGAGGTTAATTATATGAACCCAGTGACCACGCAGTCAGTCAGTGGCACAACTGGTCATTCAAACCCATAATTACACAGAGCATTTGCCCAGTGGGAGCAGTTGGGGAGGAGAGCCGGATTCTCTGAAGCCATGCAAACCCTGCCTGAAATGATGTTTTCTCTGCTCCTATACACAGAAGATGTAAATGAGCAAAATAAGGCTGAGGATAGCAGTCCGAGGGTGCACATAGGATTTCCACAACACAACAGTTCTCTCCGGGTGGAGAGAGATGTGAGCAAGCTTTGGCCAGAGGAGCCTCTGTCTGCAGAGGGCAGCCATCACTGCAGAAACATGTAACCGGCCAAAGTCTTAAGAACAAGGGACTGTCAAAAACGAAGCCGTAAATGGAGCCTTCGTGTCCCTTCCTTCCCCCCCAAGACTCAGAGAGCACAGTGGAAGGGGGCAGAGAGAGGGCAAGGGCACGGGGAAGGAGTGGAATACTGTCCTCCTGGCAAGACAAGGTCACAACACTCTTGAACTCACAAAAGCTATGATTATCTGCTTAAGATTTGCACAAGATTGGGCCCATCAACATCCTATCATTGCAGTGTTGGGGTGGGGAGAGGAACTCGTAGGGCCCCACCACTTCCAGAGGATCTATAGACAGTTAGTGGTTGCTGAAAGTGGAGAGGCATTTTCTTCGGTTATGTAGCTACTGGGAACATGATCATGCTCCTGTGACCTGAAAGAGACTCGCTGGGAACATAGCACGACAACAAAAAGGGGTAGAAAGGAAACTAGTTGATGAGAAGAAATCCACAAGCATGAAAGGAAGACAAGAAAGGATAATGTATAATGGAAGGACATTACAAACATGCATGAAAACATCATAATGAAACCTGTATTATGTGTAATTAATATGTGCTAATAAAAACACTAACAATAAACAAAGACGTAACTGTGAGCAAAGGAGAGAAGGGCAAAGAAGCCAGTGAGAGCTGAGACTGGGTATGGCTAGAGAGCCACAGCTTATCCCATGCCATAAAGGGGCAGGGTCTACAGAGCAGTGTTCTCCTGGCTCTCCTTGCTTGTCTCTGTCAGCTCCGATGATTAGGCAAAGGTCAAACATCCAGAAAAGTCTAGTTATTGATGGAAAAATGGAGCCTCTTGGGGACAATGGAGTTGAGCTCACAAGAACTTGAGATGCTGAAAGTCCTTAATGGTGTCACACTGTCAGTGAAGCCACTATCTTTTGGGGTCACTAGTTGAGTGGAACATATATTCATGCCCCTGGCCAAGTGCACGTCCCTCTGACCCCATGCTTGGTTGGACCTTAAAGCTTCTTGTGGCCATGAACATCCCCCTAGCCAGCGATGTCCGACTGGAATCTCCTCCTGGTGCCTAAGCCTTAGAGGTAGGACTCCTTGGCAGGGAAAGCTGTTTGTCCTGGGTTAGGGAACTTACATGAAAAGAAACAGAACTTCTTGACCCATTCCAGAAACACAGTCATTTAAACCAGCACATCCAAACTGACACCTAATAAAAATGCTGTCTGAGTCAGCAACTGATTTATAACTGATATGAAAATGTGTGCTTCTGAAGGAATAGAAGGGGCTAAGACCGGAAGTTAAGATGGGGTCTATTCAGTGTTGGAAGTACATCACTCCCCTTTATTCTCTTTTGGGTTCTGTTTTTAAAAAGACCCTTCCTATCTTCATAGACACGCTTCTTCTATTCCCGACCAAAGGAGGTTAAATAAACAAGGTTTCACCCGGCATTCGCTTCTTTTAACACATGTACTCAATATTTTCACAAGTTCACACTTAGAAATGTCACACAGACTATATTTGAGCCGAGAAATGACTGCCTTTCACAATTTTCTACAGCCAGAAACCTGAAATTAATGAGTTTCAATAAGAGATTTTTTTCTTCCCCTGGACACTAACCCTTTCTGTCTCTAGACGTAACATATGGTATCTGAGACTCATAAGGAACTTATGTATGGGCATGGACCCGGCTGGGAAAGACTCACCGTGGAAACTACTCTCCCCGCAGTAAGGACACAGGTAACTTTTTCGCCTCTTCATTATTGCAGGCTATAATTCATCCCTCCCTAAGTTCAAGTTGCATATCCCAGCATGTTAATGTTGGTCTTCCTTTATAGAAACCTACCATGTGGTTAGCATTCTCATTTGTAACCTAAATTACTTTGATTTCTCCAGCCATTTCACCTTACTGCTTTGAATCAAACAGGAAAATGATTCCATAGCCCAAATCACTGAAATATTCTTTATCAAAAAATTGGCTGGAGTATATTACCCATTTGCGAGGGGCTATCTATCTCTGGGCATAGTGGCCCTCCCAAATCTGTAACATCATGTTTTGCCAAAGCTTCCTTCCTCCATTTAGAAGTAACCCCAGAAGTGGGTAGAACTGAGGACCAGCCTTTCCCTATGTAAACAGACAGGCAAATATATTCAAAGGAAAGAGGAGCCAAAGGGTTCCCCACTTATCCTCAGACAAATCTTAGCCTTTGCAAGCCTGTTGCCTGCTTGTCTGTCTTTGTCCTGTATCATCTGGCTGTGACTATACTATACACAGTAACCTCCTTTCCATTCTTTAATGAAACATGTCCTTGGCATGTTCTGTGTCCTACTTCCTGGAGCATTCCTCCCTGCCCCACTGCCTTGACACTTCCTTCAAATTCCAGCTCGATGACAGGTTCTTCAGAGCTCATTCCCAGCCTCCTCTGTCAGACTCTCTGCTCTGGTGTATAGTCTTGGCCAGAATGATTAACTGAAATGTGTTCAACACACGTAGTACTATCTGCTTCTTTCTCGCACTTCCGGCCTGTGATTTTTGTTTCCCCTTACCTTATCAACCTTTGTAGTGGAGAAAGCACAACTATACAGCCTTTGCAAGTGGTACAATCCCATGGAACACAGAGCTTTGGCATCTAAGAGGAGATGGATGGTGGGGGGCCGGATAGAGTAGGGTGGGTGTGGTGTGAACAAAAGATTGAGA
The DNA here is from genome assembly GCA_025134845.1 of Neodon shergylaensis. NCBI lineage: Eukaryota > Metazoa > Chordata > Mammalia > Rodentia > Cricetidae > Neodon > Neodon shergylaensis. The sequence goes on from JABTXL010006025.1 coordinate 1,127,406, forward strand.
AACTCTTTAAACTGTGGAGACCTCTTCTCCTAGGCAGCCCCCAGAGAGATGGCGTTACACTCCAGGGTACCTCCACAGCATTTCTAGAAAATTCCTCATGATGCTGATAGCAGTGTGTCTCTGTTCCTTGAGGCATTCCTACACCAAACAAAACTCACCAGGGGCAACAATGGAAATTGGGGGAAACTCTTTTTATTGTCCAGGTCCTATTAGAAAAGCCTGTGTCTAAAGTGACCAGGAAGCAGCGGTGACTCCAGTGTTGGTAGAAATGGAACTCCCTAGGTGCCCAGACATGCAAAAAGCAAGATGAGTTGAAATGGATGAAATGGAGCAGATAGTAGGTTTTCCATCCCCGAGTTGAGGCGTTATTGTTGAAAACTAATTTTTTAAATTCTCTTTCTGGTTCTAACTTTTTAAAGTTTTGTTTACTTTTCTTTTACAGCATTTGCCCTTTTATGTGATTTGTGTGCACGCAGGCGTGTGTTCATGTGTGTGTATGTGTGTGTGTGTGTGTGTCTACATGTGAATGTAATTGCCCCGGGAGACCAAAAGGGGGCATCAGCTCTCCCTGAGCACTTATAAGTTGTTTCAAGCACCCCCTCATGGGTACTGGGAACTGAACTCTGGTCGTCTGCAGGAACAGTACGCATGCTCACTCTCCATTCCTCTGTTGTAACTTATATCTCACCTGTATCTTTAAACTTTTCAAGTGAATGATGTTTTCCATGGATGCCTTTCTTCTCTTCTCATTTCTGAACTCCACGAAGCCATGTTTGCACCCCAAGGCTGAGCACAGAGGTCAGGAACATCACAAATAGCCTCACATTCCTTTCTCAGATGTCACTGCAAACAACGAAGGGCACAGCTCTTCTGTGAACATTTAGAGGAACGTTTAGACAAACGTCTACCATTATTTAGCAGAATCTTCATCAAGGTGTGGAGAAATGCCATCACCCCAGAAAGTTCTCTTTGTCTCTATCCAGTTTTGCCTATCTTTCCGTCAGAGGTGAATACTAGCCTCGTTTCTAGCCTCAGCCACGATGTTGTCTGTGCTTTAACATCATATAAATGGACTCATACACTGTGCAATATTCTGTGTCTTGATTGACTTGTTCTTTTGACATCTTTGAAGCTTATTCACATTTCTGGTTTACTTCTTTTGCTGTATATTATTCTGGTGCACAGATTTATCTCAGTTTGTTTATCCATTATCTTGTTGATGAACTTATAAATTGTTTGGATTTTGTTTTCTTTCTGGTTTGTTGAGACAGGTCACTACATAGCCCAGGTTGGGTTTAAACTCAAGGCCCTCCTTCTTTCCTTCCCTCCTTCCCTCCTGAGTGCTGTATTGTAACTATTATGAATAAAATCACAGTAAGAATTCAACACAGATCAAACTGCACACACACATACACACACACACACATACACACACACACACACACACCAGCTTTGGGGTAAGCAGGCAGAAGCAGGATTGCTGAATCATAGGGGATGGTATATAGTCAACATTATAATATACTGCTAGATTCCCAAGGCAGTTACATAATTTTATACTTTTACCTTTCAAATACACAAACAGCTTAGTTGTTCTGCATTCTTCAAGACTGGGTATTTTCAATTGTGTAGATTTTTAGTGAGTTTCTTGTGTTTTTAATATAAACTTGCCAGCAGGTTTACAATCCTGAACAATTGAATAATTGTTCATGGGCTTTGTGGCATTAACATATCCTCTCTGGAGAACTGTCTAGTCTCTTGCTCATTATATATTGGGTCATTTATCCCTGTGATTTTCATTTTCTAGACTTCACACATTCTATCTGTGAGAACACTGATATACCTGGAGTTCCTTGGGCAAACCGCTGTGGAAGTTTTCTTCGTTCTGACATTGAGCGTTCTTATTTCTGCGGTGGCAACCATTCATACTGAAATTTGAAAGTTTTGATGACCTCATGCTTAGTCATTGTTTTTTATTGTTTGCATTTTGAATTCTGACTAAAAAATGTCTTTCCTGTCTAGCCAGGCCACAAAAGAGTCACTCTCCACTTTAAAGCTTCCCAGCTCAGTTTTGTATGTTGCTCTGTAATGGGTTTGCAGTATAATTTTGGGTATGACGTGAACCATGTACTGAAGGTCGATTTTTAGCCTATATTAGCAGGCAGCCCCGGCACCACCTGTTGAAAGGGTGTTCCCGACACCTTTAAACTGATCTGTATTTGCTTCAAAAATCAATTGACTGTGCTGTCTGTCTTTTCTGGGACCTTCTTTTTTATTTGATTGAACTACTTGCCTGTCTCTTCCTCAGTCAGTACCAGACTGTCTTAGCTACTGTAGAACTGTAGTAAGTCTGAAGATAACGTCAGATACATCTCCCAATTTGGTCCCTTTTTAATGTGGTTTTGACTATCTGAGGTTATTTTACAATCGTGGATAAATTTTAGTAGCTGCTTATCTATCCTTATCAAAAAGGTATGACAGATTTGTGATTGTAATTACATTGAACCTTTATCAATTAATTTCTGTAGAATTTATGAGATTGAGTCTTTCTGCTTGAGCAGGTAAACCCTTATCTATTCAAGTCTGTTTTCCTCACAATATTTTACAGATTCGCATGTAGACAGCTTCTGATAGCTTCATTCATATGATCTCTACAAATTTACTAGCTTGGGTTTGAAGGGTTGTTTGTGTGTGTGTGTGTGTGTGTGTATGTGTGATGTCTCTCTGTCGCTGTCTGTCTGTCTGTCTTTTCGTCTGTTCATCTGCTTACAGGTACCCTGGTGAACATAAGGAGGTCAAAGAATGACTTTAAGGAATTGGTTCCTCCTTTTTTATTTAGGCTGAGCCTCTCGTTTTTTTCCCACACTGTAGAATCCTAGTGAGCTGGTCTGTTGACTGAGGTTTTCTGTCCCTCCCAGTCCTGCAGCCATTAAGTCCCAAAGAACCACACAGAGGTCTACCTTAGTTATAAACTGATTGGCCCCTTCGCTCAGGCTTCTTATTAACTAATTCTTATAACTTCCATTAACCCATTATTCTTGTCTGAGTTAGCCATGTGGCTTGGTACCTTTTTCAGCGAAGCAGTCACATATTGCTTCCTCTGTGTCCGGATGACGACTGCAGACTGAAACTTCCCTCTTCCCAGAATTCTTGTTGTCCAGCCTCTACTTCCTGCTTGGTTGCCCCGCCTATACTTTCTGCCTGGTTACTAGCCAATCAGTGTTTATTTAAAATACAAATGACAGGGTACAGACCATTGTCCCACAGCACTGGTCCCCAGGCTTCTGGTTACTTCTCCCATCTCTATCTCCCACTTGCTATAGGAGTGCTAGGATTATAAATGTGTGCTCCAACATTGACTTTTAATGTGGCTTCTGAGACTGATTCAGGTGACCCACTCTGCATGGCAAGCCCGCATGCCCACTGCGCCATGACACCGGCCTCACATTCGTTAGTCCACACTCGTCTCAGTCACTGTCCTCATGTCTTAACAAGTTACCTAGGAGAAACAACTGAGGGAGAATTTGTTTTGGTTCCCAGTTCTGGAGATGATATTCACTGTCACCTGGCCCAAGTGCTTAGAGAGAACACCATGTAATCAGATGTGTGCGTCTTCTTCCTTCTGAGAAAGCAGCCTTGAGGTTTCCAACTCCGACTGTAAATTATTCAATTTCTCTCTTCATTTTGTCAGCTCCTAACTTTAACGTACTATTAGTAAAGTTTAGGCTTGTAAGAGTCCTGTGACTTCTCAAAAACTGTCCATACGATCATAAATTCATTTCTTTTGTGGAGTAATAGTTCCTGTTTTGATGTTCATTTTGTCTGATATTAACAAACATATGTCAATTTTCTTCTGACTCTGTAGTAAGCAAACACCTTTGAGCCTGGGTCAGATGTCACTGGGGTAAGAAGGCTGCTCCAGAGTCCACAGTATAGAAACCCAAGAGCTTGAATGTCTGAGGCCAGAAGCCCAAGCTTACAAACCAGAAGAGAATTCATCCTTGCTTTGTCTTTTAGTTCTTTAGAGTCTGACAGATTGGAGGAGGCTATCTACACTGCATGGAGCACTTCTTTACTAACTACTAATTCAACTGAACCACCTTCACATACCCAACAGTAATGCCTTACTAGCTCTCTGAACATGTTTTCATAGAACTGACATATAATAACTATCACAGTGTGTGTGTCCATGTACACATGCGTGTGTGTGAACTTGCATGTGTACCTGTATGTCTCTACATATGGATATGTGTGTTTTTGTGTACCTGTTTGTTCATGTATGTGTGTATGTGTACATACATGTGTGTGCAAGTATGTGTGCCTATGTGTGTTGTACACGCACATGTGTGCAAGCATGTGTATCTGCATGTGCATGTATGTGTACTGTGTATGTGCATGTATATCTGTGTGTGCTGTTCATGTACATGTTTGTGTATACATATATTTGCATGTGTATATACTATGTATGTATTTGTGTGTGTGTCTATGCATATATGTATACTATGTGTGTATTTGTGTGTGTGTTCATGCATGTGTGTACATGTGTGTATGTATGTTTCCATGTGTGTACATATTTGTGTACATGTATATGCTCACATACTTACTTTCTATTGTTGTTCTAAGAAATCATGATCCATACTTATTAAAAGAGTAAATAAGGAGATATCTTGCATCCACCTACCATCCACCCAACCGGTCCTTCGTGGCTGAACACCATGTGCCATCATAGGACCAAAATCAATTCCATGCCAGTGGAAGGGAATTTGTGAAACTTAGGTTTACATTATGATGCTAAAGATTTCTGCTTCAATTCTGTTACAACTGTATGGTTGTAATTGGTTTGGTTTGGTTGCGTTTCTGCCCCGTCATAATTCAATTATCTATCCATCTTGTAACCATGTGTCTTCTTTGGCTCTACTGTCAGAATCGCCTTTGAACATTTAAAGCTCTGCTGAGACCTTGGTCCCATTGACAACCCGTAAATCAAGTCTTTTGGAGAACTTTCCATGCACACAGTTGAGACCCACCAGATCAGACAAGGACTTCTTAATTCTAGAACCATCCTTCAATGACATCTGTTAATGCCTTGTGCCCTCTCAACACCCTGAAACAGATGTAGAACACAGCACCACCCTTTGAGCCAGAGTTCCTTTCTCTCCCCACAGGGAGGCGGAATGAGCTTTGGAGTTTACCATCGTACTCTGAAGCCCCCCATACTTACATTTCCCCTTGAAAGCCTGGAACGATGGAGCACTACCCTCATTCCCTCAGGGCGGCCGCTGCTGAAGATGGTGCACAGTGTGCATTTGAGACAACCCCATGCTTCATTCAGTTCACCACAGTCAGCTTCACAGCCTGCTGTCCTTCGCCCGAGTCAACCTGCTGAGCACCGAGGATTTAGAACTTTGCCACTCTTGGGCTCTTAGAATCCTTGACCCACCTTCATCTGGCTTAGGAGTCCACCCTGTTTTGCTGAAACATAGAACAGTGCTTCAGTAGAGTTAGCATTGCCATCACAGAGAAATTTAAATGGGACCCAGAGCAAAATAGCCTTGATTTTCAAGAATTCTTCCCCTTCTTGCTCAAATGCTGCCTCTGAAATGTGGTTCCACATCCCCTTTGCCTTTCTTTTGGAGTTTGCTACAACAGGCACTCCTCTAAAGGACAGCTTCCATCTGTGACCCACCCACCCAGATCCACCTGAATCTGAGGGGCACAGGATAGTAACCCAATTCTGAGCCCAACCCCAACCTGTGGCTTCTGTTGGCTGAATGACAGGCCTACTTGAGACAGGGCATGTGACCTAGTCAGATTTCTAGAAATTCACAAAGCCAGCCAAAATGGCATGTGAAGCTCTTGCGGGAAGTTCTGGAACCATTGAGACACTGGGCCTTGCTGCTTATGCAGGGCTTAGGTAGACTTTGAAGGCTCTAGGCTGGCCCTACTTTTGGTCGAGTTTTCTGTCTTGGACTTCCAAGGCAATGTAACCAACCACCACAAAGTCCCACCTTCAGGGACCTGGCCACCTGCTACCATGTCTTTCCCCACCATGATGGACCACTTCTCCTCAAACCATGAGCCAAAAATAAATCCTCCCTCTTTCAAGTTGTTTCTGCCAGGAAATTTGTCAGAGATGAGAAGAACAATTATCATGTACTCATTGCACTTGAGAAGAGCAGCTGTGGTCATTAGATTTCCAAAGGCATTTTTGAGCCCAGATAGCTTTGAAATCCATAGTACATAGCGTATCTCCATATTCGTCATTCCCCCTACAGAATACATTAGAATTATTTCTCATGTTTCATTGTTCTCACTTGTGCTTTTTTGCATATTGAACAAAAACATAATAACTCTAAAACCTCAGGTATTAAAACAGCAAATGTGTCATATAATGTTGTAGGAGGCCGCTTGCTTGTTCCCAGCTGCCCAGACTCCAGAAATAACCACACAGAAACTATATTAATTAAATCATTGCTTGGCCTATTAGCTCTAAGCTTCTTATTGGCTAGCTCTTACATCTTAGTTTAACCCATTTCTATTAATCTGTGTATTGCCACGTGACTGTGGCTTACTAGCAAGGTTCCATCTGGTGTCTGTCTCTGGCAGGGCTATATGGCTTCTCATGACTCCGCCTTCTTTCTCCCCTCATTCAGTTTAGTTCCCCGTCCCCTCTTAGTTCCCCACTCCCCCCAACTCTATGTTGCTCTATCACAGGCCAATGCAGATTTTTTATTCATTAATGAATAAAAACAACACATACACAGAAGGACCTCCCACATCAATATAAGGTCCATTATGAGTCTTAAATGTCCTCTTAGGCTGCTATCTTCCATGTGATGAATTTTGTAATTTCAGTGCAGAGGACCCCTCCATAATCAGCAAGATTAGAGGGAGGCCCAGAGACTCTAGGAACAAGCTATGGGCTCCTTTCTAGAAACAACACATAACATCCTCTATTTCATTCCATTGGGCAAAGTGACATGTTCTTATCTAATGCAAATGAGGGCAGGGAAATTCAAACCTCCCGTGTTGCTTAGAGAAGAGAACTGAGAACATCTGCGAGCATCACTGATGCCAACTTTGTCTTGTCTTCACAGCTTAGCTTATTTACATCTGAGAAGAGCATAGGGTTGAGCTAAGTCACCAGGTAGAATGGTATTTTGATTGGAAACTCCATGCTAAAGATAAAAAGAATTGTGTGTAATCATGGCACTTGAGTTGGTAAGTTATAGCTCTGGTGAGCAAAGTGTTACAATTCTGGACCTATGTACACACTGAAGTTGAACAAAGAATATAAAAGGGATATTTGTGGGAGACAGATTTTTCACTCTCTGAAAAAATGTTTACAGGTAAATAAGAGAGGAAGGTTAAAGTGCTGAATTAGCAACAGAGATAATAGATTAAACTACTAAAGTGGATGGATGTAAAAATAATTACAGACGTGCTTATACAATGATTGGCATATATTTATAGCAGCATGTATATTGATGTATTATATGCAATAGTATATATTAATATATGTATATATATATATATAATCTTCTAGCTCCGCCCACTGACAACAGCTACCAGCACAGGCATATACTTGTATGCTCTGGGTAACAATGAGCATACTTAGACATTATACCTTGGTGCCTAGATACCATTATTCATTGAAAGGAACCATGGTTCCTAGAAAAACAATTGATTTTCGTGATGATATACAGAAATTAAAATATTATTACAGAAGTTAAGAAGGTGCCCAAAACACAAAACACAGCATGGCACAAAACATGTTCAAGTGACAAGAAAGCCAACTTTAAAAGGCTCTCAAAGGCCAAGTCCAAGCAACTTACACAACAAAATTAGATAGACTTGACTGTCCCACGGAGCACGTGACACACACATTTGTGTCTATACAGATGTCAGTACTCAGTGCATGAGGAAAGGGGGAATCTTGCTCACTGAAAGTGTCCAGGTTTGCTATGTAGATACATCAGTCTCCTCCCTGTGAGTGCGGGCTAGATGTAGCTACTTACACATTCTAGGCTATGAGGAGAACACAGCAGAGAACATACCAGACGTATGACGCAAGAGGCAACCATTAATATCATCGGTGGTGGGTCAATTAGATATGCTATTATAGAATACCATGATTCATGCCGTAGAGAGAACAAAGTGTGACTCCAGGTTCTGAAACTGTCATACCTATGAGACTCTGAATCTCTCGAGGCCTCCATTTCCTCATCTATAAAATGAAAGAAATAGCAGGTCTCCTCCAGAGAATGACCTGAGTCAATGTGACAAGTAGAACTCTAGCAGTAGCGCCTACCCAGTACTCACTTGGTCTTGGGCATTATATGTGTGGCTTAATGACTGGGATATTTTCGAAGAAACTGGTAATTGGGCAATCTTGTGCCGACATCATAAGACATACCTACATGAACCTAGGCGAGGCAATGCAGCACCCAGTGTGTCCTCTTGGTGTATTCAAGGGGCTCAGTAAGCACAGAGTGTATAAAGTAATGGCTAATATGACCCAACACCCTGTTTTACTTTTCTCTTAACGAGCAGGAAGGTATGCCTAGGTGATGATTACATGTGTGGTATGGTAAATGTTTAAGCAAGTAGCAGAGCTACTTACGATCCTTATCAAGGATTGCATACTGTACACAGCCACTGAGTTCTACTTTTTAAAACAGGCAGAGAAAAGGTTTGTTTACAAGGCCAGCCCCAGAGTCAGCTGATTCAGTGTTGCACTAGGTGACAAGGACACCAAACTTTCAAACTGAACAGCGGCTCTTTCGGGTCACAGTCGTACATACAACTCGTCACAATGAACAGCACGCCGGCATTCTCTACCCTGTCCGGCTTCCAGAATTTGGAAGACCCTCAGCATGCCTGAGTATATCACTTGGTACTGATGGGGTTGTTTTCTTGCTCTAAGCAGTTATTTCAGAGGTCGTGGCTACACTGGGCAGCTCCTGGGGTGAGATTATCCAGGCATCTTGCCTTGCATTGCAAGACTAAATATTTACTCATCCAACTAAAAGTGAAGGTGGGCCTTTGAGATGCGAAGAGAAGTGTGATTGGATGGGTGACTGATGTTTTGAACCACTTTGAGCTTCTTCATTAGTAAAATTGGTATCGTACCATCATACATCTCAAAGGTAATTCAACAGCCCACTCAATAAACCAACTGACAAACAGTAAGCGAAAAAAAAATGTTCGCTAGTATAGCAAACAAAACAAAAAGAGAATCTAGCTGCTAGTCTGGAGAAATTCTCTTTAATAAAAACGTCCACACAAAATTCTTCTCCCACCCTAGCTAATAGACTTCCTGGAGGTCCTGCAGACCTCAGTGCTGAAATGGCAGACAAAGGTCCCTAAGCAGCCATGCTGTTTGGAGATGGGGCTGGGACTAAACCTGGAATCCTGGCCTTGGCATTTGAGTCCACTGCCTCCAAAACAGCTGCTCCTCCATTGCCTGCCACTCACAGGCTGCATGGGTCAGGGGAGGCACATCTGAATGGGTGACCCCTGGGACCCAGAGGTCAGGCACAGCCTGGGACGGGGAGTGACCCACGGAACAGCAGCTGCTGATTGCTGGACTGGGTCCTCAGGGGACTACTTGTTTAAGTTTCAATGAAATGATCTTAATTTAGTGGATCTATATTCTATGTTCAGTTTTTTTGTTGTTTTCCAGAAAAGATTCAATCTATAGTTCATTTCAGGAGAGCCCTTGCTCTCCCCTGAGAGTGTTGATAGGGATATAAGTGCTTGGTGATTTGGTCTGATCCGAGAACAATTGTTAGGAGTGACAGATCTGACCAGACAACCACAGCATCAACTCCAGGACACTTACTCCTGCTTTTGTTCCTGGTTTATTTTGCTTTAGTCATTGAAACAAACAGTAGAATCACACAATTCAATCTCCCCTTCTCCCAACTTCGTATCCCCAAATTCACGTCAGAAAGGCAACGGCTTCCTCTGTTTCCAAGTTTGCTGTTTTGGAACCTTCCAAAGACTCATGCGCAAGCAGGCTAGCGTGTGAATACACACAATGGCCGCTGGTTTCCTGCCCCTCTGTTAAACAAAGAACATTTGTTAGTCACCATGATAGTAAGGTAACTACTAGTTTTGGTTCCCTGTGTTCAGACAGTTAACTTGGTGACATTTCAAGTAAATTGGTGTTTTATTATTAACATCTGCAGTCATTTTTTTAAGAGGCACTTAGAGATTTTTAAGAGCGTCTGTCCAATGTGTACAATGCAGTGACTAGAAGAAATGGGGTCGCATCATCTCCTAGTACCAGAGAGGTAAAAAAGAAACAAGTTCCTAAATAATGCATTGTAGAATAGTACTATTTATTAAAATATGGATCTCCAAGTGCTCTAAATTCACTAGATGTTTACATGAAAGTATCCAACATTCTCCAAAAAGTGATATGTCAAACCAAGAACAAAGCGAAAGAAAACAAAATGGATGGGGGTCGGGGTGAATGGTCAAAGGGGCCATTTGTAGAGTACGCACTGCACTAGAACAAACCATTAGACAGTCCTTACTGCTGGCAGCTGGCACCCTTCTGATTGGCCAGTGCATGGGCCCACCGGGGTTAGGTATTTGAGTATCATCCTTGGTCATCAGCCTTGTCTTTACTGTACAAATGATCTCAGAAAAAAAAAAAACAAATTCACATGTTTGTTCTGAAAATAAAAAGTTATGCATACGAAAAAATTATATGTGCAAAGCATATGTATTTCTGCTACAAAAAGAGCTCAGAGCATACGGCTTTGTAGTGCAGAAACTTATACACGGATCCATTTCACAACCCATAATTTAAAGCTAAGGAAGGCTTCCATGTTCTTTCCAGAGGGACTCAGACTGCATCTGGAATCCCAGCTCCTGCCTGAAAAAGACCGCTCACTGTTCTGAGGCGGACTCATGACCTCTTTTTCAGATCCCTCTCGACCTGCGCTACATAGGCACTATGGTGGGTAATTTTATGTCAACTTGACACAAGCTAAAGTCATCTAAAAGGAGCGAATTTCAATTAAGAAAATGCCTACAATGATCAGTTGGCAAACCTATAGGGCATTTTCTTATTCGTGATTGACAGGGAGAGTCCAGCCTATTGCAGGCAGTACTACCTCTGGGCTGGTGGTCCTGGTTCTGTAAGAAAGCAGCCTGAGCAAGCCATGAAGAGTAAGTCAGTAAGCAGCACCCCTCCATGGCCTCTGCATCAGCTCCTGCCTCTAGGTTCCTGCCCTGCCTGAGTCCCTGCCCTCACTGCTTTTGATGATGAACTGTTCTACGGAACTGTGAGTGAAACAAACCCTTTCCTCCGCAAGTTACTTTTGGTCATGGTATTTTATCACAGCAATAGAAACCCTAAGGCAGGAAACTGAGAAATATGGATGTGGATTCTTCTAGGGTCATTTTTAATAAGAGGCTACATCAGCAAGGACTGTTGATCAGAATCATCTCTGGCAAAGCACAAAGGCCAGTCCTGGAGAACCTGAGAGTCAACAGTTTAGGGTTTGTGGAACAGAGATGCAGATCTTTTAACCAGGCCATTGTAGTGCACAAACATCAATATGGGTGACTATGTGACACCCATTTTTCACCAACACCGCCTCAGGTTAGACTGAGGACGTCTACCAATATCTATGAGTCATCCCTGGCCCCATATGCCCAAACCCAGTGCCAGGTGGAACTCCTGAACGCTAAGTAGCATCAACTTATCCATTAATATATCTTACGTGGTTCCTCCCAGCTCACCCAGTGACCCCAGAGAAAGGACTCTACTCGGGTACATGATGTTCACTTCCTTGATGCTTTCAGGAAATTCGAGTCCTCAGGGTGTACAAATTTACACTTCCCGCACCAGAGAAAACTGTCACCAAGGGAGCCCAATGGAGAAGAAGTTTCACTTTGGGATCTGCAGTCTTTATTTCCCTCTACAGTGAGTCTTCGTACTTAAGTAGACACACAGAGAGCTGACATGGGAGTCAGTCACAAATCCTACCTGGGTTAGGCAGCCTTTCCTGATAAGACCCTATCTGTTGCAAAGCCCCGGCATCGCGCAAGGAATCTATCTTTATCTTAAGTAATAAGCATTATGGCAGTCAATCTTGCGGTGGCAGGTTGACACATCATTAAAACCAACACATGAGGATTAAAAAAAAAAGCCCTATCAAACCACCCCTACTTTTATTCTTTCATATGTCACAATGCAATAAAGCCAACTTTTATGTCCTGAATTCAGCCTGACCAAGTGGATTATTCCATTTTCTCCAAAGCTGCCACACCAGTGGGAATGCCGGTTTCAAAATGCTACTGAATGAGGAGTTCAAAGGAAAAAGGGAAACCTAACAGGAACAGCCACTGTCAAATCCCAGAAATAATTGTAAATTGTTGATACGTTTCCACAGGAAAAACAAGGAGAACAAGGAAGATCTAAGCATTATGATGGGTATGTCTGTCTTTCTTCCTTCCGTGCCCCCAATTAAAAGTGGACTCTTCTACCACTCGAGATGTGCGGTTATTAAACCATGATGTCCTTCTTTTGAAAAACCAATTTATAGCAGAGGGCTCCACACTGCTGACACTTCTCTAAGGTTGCCTATAATTGCTCCAGCCAAAGCCTTGACTAATTAAATCACACAAAAGATTGTTTCTTAGTAACACACCTGGTCCATGCTTTGTTGTTGGCTTTCATTTAAGCACGGAGCCTCGTGCTGCCTCGTAGCATGAAAGGATATTAATCAGGTAAATGGCCATTAAAAGTCATATCAATATTTGCTGTGTGGTGATTGTTTCCTTAAGTCTTGAACAAAGAGGTTTCTTTGAAATCTCGGGGCGGCTCTCCACCCACAGGAGAGAACAGCCACATGGAAACACTGTGTTTTTTCAGCTCTAGTGAGAAGTGGGGAAAGGGGAGCAGAATGTGGGGTGTGGCCAGAAGTGAGATTATATTCTCTTTGTTCCCCGGGGTTTGTTTGGGGCTAGGAGACAGAAGTTGAACAAGCTGAAATCAGCGTAGAGAAAATGGGAGACCGTGGACAGGAAGCCTCTCTAATAGCCCCGTCATTCCATGAAAGAGGAAAGACTCCATCTTGGAGTCTATGCTGCTAACTAAGTTGTGATTTGGAGTACTAGTTAGACATGAAAACACCCGGGGAATCAAGTGTCACTTTCATATTAAATTAAAAGAGGAACTGTCACTAACCGTTTCCTTCCAGCAACAAAGCACCCTTTGAGTCTTCACTGAAAAAAATACCACATTTGAAGTTGGCAATATGGTCACAGAGCTTGATTCCTATGTCACTGGTCTCTCTGCTCCCTGAAGTAGCCCTGAATCTGCACATACTCATGTAGCCAAGCTCATGTCCGATGAAGCGAACATTCCACTCAGGAGGAAATGGTGGCTCCGTGCTCTTGCTCGTGAGAAAGCCACCTGTCAACAGCATCCATCTATAGCTCTGTGTCCTGCAGCCTTGTTCACCTTCCACCAAACGGACAAAACTGTCCTGTGTTGGGCGCTTGGCCTTGGGCAGGTTAGGAAGAAGCATCCTACTGGCCCTGGAACACAGATTCTAGAGTTCAAATTCCACCTCTGGAACTCTATAACTGTAACTATGAGCAAAGTCCTTTAGCTCCTCTGCCTTGATTTTTTTCATGCATGAAATGAACACAAAGGCAAGAATAAAATGAATGTATTATATATTTATATGCTATAAAGTCTGGTATCTATGCCTAAGTACAAATACAGTGATTAGCGCTAAGAATTTCCTTAATACCTGTTATCTATAACACTCTTGAGCGCCCCAAAATCTTACACAATATTTCCTCTTATTCAATGGAGCCATTGTCAGAGACTGAAAACCCCTCTTCTGTGGGTCTCCCTTTGTGGACTGGACCCTGAGGGGAAGACAAGCTTGCGTTGGTTCTCACCAATCAGCAAAGGAACTAACTAACTCAAAGCAACCACTCTTACAAGGCTCTTCGTGTTCCCCATGAGAGGAACTCTGGAGGACCCTGCTTCAACCTGTCTTCTGTTGATTGTCTGTACTGTCCCTTACTCAGAAGACGGAAGAGATACAACACCAAAATTGGAAACCGAAAAGAGAAATCAAAATGAGATGTCCCCAAGAATAATGGTAGTTATTTGGGGCTGGCAGAATATGACAGTGGGATCAAGCATACTATGGCATCGGCTGTATTCAAAGCGGCGGAGACACAGGACCACTTTAAAGGCCGTGAGAAGTGTTACGTCAGGTATTATGATATAATAATCTTTGGCCTCAAGGATTATCACAGTAATGACGATCATCTGAGGTTGAGTAGACAGTGTCTGCGCTGTTGTCTCTCTGCAGTGTGCTTTTGGTCGTGTGAGCTTGCACTGGCCCTCGCGTGCAGTTGTGTGCAGCCTCTTGTGGAAGTCACTATACGTACTCACAAGCAAGAACAATCTAGAAACTTGACCTTCATTTACTTGCCAGGGTTGACAGAAGTGATTCCATTTAGACTTCACATCCCTTTCCCAAAGCGGAGCCTACACCCCAACTGTGTCTGGCTGTTCAAGGGGGGAGTCACGACTGAGCTTTCTGATTATGCAAACACTAAGCCTCTTTTGTTCCTTCTATTAATACTGGTGTGTGTTGCCCTTTGCCACAATTCTTCATCTTGGTGGAAATGATGCTTGTTTTTTGTTTGTTTGTTTGTTTTGTCTTTTTGATTTTGGTTTTGAGAAATATCAGCAAGTTTTGGTTTGGGCAACTATGGTTGCCCTAAAGAGAGAAGATATCCAGAGAGGGTATTCATTGGTGGAGAGAGGCTGCATGGTGGCTGGAAAGCTCCTCCCACATCCCAGGGGTGGATCTTAAATCTGTTGTTTGCTTTACCGCTCAACAGACTGGAAAATGTCTAAATTTATTTAGAGTGGGTCTAAAACCAACAGAAAGTTAGGAATACTTCGGCTGTGGCTTGGGGTTGGAACCAATGTCTATGACCACTTTAGTCACTTCCGGTACTCATCCGTAGATACTGAAGGCAGCACGAGGAGCGTTACCAGGAGACCTCTGGCCCCCAATGGGACAGTTTCTGAATCACTAGTTAGAGTCTAGGGGTGTCCCCCTTTCCTGTGTTCGCAAGCCACTTCTGCTTCTTATACTTTAGTCCTCACAGCACTCAGAAGGGAGAAGCATGTTAAGAACGGCTGCTGCTATTGATTCGGTCCTTTACAAGTAGGTCTTAATTCATCAGCAGATGTGTGATTCCTAATGCTTTGACATACGATCACATATTAACCATCTTCCCTGGCGGACCTCTAACACAAAGCACAGCTTTTGACTACTGGGTATCCTAGGTTACACATGCCATCAGCTGTTCTCTGCCCCCATCCTCCCATTAAATAAGGATCAAGTTGAAATCCTCATAGGGACCAGCAAGAAGGAACAATTGCATGACAAGGGCTAAGTCAGACTGTGACAAACCCAAGGCCTCGATCTACTTGCTCCCGTGAAACATGAAAGCCGTGATACCAGGTCTGCTGCCTTAACCCACTTTTAAGTGATAACCGATATGTTTTCACTCTCCTCTTCAACCCTGTCAGCAACATTGGCATGGATGCTTGTGTGTGTGTGTGTGTGTCTGTCTGCATGGGTGTGTACCTATCTGTGCATGTGCATGAGTTGCATGTGTGTCTGCATGCATGTTTGTGTTTGTATGTGTGTGTCTTTGTGTATGTGTCTATAGATGTGTCTGTATTGTGGCTGTGGGTTGTGCATGTGAGTTTGTGGAGCATTCACATATGAGCATATGCATATACACCCACATATGTGGTGTGTGTGTGTGTGTGTGTGTGTGTGTGTGTGTGTATCCACCTCATGAGCTTTCTTTCATTTGTCTCTCCCTCTCCTTTTGGTTTGTTCTGAATTGGTACTGAGAACATCATTGACTCAGAACAGCCCAATCACTATC
This sequence comes from Neodon shergylaensis, assembly GCA_025134845.1. Taxonomy (NCBI): domain Eukaryota; kingdom Metazoa; phylum Chordata; class Mammalia; order Rodentia; family Cricetidae; genus Neodon; species Neodon shergylaensis. Next base: position 1,143,366 of record JABTXL010006025.1, read on the forward strand.
TCCAGGAGGATCAAGAAGTCAAATTATCTCTCCTGATGCCTCACCTCCCCCTTTACTGTCCTCTCTACCGTGTTGTGCCCTATACACAGTTCTGAGAGTCAGTTGTGGGTAGGAAGATTTATACCTCTGTTTCTACAAAGAACAAATTTGTTGATTTACAGGAGGGAAGAAGATGCCCTATGATGCTGCATATAATATAACACACACACACACCTATGTGTGTATGTCCTGCCTCTGAAAATATCATCCTAACCACAGCAGATCCTGTCCTAAGCCCATTGGGGATGAAAAACCAAGGTTACTTATAAACAACATTAAAGAGTATGGTTCTAGGGGCAGAAGTGGGCAACTCTGAAACACGGATATTGAGCTCTTGAAGGCCATTTGTTCCTCCTTCTCTGGGTTTCCACCATTGACCCCTGTCCTGGCAATCATCCTGGCTCCAGCCACAGGATATGGACATGGGCCCCATGTCCCATGTGCCTTTGTTACGTCCTAACCCTTCCTCACATTCTAGTCATCTTTCATGGAACTTTCTGGATGCCTCAGCCCCAGATTGTTTCTTCCTCCAAATGTTTAGTCTTTATAATCCCTCCCTCCCACCTTGACACCTTGCTCCACGCATCCTTCTCCACCTTAATGTGTGGTTGCATCCCAAAGAAATTATCATTGAAAAGTACTGCTTAAAACCTGTTGTTTTGATGGGGAAAATGGGAATTATGAGATCGAGAGCTGCGTATTCACAGGAACAAAGTTATAGTTCTTGCACAAATGTAAGAACAGATGTGCATGGCTATAAAATGTAAATACCACTGAACAAATATGACCGTGGAGTGAGTTTAACTCCTGCTCAGAGCCCTTTGTCTTTCTAGCACACAAACATTTGGAGACTTCTTCTCCTTCATTTATTCCTGGAAAAGATACTTCTACACTCCTGCTGTGTGGCACACACTGATTTAGGTGCAGGAGGAGGCAAAGACAGAAGCTAGAAGCAGTTATCTCTACTCCTACCCCTGTCATCGAGTTGGCCTTGCACTAGAACAAGCAAACAAATTCAAAGAGCAATTAGGGCCACGAGGACAAAAGGCCAGCGGCTTAGAGAACACCTGTGCACATGACCGAGGGCACAGGCGATAGAGTTGCACAGAAGGCAATGCACAAAAAGATTCGGGGCTGAGAGTACCACTGTTTGTTTTTCCACTTACGTGGTGGCTGATAGGTCCTGGATTCTGCTGCCTGCCTGCCTAATTTTACTTTTAACATGTTAACTGAAGTGTAGCCTCCAGGGATGTTCACAATCATAAGTGAATTCGTCCAAGTGAATACACCCACGTATCTACCCAGATCAAGACACCGAGCTTGTCAGTAACCACTCCGCCCAAAGAAGTCCACTTGGTGAATGCTGCTTAGCCTTCCCCTTTTATCACCGCAGATCAATTTCACCTGGGCTTTAATTTCTCTAAATGGTATTCGGGAACCAAAGTACATGCCTGCTATTCAGGAGAGCGAGGCAGAAGGATCGTGAGTTTAAGGCTGGTTTGTGCTACTCTAGTGAGGCTGGTTTCTAAATAAAGTATCACTTGGCCATCCTTGACTGAATATGCTGGAGTCTTCTTATCCCATCCTGCTTTTACTCTCTGGTTCATTTACCATTAAAACTAACGCTGTTCACTGAGAGAAGTGGAATCTGGCTCCTACCCTAACCAAGAAGCTGTCAGCAACTGATACCCAGCATTTGGTGTTTGAGCAGTTAGTCCCCAGCTGCTGGTGCTGTTTTGGGACAGGGGCAAAGATGGCAGCCACATAAGTAAAGCTATAAGCCCCTTCCTTCTCTGACCCTCTGGCTCTGTTTCCTGGCTCAAAGAGATATGAGCTAGCAGCCTCTTGCTCAGCTTCCAGCACAAACACCTCCATGCCTTCTCCTCCATGAAACTGTGAGTCAAATCCGTCTTCCACTTAGTGGTTTCTGTCAGGGAGTTTTCCAAGCACCAAGAGAAGAATCCTTTGTTCCTCACCTTCATAAGGTCCTTCCCAGGATGCTCAGCTGTGGATTCGGACAGTGTTCCTGATTTTACAAACCCTGCCTCCCTCAGTGCAGAGAGCTCACAGATCCAGCACCCTCATAGTGCAGCCATGTGCAAGTTCTCTGGTTTCTGCACTCTGTTAAATGTTAATCTGATACTCTCTGAATATCTACTTCTTATCACTTATCAGGCCCAGTGATTCTTTGCCCCATTTACCTTGACTGTGACTCGTTATTTGTAGGTTTATTGGTCAAAAACTGAGAGCAAATCCCGGAGGACAGGTGGCACATGTCCTGAAAGGAAGAAGTGAATGTAATCTTCAAATAATGGCAATAAGAGGGATGTGCAGTAATGTTGAAGCTCGAAGGAATGGGGGGACACTCCATATGCAAGGTTTTTTTGTTTGTTTGTTTGTTTGTTTGTTTTAACCTTGAACAAGGAGGGAACCCTTTATTTTGTTTTTAAAGGCAATGCTTCTTGCTCATCTGGAACTCACTGAGTTGGCTGGACTCAGCAAGCCTGAGTCATCTGCCTGTCTCCACAGCCCAATGTATGCAAGGTTTTAATATGCTCTCACCATCCTCTTCCTAAGCAGGACCCAGCCAGAGCTGGCCTTCCTAGTTTCAGAGGTTAATGACCTAGGCCTGCTCCTTAGCCTTCTCTGCCCTTAACTTCTATGAGATTGAGGTCCCTATATTTGCTGCCATTGAGGTCTTCTGGATCCCTTATCCTTCAATTGCCAACTGTTTATAGAGAAGCAATGGAACTTAGCAACAGTTACCCACAAACACCATTCTTTATATTGCAGTGGCCTCCACGCTTTCCAGAGATCAGTCATTACACCAGTTTGTGGATTCCCTTCCCCCAATATATTATCCCTTATTGCCACAAAAAACATCTAATCATTGCCCTGTTCTCTTACGTACCCCCAATGATGTGAACTCATTGCCACTCAGGCTTCAAGAGATCCAGCTCCAAAAATCCCATCTTAGTCCCTGATTTCTACAGCCACTTCTATTACCAATTGGCAGGTGTTGCTCACCAGGAAGCAGAACTCTAAAGTGGAGTTTAGTGTGTAAGAAGCTTATTAGGCAGCTTTGGGGATAGGCATCCATAATAGAGATGGATACTATGGTATAGTCTCAGCAAAGGCCTAGGCAACTGTGCGTGGGTGACGAAACTGAAGAAAGAGTTCGAGGAGTTTCTATAATTTATATCCACAAGTCATTGGACACGGCTGCTCCACGAACGGGGAATCATCTCGGGGAAGGGGCTTTCTTGCCCTGCAGCGGTTGTGAAATGCTGAAAGCGGGATTGGAGGAGAGCTCCGGGCTCCTGGTCCACGTTAGAATCTAATGCATGCGAAGCAGAACGAGTCGACATCTTTATTTCAATTGGTCTAATCCAGACACTGGGATTCTCCCACCTTCCCCTGCTGCATGGGCACACGGCTGTGGTGGGAAATGCAGATGATGGCAGTCAATATTCTTGTCTCATTCCTGACTTGGGGAGAAAATAGTCAACATTCGCCCTTCCATCTCTTAGTTGATGCTCATGTTTCTATTCATGTATTTTGCTAGGTGTTAATTTCTCTTCTCCTACTACCTTCTAAATAACAGATGCTGAATTTAATTAAATGGCTCTTGTTTCTGTTGAGATAATGATGTGATCTACTGAGACTGTCACCTTGTTTTCTAATTCACACAGTAATTTATAGTGACTTCAAAATGCTAGACTAAACTTATTTCATGGAGTAAAGCCAACCTTGCTTGCATTTACCTTTTGATGTCATTTGTTAGAATCTTACATTTATATATTTTCACATCTGTGGTTTTGAGAAATTAGTCTATGTTTATATACTTCAGCGCTGTGTTAGATTTTGCTCTAATGGTCATGCTGACGTCAGCCGATAAGCCAGGAAGCGCTACCTCTGTTTCTGTAAGATTAGCATTTGGTGTTCTTTAGCAGAGCCAACCAGTTCGTAGTGACAGCCTTGAGGCCTGAGTTGGTTTGTGGATAATTTTTTACTTCATTGATTTAAGATTATTGAAATATTCTTCCTTCTGAAGTAAGTTTTAATGACTCATCTTATAAACATATCCATTTCTTGCAAATTGTCCAGTGTTTTCTGCTTCTTACTCTTGCGGAAGCTCCCTTCTGCCATGTTTGAGCTGCACTGCTTTGGATGTAGAAATTGCTCTGAGCAGAAAAGTGGCCCTAACTATGGAATCACTTCTCTGTGCCCCTCTTTTCACAAGGCTAAAGGTCCCTGAATCCGTTCCGTCTTGGAGACTCTCCGATTGTTTCAAAGAAATATCATTTTAAACTTCCTTCCTCTTTCCTCATGTGCAAAGCATAGCACATACCACACGGGTCATCTTCTCCCAGTCATCACAGTGGTGTGGATCTCAAAGGTCCCCCAAAGGCCTCTGGGATGGAGGCCCATCTGCGAACCTTAGCTTGGTACTGTGGTAAGGAAAAACCTTTTAACAGATGCGACCTAGTAAGGTGTTCCAGGTCACCAGAAGCCTATGTCCTTGAAGAGGATTGTGGCACCACTGTCCACTGTCTGTTTCTCATTTTCATACCTGGCCTCCTGTGCTACAGGAGGCCCAAAACAATGAGGCTAAATGGTCACGGACAGAAAGCTCTTGACTGGGAGCTCAGATTAATTTCTTTCTTTATAAGTTGATTTACCTGAGATATCTGTGTGTGGTTTACACATCCATGCTCACAAGAAATAAAAATGGTCTCCACACTATTAAAACAAATATCTGACCAACAGGTACAAATTGGAGTCTATAATCTACTTGTAGCTGACTATCGTTAGCAACATTTGGGCTGTAGGAGACATGCAGATGCATTTTTATACAGCGCTCTGTTTCTTCTTCCAGGTAGAGACCATGTATTTCTGAACAGAGATATTTGGAGTCAGGTACTCCATGCTTAGCGAAGCAATTTGCAAACACTGAAATTGATATCATTTTCAGCACAGCCGGGCTCCTGATCAATAGAACCTGTTACTATCATTAGTTTGTAAGTGTTTTGTGATGTTTCTAGAAGATGACCATCAGCAAGAAGTAACATTTTCTCAGTACTAACGTGGTCTGAGAACGGCTTGGATATTTAACATCCATTGCCCTTGGTTTGATGAAAAGAGAGAACACAGTGTGTCGTCATCACCACTTAGCCTAACCTTATCAAGATCAAGAATGATTGGGTTTTAGACCAGACCCACACATAAGAGAGGGACAGTCATAAAACTCTAGAAGGTTTATACCAAGAAATGGAAAAGTATCTTCCCACTTCAAAATTCAGCCACTCGCCTAATAGCTAATCCTTTTGGCAGAAGGTAACTTCTGAAGAATACAAGATAAACTCAGTAGCTGTCTGAATATAGACTTTTCAAAACACTTCCTAAGTTTCTGTATTGTCTTGAGAACTTACAACATGAAGGGTCTAAGTGCCAGTCCAGCGGTCCCAGGGATTTCAAGAGAACTTCAGCATCTGAACCAGACGTTTTTAGGAACAGCCATAGTCAAGGCATTTGGCTAGGTAGTGGCTACCGGCAGAAATGACAAGGCTAGCCAAGCTCCAGCTGGGTGTTATCCTGGTTAAACTCCCCTCTGAAATGCTGTTTAACTCACTCTCTCTATTTAGAACCCCATTACCCTGTGTTTAAAACAAAGACAGCCCATTGAAAAACAAGCTGTAATTGCAGTCTTTCCGCAAAACAGCATTTACCAGAACACGCCTTTCAGAATGGCACAATGTGTCACCCCCACGGTGCATGGTACACAAATTCCATCCGTCACTGCTCTAACAGGATGTTCCATGTCAGCAAATCCTCATCAGCCCCACAAGTTATGAAACATGAATGCCTTGCTACCAGACTTTAGAACGTGCTCCCAAAATAAAACTAAAGATTAGCTTACTTCTCTCTCAGAATTGAAGCAGCACTCGGGAGAAACACTAATCCTTGTTTTAGAAAAATAATGATGTATTTCATTTATTGACAGCAAGATGATTGCCTGAAATGTTTCTCATTACGCCGAGATCTCAAGTGAATTAATCACTGCCAGGTAAACCAAGGTTAAAACACGTATATTTTAACAAAGTGTGTGTGGGGGGGGGTAATAATAATAAATAAAATAAGCGATACCCATCACTAGCAGAGAATTGTTAATTCAGAGATTTCTTTTTTAGAATATTTGATCTGATAAGCGACTCGGTCATCACTGAAATTAAATTAGGTTTCTGAAAATGAATATTTCATTTTTAAGATTCTGTTGCTTGGAGACCTGGAAAGACAAGGCTGGCAGAGCCTGAGACAGGAGAGGTGTTATGAGGGCTAATGTTCCCCACTCCTGGAAGCTGGGATGAATACATAGGAAACATTACAAGAGAGGCATAGCCGGGATGGTGGTCCAAATGGGCTCATTAGAGATGCCAGGATGTATGTCGTTGCTTCCGTGTTCAGGGAGCCTCTCTCCACCGTTCGTTCTCTCTTTGCTCACATTTAAGCCAGGCAGATGTGCTACCACAGATGACCAACCTTTTGCTTAAGAAACAAATAGCGGGGTGCAAAAGTAGAGCATGTGTTGTGAGGACGGACTGGCAGCGGCAGAGTTGTAGAAACCCAGGTCAGCCCCATCTCCCTGGCTGCTTGTGTTTTCATCAGTCACAACACTGAACATTCCCCCCCTTCACCACCACTGCAGGTAGGATTGTTCTAAAATATTTTACCTTTGGGGAATGGTAAGTGCTTAATGGGTTCCTGCATCTGTAACAATAGCATCCTCTAAACTTAACCTGAGCTCAAGATGAAGCTAAAAAGCACTTTCCCCAGACTTCTTGTAAACCAGGGCAGCAAACTGATGATGTTTGGATGGAGGAGATGGAGCCGGAAGCTGCATGTGCACCTTAAAGAGTTTTCTGTGTGGGTTCTTGTTCACTCTCTCTTCTTCCCTCCCTGTAGGCTGGGGTGTAAAGGTGATAGTGAGGCCCAGATTTTACTCGAGGAAGCTACCCTTAGGGCACAGTGACAAGATACAATTAACCCTGCTTCTTAGATGAACATTCTGTTCACCCTTTACCTCTGCCAACTCTAGACTCCATTAGCAGAGAGAGAAACAAGTGCCCATCAAGGTGGTCTGCACTTAGGGTCCTTTTTAAAATATAAGTATAGTTTTCATCTCAACTGACAGTTTATATCTGAGCAGATTCCATCTCAAGATGTAGTTTTTCATCCTGCCATTTGTCCATGCCACCAGCATTCTGTCTTACTCTTGATTCTCCCTCTGTTCGCTTCATTCATTAAGATAAATACAAATCAAAGTCACAGCCAAAATTTACATAGACTTGTTCGGAAGTCTCCTTTCTTTCTGTTTCCTTTTGTGTGTGTTTGTCTGTTGCTAGCTCCTTCTCAGCCCCCTTACACCCACACCCACCCCCAGAATTCTAGGTTCAGAGCCAGGGTTGGTAGACCACAACAATAATCTCAGCACTGGAGAAGCTAAGATACTAAGATCCCAGCCTGGACTAGAAGGTGAGGTCTTAATGGAAGGAAGGAGGGGGGAGGGAGGGAGGGAGGGAGGGAGGGAGTGAGGGAGGGAGGAAGGGAGGGAGGCAAGGAGGGAAAAGAAAGCATTTTTTCCAAGTATAAAATTTATCCAAATAAATAACCTTTACTCCATCACCACAGTGATTTGCCCAAGAAATAGAGCTGTGACCCAAGCTGGGATGGTCAAGGTTATTTCCTAGCTTGGCCCTACAGTACTATAAAATAGTTCCTTGTCTGTGTAGATGTTTTACAACTGGACAGAATGGCATCAGTGTACTGACAGGGAAAAGAGCCAGTTCTAAGATATGGAAGAACAAGAAAATAACTGTTTTGTTGTAGGCTAGTGTGGTGAAATGGATGTCAACATTAGCATAAAATATTACTGACTGATACTCTTCAAATTAACAGCCTTAAGAACAGTGTCTTATTTTGCTTTAAAGAGGTTTTGGTTACTCCCACACTCCCCAAAGGAACTTCGAAGCCAAACAACGAAGGGTTAAGAAAACTCAATACTGTATAATCTCTGGTTATAGATTCATATCCTATATACGGTTAGATTTCACCCTTCAAAGCGTGGTTTTCTTCTTCCAGGCTATGCATAAGTTACAGAAGTTCACAAATGCTGCCCTGGCTTTGTTCCCACATGCCCAGCGCACAGTTAGTTCAAGGCAAAGCAGCAAGGTCATGAGCAGGAAGGACCTTTCTGTTGCCATACTCTGCGCAAGTCATGGGGGTTACGTCTACCTTTAAAGAGGTGTGTGTGTGTGTGTGTGTGTGTGTGTGTGTGTGTGTGTGTGATACCAAACCTAAAGAAGTATATCACACCATCCGGATGGCTGGGCTGCCTGGTGCTAGGTGAACAAGATCTACAAAAACAAAACACAAAAGACACACCAAGTGCTTGAAAATCAAAGGCTGACCAGCCGTGCGTGCGTGCGTGGGTGCGTGCGTGCGTGCTACAAGGACATCTTACAGGTCAGTTCGATGGAAAACACCAGCCTCGGTGGCCCAATGAATCATTTAAAAAAGAAGAGTTTTCAGCCACTTTTGACTTGGGAACAGAGTTCTAGAAAGGTTACTTTAGGGAGAGTGGTGTCACCACGCTGGCTGTGTAGGATGAGCAGATGGCATAAGGAACTCTGAGGAACTCCCGAAACATAATCCCTCCACCAGGTGCATAGTTAATTGTGCCCAAATAAAACTCTTCTGGAGAGAGTGTGGGACCTTTGCTGAGTGTGAGTGCTGGCCTTTGTATGCTAACAAAAGATTTCCTGCACGGTCTTTGCCCCCTCTACTAACTAAAGCTCAGCTTTCTTTCTTTAGCTTTCCTTTTCTTTTTGTTTGTTTGGTTGCTTGTCTTTTGCTTTTCTTTTCTTTTTTTTGCCTTTCTTTCTTCCTTTCTTCCTTTCTTTCTTTTTTTCTTTTGTCTGGGACAGGGTTTCTCTATATTACAGCCCTGGCTATCATAGACCAGACTGGCCTTGAACTCAAAGAGATCCACCTGCCTCTGCCTCCCAAATGCTGGGATTAAAGGAGTGCGCCACCGCCCCCCAGATAAGCTTTACTTTCAATAATCAAGTAGGAAAGAATTTTTATGATGAGAGGTGTTCGTAGGTATGTGGATTGATATCTGGGTCTTTAATTCGGTTCCATTGATCCTCCTGTCTGTTTTTATGCCAATCCCAGGCTGTTTTCAGTAGTGTAGCTCTGTAGTAGAGTTTGAAGTCAGGGATTGTGATGCCTCCAGAAGTTCCTTTATTGCACAGGATTATTTTGGCTAGCCTGGGGTTTTGCTTTTCCATATGAAGTTGAGTATACTTCTTTCGAGGTCTATGAAGAATTTTTCTGGGAAATTGCATTGAATCTGTAAATTGCTTTTGGTAAGATTGCCATTTTTATTATGTTAATTCTACCTACCCAAGAACATGGGAAAGCTTTGCATTTTCTGGTGTCTTGAAATTTGTGGGCAAATGAATGGATCTAGAAAACATCATACTGAGTGAGGTAACCCAGACCCTGAAAGACAAATATAATATGTGCTCACTAATAAGTAGTTTTTAGACATAAAGCAAAGAAAAAACAGCCTACAATTCATAATCCCAAAGAAGCTAGACAACAAAGAGGACCCTAAGAGAACCATACATGGATATAATCTACATGGGAAGTAGAAAAAGACAAGAACTCTTGAGTAAATTGGGAGAATGGGGATCACGGGAGAGGGTAGAAGCTGATGTGGGAAGAAGTAAGGGGAGCAGAGAAAAATATCTAGCTTAATAAAAAGAGGTTTTTAAAAAAGCAGATGGCTGGATGCACAGGTTGCCTTTGGAATCAGGACACAAACTTTTTCCCTTCCATGACATTGCATAAACCAAAAATAAACCAGTTCTGTCTTGTAAAAAAAAAAAAAAAAAAAAAGAGGGCCACCAAACCAAAAGGCTCCTCTAACAGCCGCCAGTGCCTGACAGACAAAGTAGGCCATCCCTGTTGGTGGAACCTCAGAAGCAAACTTGCCTTCAATTTAATAACCAACCAGAATAGGTTCCAGCCTCTCACGATTTTCAAACTCGCCATCATGATCCCTGTGCAGCACTAAGAGATGCTAACGAGGAAGAAAGGTAAGCCCAGGTGAGGCATGTTTCCGTTTTTACTGCGCTATCTGTTCACACTGTAAGCGGTTTCCTTTGGATCGCGCTGCTGCGGGCAAACGCCAGCCAGCGTACGAAGCGCTGTTGAGAACCATTCTCCTCTGTAGACAGATAACGGCTGGATTTTCTGTAGATGACTGGTACAACTGTTGGGGTGGGCAGCAGAAAGACAGTTTCTTTCCTAGGAAATGTTCTGTCCGTTTGAGGAGAAAACAGGACTTGGATGCGGATGAACAGACAGCAGCCCTTTGAGTGGACCCTATGAGTGAAACAGGCCAGTGTTCTTCAGTGTCCATCACTAGTGTGCAAGATAATTGGATGAGTCTCCAGTGGCTTCTTTCCCATGCCTTCCTTACCAATTATGCTTGCTCATCAGTGTCGTATGAATAAAAACACTCATTTTCCTTAAAGAACTTACTAGTCAGAGGAAACTAGAACACTACCAAAAATGGAAATCCCTGCCGTCTGCTGGAGATTAGAAAGCACAACAACAAACAATAAGAAGATGACAAGGGCAAAATGTCAAAGAGCTAGACCTTTGGCCACAGCAGGCTGAGAATTCTGTGTCTCTATAATCTCAAATTATTTTTAATTCACCCTGAACAATCTTTTTTTTTGTAAATATTTATTATGTATACAATGTTCTGTCTGTGTGTATGCCTGCAGGCCAGAAGAGGGCACCAGACCTCATTACAGATGGTTGTGAGCCACCATGTGGTTGCTGGGAATTGAACTCAGGACCTTTGGAAGAGCAGGCAATGCTCTTAACCGTTGAGCCATCTCTCCAGCCCCCACTCTGAACAATCTTAATACCACCATGAGGGTGTGCCCTCGACTCACTGACATACTGTTTGGGATTGGGATGAAGGAACAGTCTGTGGTCTGGGGACCAGCTGATGACCAACGGAGAATTCAGCATCTGAGGACATCTTGACTACATAGTCACAGCTGGCCAGCCGCTGGACCAGGGAGCAGAAATAACTGGGTTGTTTACAGAGAAGAGTTCAGACATGGGGATGGGACAAGCGTGTTAAGCTTTTATATGAACCGACGGTTTATCAGCCTCGAACTTTAACACTGGCAGAGAGTAAGCTTTAACTTACCCTGTTCCCAACACAATGCTAGGCATTTCAATATTTCCTCATTTGATTCTAACAGCATAAGGGAGTTGCTATGGTCGCCATTTAGCAGATGAGTGAACCAAGGAACAAAACTAACTCAAGATTTGAAAATGGGACAATGGTAGCTTCATTCCAGAGGTCTTTGTTTCCGGAACCCATTCTTTTCCACCTTTTTCCAGTGAAACTGGGTTGAAGTCCCCAGGCCATCCTGGCCAAGTCTCATTGAAAAGCTCTGCGGTTGATGCTAAGAATGAAGAGTCCCTGGGTATGGAGACATCCTTATGTAATCCCTATGATTGGGAAGCTGAGACAGGAAGATCACCAGTTTGACAACAGCCTGAGTTACATAGCAAGGCCCCGGCCTCTTTTCAGAAAGAAAAGGGAAGGGGATCTTCAGTTTTGCTAACCCCCTTAAAAATGGAAGCCTGACCGTGCTTCCTTCCCTCCTGGAGCTGTAATTTGTCCATCAACAAGGAAAACCAGAGCTGTAAGGTAGACCTCCTCACTCTGGAACTGGAAAACATCAGCCCTGCCTATCTTCAGCATCAGTGGCCAAAGGCTGACCTTGCTGAGTTAATCAGTAGAGAAACTAATCAGTTGGAAAAAATGCAAATTTGTTTTCTGCACAGAGTTGGAAACTCATTATACTGAACCACTCCTTGAATTAAGTTCCGAGCAGCGCTGAGAATCTGGGTCAGATAAGAAACAATGGAAGGCTGTAATAAGCAGGCCTGGGCTATGAGCACTGAATCCCGTCACCAAGAGCATGGGTGTTAATTCTCCTTAGCCCCTTGACTGTGGCAACAGAGCAGAAAATGGCTCGCTCCATTTGGATCAGGTGGCTTTTGCTAGTTGGCACAAACATTGCCTCGTAAAGGAGATTCAGCGCAGAGTTTGAACGGTGCACCTGCTCTTCACCTCAATGGTCCAACCATGAGCTGCTTTGTCCTTCCCAATCAGCAGTAGATGGCTGTACAGGGTTGCATGGGTCACAAGAGTCCATAGCTGGAAAACCGTCTTTTGTTACTAAGAATCCCTAGGTTACTCAGTCTGAGAAATCCGAACCGTGTTGATATGGTTTTGAAAATGTCAATTATTGCTTAAAAGCAGTGGCTGTCATTCAGCACTCAAGAAAACAAAGTCAAAGAGCCATGTCCTTCCCTCACTCTCCCCAAGTGATTCAACAACCAGGAGAAGTTGGCTCTATGTCTCTGGACTGCGGCTGACTTCCCTATGCCTTGGAACACTGCAATGGTTTCGTAGAGAAGGCATCTGCCTGGTAGGGGCACTGAAGAAGGTGGGACATGGGGCTAAGGGAGCCCTACTCTCTTGAATACCATCAATAAACTTCACTGCCTCCCCTCTTAAAAAAAAGTGCGACATTTGGCTTGAATGCAATATAAGTTAGCACACCTACCTCATGATGGAATGATCACCACCTATAGGATAAAATTATCTAGAACCATAAAATAAAATATCTAATTTAAAGTAAAATGCATATTTGACAAACATAGCCAGTGACCATAGAGGATCATTGGTCAGTATCTCAGAAAACAAAATAAGAAACAAAAAGACCACCTCGGGAAGTGAGGCAGGTAATGCATGATCAACAGTGGGACAAAAGGAATTCCAGGAACATCCATGGAACCAATATAGCGTCAATTTGTATTTCTCTCAAAACTCTTTAAAATTAATAACATAAGCACAACCCGAAGAATAAATGGTAGGCGGAGGGCCTGCACCACTCTCTGTGGAGATTTGAGGGACTCGCACAGAAAAGATAGAATAGCATTCCTCTGTGTGGCTCCAGAAGATTATCTGGTTAAATGTGGAAAAGACATGTTTCATCATCAGAAAGAACTCTCCTAAGTAGCATATGTTGTCAGAAGTTGGATTCTTAGAAAATTAGCCAGTTATGCCACCCTTACAGTCTGGCTAACTGTCTGCAACTTGAGGTCAACAAGTTGAGCCCTTTTCTGTGAGACTTTGAAAGGAGAGTCACAAAAATGTTGATGATCTGTCACCAGGCCCAGCTGTCTATTTTGTAGACTGACGATGCGTGGCATCATTGAATGGACAGATAGACTAACTGAAAAAGAAATAAAGGTAGTATAGACCATGTGGCTCCTAAAGGGGAGATATGGATCAAGTAGCCCCTGAGACTGAGCATGGGCCTTTGGTTTCCACTGGGTTCTAACTTCTAATTTCTATGACTGAATTCAGCTGCCCAGTCCTTAAAATAAGGTTCCTTTCCTCAGCTAGCTCCAAGATGCTTCTCCCTATACAACACAACCAAGTTCCCTGTTCAAACACTAATACATGAAAACAAATTTATACGTCTCTGTTAAGAATTAAACAGCATATGTCCACACCCTGCCTGAAACCTTAGGCAAAATCATCCTACAATTGAGCAGCCTTTCCTTAACTTTGTTGCTCTAATCGCTTTTATATGATCTTCCATGCTTTTGCTCTCACAGGTGAGGGAAACTCTAAGGGGACAAAGAACACTGAACCTCGAATCTCTAAGACTCGGCATAGCTTGCTGTGCGTGTGCCATCCATTGACCGACGAATTTCCTTCCTTAATATAAACCACACTCTTTCTTTATTCTGAGGTTGGATAGGTTATTTTCTACATATTCCAATAATTCAAAAAACACAATGCTAATGGGTGCACACCTGTGTCTTTTTTTTTCACGTCTCCGCCTGGTATCCACTGTGCTAAATTTTGTAACCTAAAAGTACCGATTGTTTTGTTGTTGCTTTCTCCTCGTTCTGGTTTTCTCTTTCTATAATTCCCATTTGCCGTATCCCATCCTAGAGACTGGCAAGACAGCCCACTTTCCCTGTTAGGGTGAGGACCAGAACTGGGACCCCCAGATCCGTGTCAAAGCTCCACAAGTGTAGGGAGTCTCCTGCGATCATGACATTCGGGAAGCTTAGACGGAATCCCCAGGGCAAGATGACCAGCGGAATTAGCAAATGAAGCCACCCGATGTCAACTTGAGGCCCCCACACTCATCCTCACATGTATGCACATCCACTCACTTCCCAACAGGCATGCCCGTGCACAACGCAGAGGGCAAAGAGAACCTTGCCTTCCCTTAGGTTTATATTGTATAGCTACTCTCTTACCCGTCATTTTAGTGTAACTTTTGGTTCTTTCCTCTGTTTTGAAATGGTTTTCTGTCACTTTTGTCAGCTTATTATTTCACTATTCAGTTGCTTTGTGTCTGTTTTCTATTTTTAAATTGTGTGACATACATTTCCTGTGAACTCTTCTCGTGCCCAATTACTTCATGTCTTCTGAAGCAGGGCAAATTGCTATTACTTTTAAATAATATTACACAATCATAATGAGAGTCATATTTTAAAGTTTTAGCTTATTATTATTGAAAAGTTTCTGTACCTCAATAAGTCTCTTTGCTGACACAATAATCCAAATCAGACCAAATCAAACTGAATTAGGAAAAGCCCAGGTTTAATGGATACAAACATTCCCTGGTGTCCTTCCAGCCCCACAGAGAGGAGACTGGGAAAGAAGACCAGAAAATGACTTGTTTGTTCCCTGGGGCACAATTTAAATATTCCTGGGAAGGGGTCATGTTTGGCAGACTTTTTCAGAGGTAGAGTCTAGACTGAGGCAACTCCCAGGGGAAGGGGCTTGGAATTGAACTTCCACCCCCCAAAATTGTTTATTATTAGAATAATAATAATAATTATTGGGCTGGAGAGATGGCTCAGTGGTTAAGAGCATTGCTTGCTCTTCCAAAGGTCCTGAGTTCAATTCCCAGCAACCACATGGTGGCTCACAACCATCTGTAATGAGTTCTGGTGCCCTCTTCTGGTCTGCAGACATACACACAGACAGAATAATATATACATAATAAATAAATAAATATTTTTAAAAAAATAATAATAATTATTATTATTATTATTCCCATTCCCCTTTAGATCAGTGTCACCTACCAATAGAAGATGAAAAACAAAGGGGACAAAAACAAAGTCAAAGACTAAAAGATTCGTATCTTGACAGAAAAGAAAATCAAATTCACAGCAGCAAGCTAGATGAAGCTGGAGTCACACAGCAAAGGTTTCGCATCCCACTGAGCATTTGAGTCTGGCTATAACTCAGAATGGCCAGAGTCAGAAAGAGGGAACTGTTGTAAAATATTAGTTGAAGATGTATTGTATTTGCTTATGCTGTGGAACATTTGTTTAATGAAACAAAGATGTGTTGCTTTCTTTTATGTTACATTTGTTTAACTCTGTGAAACTGTGTTCCTTTGCCTGCCAAAAACATCTGATAGGTCAAATAAAAAGCTGAACAGCCAATCGCGAGGCAGGAGGAAGGATAGGCGGGGCTGGCAGGCAGAGAGGATAAATAGGAGGAGAAGTCTAGGAAGAGACGATCAAGGAGCAAGAAAAGGAGGAAAAGCCAATAAAGGATGACAGGGGTCAGTCACCCAGCGACACAGCCATCCACAGAGTAAGAAGGAAAGAAAGGAACATGGAATAGAAAAGGCAAAAGCCTGGAAGCAAAAGGCAGAAGGGATAATTTAAGAAAAGTTGGGTGAGAAATAAGTCAAGCTAAGACCAGACGTTAATAACTAATGTGATTATTTGGGAGCTGGGCCATGGCCCCCAAAGAACTAAGAGTAAAGAGTTAAAGAGACAAAAAAAAAAAAAACCAAGGAAAAAAAACTACAGGGGACCCTAGGAGAGAACCCACTAACAGCCTCTAACGGAAGAGAAATACACTAACAAGCAGCATGCAAGCAAGTCCTGTCTGGCGTCCAGCTAGAATGCTTCGTTTTACTATATTTTTGTTTTAATAAAGACCAAACAAAGTAATATGCTTTTGAACAAACAAAGACTTAAAGGGTTTGGTAGAGTTTTCCTTGGGTCTTTGGATTATATTTGATTCTGTTATTTAGTTGTTTGCAGACAGCCTCTCTCTCTCTCTCTCTCTCTCTCTCTCTCTCTCTCTGGCCCCAGTTGGCTTTGAACTTGGAATCCTCTTGTTTCAACTCCCCAAGGCTAGGATGCAGGTACATGGAACAATGCTCTGCGTAGATGGTTCTTTACTTCCTCCCAGGAATGCTTGCAAGCATATTGTGTCATGAATGTCAGCCTAGAAATCTATACTGCATGCAGACTAATAATGTCTTCAAATTGTATGACCTCTAGCCAGTGATATGTGCACATATGTTAGACAAATGTACGCATGTATTTTATGCATGTGTCTTTGCATTTGTAGGCACAAAATATTTGAATATATCTGTGCATATCTATATATAAAAATGTGTTGCTCAGTTGTTCATGTAAGAAATGGGAAATATTGGGGCTAAAGAGATGGCACACTGGTTAAGAGCATTGGCTGTTCTTACTGAAGACCAGGGTTCAATTCCCAGCACACACATGCCAGCTCACAATCATCTGTGTCTAGTTCCAGGGAATCCAACGCCCTCTTCTGGCTTCCTAGGGCACTGCATGTGCAAGGTGAATAAGGAGGCAAAACATTCATACACACAATATAAAAATAAATACATCTCCAAAAAAAAAGAAATGGGAGATCTTAAAAAGAATGGCAAAATGTTCACATATCTGAATGATGCTTTGAGATATGGCACTCTATTTCTCTGTGCATCTGAAATATTCCATATTAAATACTTTTTAAGATTTCCGAGCAGAAAATCAATGAACATGCTCCTATAGGAGCCTGGACTCCAGGCTGCAGAGATTAGCAGGAGGTACTCTCTCCTGTCTCATCAGCTCATTGGAGATTTGAACGGAAATTGTTATTTTGTTTTAAGTTCATCATAGTAATGATACCTCCTGCAATTTTAAAAAGATAAACATAACTTCAAGATCAGCCATGCATCTTTGAGAACTATTTTCCCCGTATTGGAAATTTAGCTTTCCTTGAGTTCCAAGTCTTTTTTAACCGGGGGTGGGGGCAGGGAGCTGGTTGAGTTTGGCAGGAGGATTGTCACAAGAGAATGGTGAGCAAAAACGAGGTCCGTCTCCCCCGGTGAAGGGGACCATCTTTAACCGTCTTTTTCCTTGGGTTCATAAATGGATTTCTGCCTCATCTTGCAGTAAATCTGAGAGTGAAAGAATTCATAGGGCCCCCTAATGCACTTAACACAGCGTGACTGATGAGATGTGGCAAGCACAACACAATATCGAGTTTTCTGAAAACCACGCTGAAATGAGCCGTCCTGGCCAGAAAGTTAAAGCAATACAGAGACTGGAACAACCAGCAAAGTTATTTTCCTTGATTCTTGCGTCAGCTCAGGCCCTTTGTGATTTGGACTACAAAGCGCTATCTGTGTATTTTCTGATGGCGGCTGACAGCTACTGTTGATTCCCAGAAACTCAAATTAATGGTTTTGTTAAATCGACTTTCAGCACTGCACACATAAGTCATCCCCTGGGGATCTGTCTAAAAGTCCAAGCCAGCTATGTGTGCTCCAAAAGGAGTGTTCCTAAGCAAACAGCAAGAAAATCGGTTACCTGAATCTTCAAAGTCAATTGAGGTGCTGCCTGCAAGGACATGGGGGGCGGGGGGGATCAGAAGAAAGAAGTATAAAGTAAAGAGCGACTTCATTGGCCCTTCCCTAGCATAACAATCATGTCGGTAACACCATGGTCGGGGAAGGGTGCATACTGAGAAGACCTTGATTCCCTGCTCGGTTCTTCAGTGTCTCTCAGCTAACTTGTCCTCTTTCTAGCACGAGATTCCACGGAGGACCATGAAATGTGGTAATAAAGGCTGGGGTGTAGCCCCATGATGGGGTACGGTGACCTAGAATGGACAAAGCCATAAATTTGAGCCCCAGCGCCGCATGCAAAAATACAAATTTGAAACTACTTTGTACATGCAAAACCACCATAAAATATGAGAGGTTGGCTTACCTTTCAGATACCTAGCTGAATTTCCAACATTTTTGAGCTCATGGCTCATCTTCAGGAGGGCAAGAGATGGATCCACTTCTGAGTTCTCAGGGTACAGAACCAAGTGCCAACAATGTGTTATGGGATGCAAGAGAAAACAGATGTACATTGCCATGTGAAACGGAGGGGGCAGGGATCCAGGACATTATTCCTGAGGGGCTCTGTGTCTCTCTTCTTCAGCACGTGCCTGGCTCCAAGAGCAGAAGGAAGAGACAAAGAGACAGCAGCCGTGTCTCATCACGTGGGTCAGATCTTGCCCAAATTTTGCAGACATCAAGTAGATAGTGTGAGTCTTTCTTCTTTTTCTTCTTGTCTTTCTTTTGTTTGCATGAATCAGCAGGAAAGATGTCACTGTCCCCCATTTCCTTTGCTGCTGGGAGTCCGAAGTGCAATGATGAACCAGCTGCGGGAGCTGCCGCCTCATTCTGGAAAGATTCTGAAGACAGCATCTTCATGGAAGTTCTAGAAGTGAGGCAACAGCAAATGTCCTCCTTTGGTTCCAATGATGTGGAGATTTGTGGGGGGAGGTGTGGCTATAAATTGCCCAACTAGCGGCCTGTCTAAAATACCTAAAATCAATATTACCTACTCAGGGACCCTAGTGAAGAAGACAAGTGGGTTCTATTAATATTAATGTCATAGCCTATCCTAAGTGCTTGGAAACTAAGAAAGAAAAGCTAAGATTGACAGGGATTTGATTCCAACTCAAAAAAAAAAAAAGCCCTTCTCACAGTGAAGTGGCTTCTAGAAAGTAAGGGTAGGGGTCTCTTGCTGGGCATAGCCGTTTAACTCTCAGTTTACTTATTCTCCTAAAAAGTGGGCCTGATACTGCCATGCCTGTTCTCTGTTGCACACGGCTGTTGACAGGCATGAGGTTCAAAGAGTGTAGAGCCCCATGGAAGCACAAGTGCTCTTGGTTGTTGGAGTATTTGGTTGTGTGCTTCCCACTCGAAGCTGGTCATCAGAGTAAAGATGGTTTCAGATGTAAAGGTAACGTTTTACGTTTTATGATGCCCACATACGAAACGAGCCAGGAGTATGAGTTGAGAACCCTCCAGGAGATTCATGAAATACACTTTTGGGTACATTGCAAGGTCATTTCCGGACTTGGTTAGATCATATTAGATCCTGAGGGCTCTGCCCTAGTCAATGGATTGACTCCTTGTTGGATTAGTGTAGTGATACAGTGTGCTAATGGGAAGTGCTGGAAGGTAGGGGGTGGAGCCAGTTGGAGGACAGAGGTACTGGAGTTGTGGTCTTCAATCTCGTCCCTTGCCCTTGGCTCTTCCTGAATGCCTATTTTGTTCTGTTTCCAGACTAACATGAAATGTCTCTCTCCACCTCCTGTCCCCACTGTCACTGTGTTCTGCCCCAGCTCATGAAGTCAAGTAACTGTGAGCTAAACCCTCTGAAACCATGAGCATAAATAAATCTTTCCTTACTTAAGATATTCTGCCAGGCTTTGTGCTAACAGCAGAGAGAATGCTTACACTTATGTGTTGACAACATTCTATATGCTTTTACCTAGAACCTTCTACTTCATCACCACAATCCTTGGAAAGACCCATGGCTTCTCTTCAGGAAGTCTTTACTTCCTCTGAGGTTCTATCATCCATGTGTGTTCATATATATGAATATATACTTATATGTTGAACATATACATATTATATGTTTATATAAGTATATGTGTATGTATAATACATACATATTATATATTCATAATGTATATCTGTGTACTTCTACAAAAAAAATGGTATGTGTTTTTATCATTATTACAGGTCCATGGTCAAACTTTTCCTATTAGCAAGAGGTATCGCTTCCATTCAGTAGTTACCTATCACCTACGTCATCCATATTTCATTGAAATTCTTCACATTTTTTAAAAGAATATTTTAAAAGTAAAACTTAGACGATGTAGTCCCTTAATGCATCTATTTTCACAAAAGCTGCTATTTCCTTATACTTCTGATTTGTTTAACTTTTGCTCTGAAACATCAAAACTTCCATGACTGTTGGAAAGTGACTTTGCCAACCAAACCCAAAGATGACCACCATAAAAAGTTAACTTTAAAAAAAAATCTCAAGTCACTTTTTGATGGTAAACTGTCATTATTATGCTAAGAATAAAAGCATCCTAGAGATTGGAACATCAAAGGTTTCCACTATGGTCCTGACTCAGGATGGCCAATAGGCAATCCTGCTTGTTACACACCTGCACGAATGGCTTCTTAATGGCACACCGACCAGAGCAAACCTCTGAGGAAGGGCAGCAGGCCCTTGGCCATAGCTAGTACTGCTTTACCAACAGTCACCTCTGATATTCGTAGAGAAGTCTATCCCTTTCCCGAATCTCAGACGAGCTATGAGCTATGCCTGATAATATGCCGTATGTCACGTTTGCGTCACAGATTCCCAGATGGATTTTTTTTTTTTTTGGAGTTCATATTCTCACCATGTCTCCAAAAGATCTAGGTTTGGGGGTTCTAGTTGCTCTGTTTCCTTCTATTCATTTACTACTCAGTAAATAACATATTTTTGTTAACTAAGGCTGACCACCTTGGAAACAGCTGAGATCCGGCACCAAAGACAGGGCTTGAAAAGAGCCAAGGGTGAAGACATAACAGGCGCATCAAGCACGTCCTCTGCTTGATCACAGTAGCAAAACAGACCTTGCCACAGCTTCCCAAGGAAAATGCTACCATCTGGCTTTTGTTGTGTTTTCTAAGATCTCGTGCGAAGCCTTCCACCTGTCCTGAGCACTGAGTCAATCCCAGGGTCCTACAGGGCCAGCGCAGTAGATTTAATGACTTTTCAATGTTCTTGTGCATTCAGTGTTGCTCATGACGGCTGTGCTTCATTTTCTTAAAAAAAAAAAACAAGTTTTTGAAGAAAAAGACTCTTGCACAAAACATTTCTTTTGTCACCAGTTTCTGGCTAACTACTTTTAAGAAGCAAGGCAGGGTGTGCTGGTTAACAGTGGTCCTCTTTGGAGCTTCCTACAGCTGCCTTCCCAGTGAGTCTCTGCACCGCTATGCCTAATCCAGCTCCTTAAAATGTCCACGAGAAGTCATTTTTTTCACACGTGTGGCAATCAGTGAAAAGGCAAGAATAGAAAAATCTGTTTAATCATTTATTTCTTAAATTCCACTGTGCGTGTCGGTGTTTGGCATGCAAACACCTTGGTGTGTTGTGAAAACAGAACATACCTGGCTCGAATTCAGAGCCCACATAGCAAGCGGATGGTTATTTCCTCGTGTTTGGATGTATTTATTTTCTTTAAATGCAAATATGTTTCAATACGCATATGTGTAAACACACACACACAGAGACACACACGTATGTGCTTGCACACACAATAGTCAATCATAAGACCCTCTCTTCTTGAGTCTCCTTTTGTTTCCATGTGAAACTAGAAGGCTTACTTAACATCTTCAGTTTAAATATTAGAGCTTCAACATGAGAACCCAGAGAGCAAGAGAGCGAAATCCCAGTTGCTCTCCTCCCACAATGGCCTCCCGAAGCTCTTAGAGAGTTAAACCCCAGTTGCTCCGCTCCCACACTGGCCACCCGAAGCTCTTATCTGGAGCTGACCCGCATTGGCTGGAACCAGCTTCCCGTACCCTGTGCTTCCTTCAGTGTGTCACCTGTCTCTTGTTTGCCTGCAGATTAGCCCAGAAATGTTATTGCAAACTAAGTGAATAGGGTACAGCCGCAGCACCTGCCACTTTGAAAAGTCTTTAGGCTATC
This sequence comes from Neodon shergylaensis, assembly GCA_025134845.1. Lineage (NCBI taxonomy): Eukaryota > Metazoa > Chordata > Mammalia > Rodentia > Cricetidae > Neodon > Neodon shergylaensis. The sequence continues at coordinate 1,165,425 of JABTXL010006025.1, forward strand.
CCCCTTGTTTATTTTGTAGGCACCCCAGGGTGGGGGGCACTGCAATGGCCGCATTGAGATAAACAATACTGGGGATGATTAAGGGGGCTTTTCACATGAAAATTCACTTTGTGGGTTGGGGGGGGATGTTTTGCAGATGTACTGAGGAACACTGTATCCCTAAGAACCACTCAAAATACTTTGGTGGACCAAAACACCTTTATATTTCTTCTGGCAACCTGCCAAGTTCACTGCCAGCCTGAAAAGAATTCTATAGCTGGAGGCTAGAGCCGAAACTGCAATGATTTAAAAGAGAATTGGCTACAGTAGGAACGATAATGCCCTATATCGTTAAAATGCAACTGGCATCTCAGGCTCCCTGCAGCTCTTTGAAAATGTGCTTACTCTTCAACTATTTACAAGGAAAAAAATGCAGAGACAATTGAAATCACAGGAAATCAAAATTATTGTAAAAGGCTGAGAAGTATTTGTCAAATGATTTATCAGGAGGGCTTATAAAATAATAGCCTGTTCTCGACTGCTAAATGATGAAGAAATCCCTTGCAGAAATTCTGCTCATTATGAAACTGACCCAGCGCACACAAAAACCATTTTCATGATGCCCTACATTAATTAATTAATTAATGCGGACCGTAAACACAAAAAACATTCACTTAACATTAAGACGTGAACGTGAATGGGTTGCGCCCCGTGACTGGTTTCTCTTAGTGTTTGACAGAAACAAAGACCGGGAGTTACTTATGTTTTCTGGGTGATTTGGGCAGAATGATGATTTGTTCTGGCAAGCTAAGGAGAAATCAAAAGAGTCCAGGGGCTAAACAAAAGGGAATCTCCCGAATGTTTTCACAGACACCGAGAGAACAGCTGTACAGCGGTTTCAGTTATAGCAGCAAAGGCATGCCTACACCATTCAGAACACATCCCAGCAGCTCCTGATTCCTTCCTTACGTGAAAATGACTACAATTCTTCTCTCAGGGCAGACAAATACCTCCCCGTTTAAATCTGCTCTCACGAAATGTCAACGGGGACGTCAAGAGCAATTTGCTACAAAGCTCAACGTGGGAACTGTGAGGAGGAAACACTCAATTTCCCTCACCAGCACCTTATCACATGCCAAAATTTAAATAAATCACACTGGTACCTAGCCTTAAAGGCTTGTTGCAAAGGAGCAAATATAATAATAATAATAATAATAATAATAATAATAATAATAATAATAATAATAATAATA